>JFBX01000166.1:175642-271636 GCA_001563135.1 Colletotrichum simmondsii | reverse complement strand
AATCCCCTGCAGAACAGCGCTGTCGCCATCGGACAGACCCGCGACTGCTTTCCGACTTAAACCCGCGGCGCCAAACCAATTGCTGCACGCAATAAGGTACCTACCTAAGGTACAGAGTATATGTACCTATCAGTGAGGTGCAGCGTAAATGCTAGTGTCATTGAACCGAGTGGCACATGATCCCCCGAAGATTCCCCGCAGCAGCTACAGGAAGATACCCACCAGTGCCACCAAAAATCCCTACGTCACCACCCAATGGCACCAAAAACGCCCTATTCCATTCGCATTCGTCCGTCACCCCGTGGTCCCCGATCCCGCGATCCTGGGCGCCGCGCGACTTCACCTCCCTTCCCGCGCCGTCCCTCCTCTCCCCCCCACTGAACGAATTCACCTTCACAACCTACCTTCATGAGAACATGACACCGGTCCTCCGATCATCAACCCCCGACCCTCCCTCGAGATGAGACTGGCCTTCGTCCTGGGCCGGTTTTGTCCACGTCCGGCCTTCCGAGCTCCAGCGCCGAACGGCACCACAGCCCAATTCTACTCCACGTTCAGGAGCACCTTCCGGAGCTCCCACCAGCCGAGACGGATACCATGGCGAGCCGGCGGTAGATACACGAAATACACTCTCCGAGCCGGCGGTGCAGGTGCCGGTGCCCTCGGTACGGCCGCCTTCTTCGAGCTCTCGGAGAAGGATAATGGAGGCACCGACCAGACGGGCGAGAAGCGCATGCTGGAGGTCAGCCGAGCCGAGATCAAGAAGAAGGTCGCCGACGACGATAGCGGGATCTCAAGGGCGTGGCATACGTTGAAGATTGCTGTGGACGTCTACGTTTGGGAGCCCCTTTGTACAGGCGTGCGGTTCCTCCATCTGCTCGTCATCTTCGTCCCCGTCATCGTTGCCGTTCCTGCTCTATGGCTCGGCAGGCGGCAGAAAGATCGCGACAACGAGAGAAGTGGCACGCTATGGTGGTACGGCTTCCTGGTTCAGTCCATGGAGTGGGCTGGCCCAGCTTTCATTAAGGTACTATTCGATGATCACCCCGAGTCGCAGACGAAGCAACATCACTAACACCGCACAGCTCGGTCAATGGGCCGCCTCTCGCTCCGACATCTTCCCAAACGAAATGTGCGAAATCATGTCCAAACTCCACTCCAACGCCCCGGCGCATTCCATGCACGACACCAAGCGCATCGTCTCCGCTGCCTTTGACGGACGCGACTTTAACGACATTTTCGAAGAATTCGACGAGAAGCCCCTCGGCGTAGGCGCCATCGCCCAGGTCTACCGGGCCAAGCTCAAGGCCAGTCTTGCGGCTCCCGGCGACGCAGATCTTCCGGAAGAACCCAGGCCGCTCCGTCACAAGGTCGCAAAGAACGTCGATGCTGCTCTCAAGAGCACTCCGAAGAGGGTTCCCTCCACATACGTCGCTGTCAAGGTTTTGCATCCCCGCGTCGAGAGGACCGTCCGCCGAGATCTGCGCATCATGCATTTCTTTGCCTCCGCCCTCAATGTAATACCCACCATCGAATGGCTCTCCCTCCCCGATGAGGTCGCTCAGTTTGGCGAGATGATGAAGCTTCAGCTCGACCTACGCATCGAGGCCGCCAACCTGGCCAAGTTCCGCAAGAACTTCAAGGACCGCACGACGGCATGGTTCCCGTACCCGTACACCGAGTTCACCACCCGTAACGTATTAGTCGAGGAATTCGCGCAGGGTATCCCGCTAGCCGACTTCATGGAGAACGGTGGTGGTGTCTTCCAGCACGACATTGCTTCCGAGGGCCTCGATGCCTTCCTGCGCATGCTCCTGATTGACAACTTTGTCCACGCCGACCTGCACCCAGGCAACATCATGGTCCGCTTCTACCAATCTCATGAGCCGGATCTCAAGTTCCGCAGGAACCACGCCAAGGAACACCCAGAAGACCAAGACGACGTCACAGAACAGGTGCTCGCTCGCCTGCGGCCCTACCGCCATAGGAAGGACCCTACTGCCTGGGCGGCCGAGCTGCGCAAGATTGACAACGAAGGCTTCCGCCCGCAACTCATCTTCATCGACACTGGCCTGGTAACGGAGCTCAACGAGACGAACCGAACGAATTTCCTCGACCTCTTCCGTGCCGTCGCAGAGTTTGACGGGTACAAGGCCGGTAACCTGATGTGCGAGCGCTGCCGCCAGCCTGACGCCGTGCTTGACAAGGAGGTATTTGCGCTCAAGATGCAGCACCTCGTTCTCGGTGTCAAGAGCCGCACCCTCGCGCTAGGCAACATCAAGATTGGCGACATCTTGCAGGAGGTGCTGGGTATGGTTCGTGGGCACCACGTCCGTCTCGAGGGCGACTTCGTCAATGTCGTCATAAGCATCTTGCTGCTCGAGGGTATCGGACGTAGTCTGAACCCGGATATGGATCTTCTGAGCAGCTCCCTGCCCATTCTCCGACAGCTGAGCGCGCAGAGCGGTGCCGAGATGGCGAAGCATGGTGATTTCAGCATGTTGGTCGTGTGGGCTGGCCTGGAGACCCGGCGGTTCTTGCAGGCGAGCATTGAAGATGTGAGTAGTGACCCTGTTTCCGCGGATGACGTGCCCCTGCTGACGATCGCTAGGTTGAACGTTGCGTTAAATACGATCTCCTTGCACCGAATGTGTAATGTAAACTGTACAGTACTTATAAATGATTGCATGGGTTGGCGCTCTAGATGGGGCATGGTAGAGATACATCTCGTAGAGCAGAGACCTCGAATACACGCCAGATTTAATTTGTTGCTAGTCAGTGTCGTATCCCTCTGTGCTGTGTGTCAGCCTCGACATCGCTCTCCGTCCTCTCCGTCGAGATGGCATAAGAACGAGCCACGAAGAAGAATCTTCAAAATGTTTTCACGGTGGCCTCAGGGAGTCAAAGTACGTACCATAGTTGAAGAGACCTAGTGAAAGTAGAGGAAGGTGCAGGGTATCACCGAAGGTCAGTATTCGGGCAGGTCCCAACCGGACGTCCCAAGGTGAAGTCGCTCCTGCCACTCTCACGGAGACCACTCCCCTTTCCCACTTTTTACTTCACCTCAGTTCCGCGACAACTCGACCGCCTCATTTCTCTTCCCCTAAACCTCTTCGCGGATTTTCTCTTTTCTAATCTTGGAAGAAGACCCGCGACAACCTCATATCCGACAACATCTCTCTCGTTTTCATCACCAATGATGAGAGGGAAACAACAGCAAGCATTACTCCTCTCTGTCACATACCCTCGACCTTGCTTCCCCAATCCATCTCCCTCCTCACCCCCTCGCCTGCTCGCCTGCCCTCTCATCAACGCTTTCTGATCGACATTCTTCCAACTGCTTATTCAGACCGAACGACATCGCGGCCATGCAAACCACCGTTAACAAAGGCTGTTGGCGACGCTGGGCGGACGTCATCCGCCATCTTGCCGGAGAGTACGGATTCCCGGCCAAGACGCGTTCAGAACTCGAACTCTTCTTCTCAGGGTACAGAGGAAAGGGAAGCACCTATCGCACCTTGACGACCCATTGGAGGTTCATCATCGACGTCACCCGCGACGACAGGGCCATTGTCAATATCGTTGCGATTACTATCATTGCCCGACATAACTAGGACGAAAACCATAACGGCGCTGTCATCACTCGCGCTTGCAATGTCCATTCTGATCCAGAGGGTGACGAATATGTCGGTGCTCCACATCTGAGATGGATCACGGTCAAGAGTGGTGGCCAGACTTACAGGCACTGTTGCGACAAGGAATGCATTGGCCCGGAGCAGCTCGTTGCCAAAACGCGTGCCAACTGGGAAACAACCCGGCTCCGAGTGATTCAAAAGGCGTACGAACAGGAAGTCTTGGCGAGCTATGCCTCCTTCCAGATATTACAGACGGAGAAGCAGAAGCTCACCGACACATTGGACGACAAGGATTCGGATGGCAGCTTAGCCGATCTCCAGATAAAGGTTCGGCAACTGGAAACAGACCTCATCGACAATAAGCAAGCCGCCAGAAAGTCGAAGGACAGTGCAAAGAAGAGAAAGATGGAGCTAGCGGAGTCTGCTAAACAAGTCGAATCTCTGCGCCAAGCTTTGGTAGCAGTCGAAGCAGAGAACAAAACCCTTGTGACTGTGAAGAACGAACTGACTCTTGCGGTCGATGCAAACCATCGCACGAAGGAAGCCCTCTAGTCTGACATCACGAACTTGCAGAAAGCAAATGCAACGCTCAAGGAGCAGAACGATGAGCTGGGTCGAACGAAGGGAGCCCTACAGTCTGACATGAAAGACTTGCACACAGCCAATGCGACGCTCAAGGAACAGAACGATGAGCTGAGTCGAACGACATTGAATCTCCAGACCAAGGTCACGCGACTCAGCTCTGAGAAACAGCAAGTCGGCGAAGAAGTCACCAAGTTGGAGAGCGAGATGCGTACTCGAGAGGAGAGCTTGACTGTGGCAAGGAAGGCCTTGATTCAGGCCAAAGAGGAACTCAAGGATACCAAGAAAGTGTTGCAATCTGTCAGTGATGAGGCTGCAGCAAGCCGTGCTCACTCCTTTGCACAGCTTCGAACCCAGACTGCCAGTCTTGAGGAGAGCACGGCCGAACCGAGCGACAACAAGGCAACCATGAAGTGGACACCCAGCCACGAATACATACGCATTAAGATCATCCTCGACAAGGCCCAGAAGGACCTGGCTGAAAGAATTGACGCCCATACTACGGAGATCCGGCAGTTCAAGGAAGAGTTGAAGAAGAAGGATGAGTTCATCGGCCGCATTCAGCATGAGATGGCAGATCTTCAGAGGACTCAGGGGTCCAAGTCCCCTCATCGCCAACCGAAGATCAAATGCGAGCCTCAAGACATCGACCTCATGAGCCTGGACATGGAGGCCATGAAGTTTGAGTTAGACACCGAGAAGGCAAAGGCGAGTACCCAAAAGGCGGAGACGGCCGCTGAGAAGGCCGAGGTGGAGGCGCTGGTGAAGAAGTGCGCCGATAGAATGAAGGCCGCAGAGGCGAAGGAGGCATACACCATGAGCCTCGAGAAGCAATTGGAGGAGATGAGGGGCAACATGGAGGGCATGCTGGGACGCGTGTCGGTCTATCAGGGCAAGAAGCGTCGCAGAACAGAGGGACCAGATTTCCAGCTGTGAGGATATTTGGACTTGCTTGGAAGTTGGTCTTGTATTTGAACCTCGGGGTTTGAGCTTGCTGAAGAGGATCAGGTACCAGGATATTTCCTAGAGCCGTAATTTGGGTGGACTTGGACTCTTCTTCGCTGGACTTGCGACACTGTAGGATAATTCAGACTTGAAACAATGGTAAACAGACCTGGGGAATAGCCCCTTCCCTTACATGCATAATCTTTCAGTACACCAGCTCCATGCCCAGAAGAGTGAAGTCACATCAAGCTACCAGGAGTCGAACCGTAAAAGTCATGAATATCTGGGCGAAGAAGCCGGTCATGCTGCTTGTTCAACATTCAACTCGGTAAGTGTGGATCCTGCAAACCTGATTTGGGCCTCGTTTCTGGCTAAATGACTTCCTAGACACTTTGCCTGTGGAGGTCTCGTTAATCATTCTATGTCCAGATGCTTCAGGGAATAAATAGCAAGTGCGATCTCCCCTGTGTAGTTGTCCCCTTATTAGCCATCCTGATGGCAAAGAGCAGTCATGGCCATATCGTCCACGGTGTCAAGTGCTTGCGTTTGATTTTGTCTCTTAAACAGAAGCGTTTAAGGCCGTTGATGAGGTAGCCAGGCAGGTGAGGAGGGGCCAAAGGTAGTCGAATGTGCTGAGGAGGCATCCTTGGTGCAGGCGCAAGCACTTCGATGGAAGGTGAGGCCGAGTCCCTGGGTTCTTCGAAGGAGCCTGCGGTTTCCATGCCTTCTGGCCTTTGTCTGCCTAGTCCTCAGGTCAGCTGGAAACGCAGAATATAAGAGTGTACCAAGATCTCCAGTGATGGCAGACGTATCATCAAAGCTTCAGACTAGAAGACGTTGGTAGGTGTTTTGGGAGAATTCTTTGCATTGCTTAGGTCCATGATTGGATGACGTTTAGGGTGTTTGGTATTGCAGTTCGTGCATTGGGTACGAGATGGATTTATTATAACCGCTACTTGAAACGGTGTCTTGCTACTTCGAGAATGCCTACTTCAACTGCCATCACTTTTTGCTGCTGTGCTGCTGTGCTGCTCAGGTCATAAGCGTCCAGTCATCATCGGGACTTGGTGGGCGGATATGCGCTATCAGCCATGACAGCCCCCCCCGCTGAGACGAATACCTAAGAGAGATGTTAGCAAGATACTTGAAACAAAATAAGAGAAACTTACTTTCAGAGCCGACGCCATCTAGGCTAGTTTACGGTTCCAAAATGATTCTTGAGAAGCCTTTACAAGGACATCGATCTTCACAGTCATTGTTTCGAGTCGGTTGTTCATCATATCTTGTTTGTGGGAGAGTTCCCCCAGACTGTTGCGGATGTCAAGCATGAACGTTGACTGTTGCTCGGTATTTGTTTCGATTGATTTTATCAAAGCCTTCATCGTGGGAGAATTTCTCCATGGCATTTACAATGCTTCTCTCCACACCCTCTTCTTTTCTCTTTTCGGGCTTTGTTCTCATACACCTGCGAAGCGGAAAAGCATTCCTGAAGTTCAGTTGCGATGTTCCTGGAGAGAATGGGCGCATTGGGCCGGCGGCTACTCAAGGCGTAACACGCAGAGGTTTCAAGAGGAATGAAATCAACTAACTTTGTTAGCTATGATCACTAGATGATATATTGATAGAATGCAAACCTTGGTTGTCATTATGCTGGTGAAATGCAGATGCTGTTGATAGCTTGTTTGTTGTTTGTTGAGTGATGAACGAGCTATCGCAGGAGTGATGTCTTCTTGTCAGGATTCCTGGCTCCCACTTCTTTCAACACTCTTCAGTGACGTGGATTTATTGCCAGCTGAATATATCGGGGATGGAGGTTCGTATCACGAGGCGAGGCCGGGGCCAAGGAAGCGGGAAAGCTCGGTGATGAAAACGAAAGAAGAAGCAGAGGGGCTCAAATCGCGCCCGCCCTTGTACAAGGTACAAAGAAGCAACAGACTTCGATGCAATTGAGAGGTGATAGGGGAAAGTGAAGCAAGAATCGACAGTGGCGCTGAAAATTCCAAATTCCCTCACAATACGGCGAAGTGAGGAAGGTTTGAGGCAGAACGTGCAAAGAAGAATTAGGCACAGGCTCCCACGGGGAATTCGGAAGAAAACTACTCTGGTAGTGTTGTGAGAAAGCGAGTGGGAAGGAGCGATGGCTGTTCTAGGCATGAGCGGGTGTGAAAAGACAAAAAGGTGAATACCATCGTTGACGAGGAAGGAGCGACACCGACCTTACGTGAGGTCCTCCATCTAAGGCACCTGGCAATTTGAACCCACTTGTTAATTAATGTGGCATTTGGATCATACCTGAGAGATATCTATGAACGTGGTTGGAAAAGAGAAGTTCTCACCCTTTTGCTTCCCATCGATCCCTCATCATGTAAATAGACTCGTAAGATAATTCCCTCACTTACATGCAGAACCTCCCAGTGCTCTCACCCCACTGCCAGAAGAGTGAAGTCACACCAAGCTGCCAGAAATCGAACCGTAAAAGTCGTGAATGTTGAGCCGAGACCTATTCCTATAAACCCCAAACGCCATCCAACCATGCACCTAAGCAATGCAAAAGACTTCTCCCAAAACACCTCCAAAGATCAACCTAAACAGAAGCCTCAACCCTTTGCGGCCCCTCCTCCTTCTCCGCCTTGCTTTCCGAGACCTTCATCCCCTCCATCCCCGCCGAGATCCCGGTAAACGGACACACTCCACCACTGCCAGGACTATTCGGCCTCCTCGTAGGTAACCTACTCGGCGACTTCGGCCCATTCCCACCAGGCACCCCATTAACAGCAGTCTCCTCATCACTCTCGCTCTCCAAGATCTTCTTCCCGTGAAGGTACCCTTCCTCCTCAATCTCGATCCCCTCTCCATCCTCGTCGCCGTCGCGCTGGAACTCTGCGCCGTCTTTGCAGTGCCATTTCGCCATGAGGTCGTTCTGAATCCAGATGACCTTTCCGAGGGCTTTGACGAGGGCGATCTTCTTTTGCATGACCATGCGCGGGTGGGAGAGGATGGCTTCGGTCATGATGTCTTGGATGAAGGAGAGGCAGGCGCCGAGGTGGATGTATTCTACGTTGAGGGGGTGTTTGCGGCCTAGGCCTACGTGCATCATTCTGTTGTGTCGTTAGCCGTCTGTTGTCTCTTGCCAACGGCGCATCAAAGTCTACGGGGATAGAGGTAGACAGTAGGAAACAGAATTACATACCCAACCTTGTCGAGATACTCCCAAAACTCCATCTTGCTCGGATCAGAGCACAGCTTCGCCAGATACGCTCTGAGAAACATCTTGCGGTGCAGAATCTGCGGTGAGTTGTCGTCGGGGACCTCGTCCATGGGGCCCTCGAAGGAGGTGGAGCGGGTGGTGAAGGCGCGGGCGGTGATGTCGTACTGCAGCAGCTTGTGGTAGACGATGTTGACGACGGCGGGGATGAGGGCCTTGACGTATTTCGCGCCGTGGATGAGGGCCTCGATGTCTTCTGTAAGTGGGGTTGGTCAGTAGATGTGTCTTGGGAAGCGTATAGCTGGCTATGAGGGTTGACGTACTGCTGCTAAAGTCGAGAAAGCTGTGGAGGTAGCGGATGCGGGCCTCGAGGTCTGTGTAGAGTTCCTCGCGGTCGATGTGGTTCATGTGCCTCATGAGACCCATCTTGGCGGTTTCTTCGCTATGGCGGGGACGAGACTGGTGGTGTTCTATGTTGTGGTGTTTGAAGCCTGCTAATTCGAATCGAACCCCTCGGAAGTATCGTTAGAAACCCCTTTTGCTGGAAATATACGGAATTCCAAACTGGCGGTCGTCGTCTTGTCGATTTGGTAATGCTCGAATCGTAAATGGTTCTTCTCAATGGTCCATTTCAACCCTCTCCAAACGCGTCAGAAAAAGGGGGCCCCGCGATATTTGAATGAGACGGAAAAGGGTCCCCATCTAATCGGCCATTAACGGGGACGACATTTCTTCGCAAGACCCAAAGCTTTGTCCCTGCGTCATCATGCGCCGAGAAGAATTCAATGAGCTGATCCCTCATTGACTTCCAAAGTTGCGTGGTGCAGTCCCTATCGTCGGGCAGAGGGCCAACCGGCCGATGGTGGTCTGATGTTCTGGTTCGTGCCAAAGTCGCACCACTTTCTGGTCTACCGTCTATTAGCTGACCAGGGTAGCTGGGCAGAGCCAGGCTGGCGGGCGGGATCCACCGCGGGTGCTTTAGCGGGGTGAATGTTTAGGGCGATCCGCCGCAGGACGCCGGTGCGACCGTGTGATTCTTCAGTTCTTGGGAATTTTGAGGCTGGCAGGCTGCTGCCCCGGCGGGACCGAGAACTCCCGCGCTGCAAGGGTCCGCCGCTCTTGTTTTCGCATCGACTGATTCTCGTCGTGTTGGTCAGATGGGAAAATCTGGGTCGACTGTGGTTGGTCGGGACTGGGACGCGCGGGTGGATCATTTGTCTAACTTTGATGGTTACTGGTCAGTAAGCCAGGTTAGACTGGTTCCTGAATTGTTTTCTGGGGAATTTTGGAACGAAAGACCACCGGTGACATGCGCGTTTCCTCTCATTCCGAGATCGCCATTGCACCTGTCAACTCGTCAGCAGTTGCTGGCAGGTCTCTCATCTAAGGGTTCAGAAGAACAATGAATGCGATTTGTGCAATTTGTTGGTTCATTTAGAGGGCTGTTTAGGTTTGCCATTATTCTCAACAAGCAAAGGAGACCCCGACTAGATCATTCTTTCTCAACCTAATCCCTTGTTTGCCGCCCGTTTTTGGTGTTTGTGGTGTCTCGTCTTTTCCCCAAGGTCGAGGTTAGTATCAATCTTCGTTCCGGTATTTCGTAATCATAAATATCTCGTCCATTCGCGCACGTCATTCCAATCTCACGAGCGCCAACTTCCATCTCACTCCATCCTTTACTTCTTCTCCCCCTCCTCACCCTTCTTTTGCTCGCCCTTCACCTCCGTCGAACTCCCACCGCCACCACCACTCTCCTTCCCCTTCTCCCCACCCTCCCTCTGCGCCTGCCTAGCAGCATCCATCTCCATCGTCTTCCTCGATGCCTCCCGCTCTTCAGCAGAGACGTCCTGGCTCGCTGCCTTGGCTTTGAGAATGTGCGGTGGTATGAAGCCCATGGTCGGCTTCCGTGGGGTTAAGGTAGGTAGGCGCGGTATTTTGAAGGTATCGGTCGGTACAGGGGGTGTTGAGAACTGGTGCTATGGTCTTGTCTTTCGAATAAGATAGATATGCCTTTGAGAGTTTATGGGATTTGATGCTCTACGTAGTTGAGATTAGTGTAGATGAGGTGTCGTTGAGGGGAGTGACGGTGTTGAGGTTGCGACTGATGATGTAATCGGGCAAAGGTTACGGAAGACGAACCGGCGCGGGGCACGGCAGGGACCGAGAGGTATCATCGTAACTCAACATGGCAAGCGTCAGCCTGTGAGCGTCAAGGTTCGTACCTCCTCCCACGCGAGCAGCTGCTTACTTTTCAGGTACCACCAAGAAAAAGCCATGCAACAGAATTCCGAATGTTGTGACACCGCAGTGTCACATTCGCCAGCACATTCATCGCAAACATGCATGGAGTGCAACCTATGGGTGAACATATGCTCTACATACCTCTACACAGGGCTCTGTCCTAGCCACCAGAGCTTATTGCCTTAGAAATATGCCTGCGCGCGTGGGCTAGACCAATCTCCCGTTGTTGTATCGGCCCCAGTTTAGCGGTCCCATTGTCTGGCCTCTTGAGGTCCTCCACCTTGGCGTGAGCTGATGAAACCGTCAATCCTCAAACGGACTGCAAAGAAGGGCTCTGAGGAGACTCGACGTGATTACTCAAGTAGCCAAGATTATCGTCACATTGCTGCCCTGACTGGCCATTGTCTAGGTATCTACCATAGTCCCTACACACGGAACACCTCTACCCGCACGCCTTGACACAAAATCAAAGAACCTCCCAAAGCCACGCTTCCCAAGCAACACCTCAAGCCTCAACAGAAATAGTCCCATCCGTCCCAGGCCTAGGCGCGCCCGTCGACGACTTCCCCATGAACCCGCCGGAAACGAGGTTCAGCGCCTTGGAGAACGGATCCCCGCCCGCCTTTGTCGCCGCCGGCAATCCAGCCTTATCAAACGCCTGCTCAAAGTCCTTCTTGATATCTTCGAACCCTTCGATACCGACCGACACGCGGATGAGGTCCGGGGTGACGCCGCCTTTGATCTTCTCCTCGTCGGGGAGCTGCTGGTGCGTCGTCACCCAGGGGTGGATAATGAGCGTTTTTGCGTCGCCTACGTTGGCTAGGTGCGAGCAGAGTTTCAGGTTGTCGACGACGGAGCGGACTTGTTCGATGTTTCCGGCCTGGATTTTGAAATGATTAGCGATTGCCTCCAACTAGGATTATCATCTGAGGTCAACTTACAACGCCAAAGGTCAAGACACCACCCGCGCCATTGGTAAACACCCTCTTGGTGTACTCATAGTCGGGATGCGACTTGAGGCCAGGGTACAGCACCCAGTTGACGCTCGGGTGTGCCTCGAGCCACTCGGCCAGCTTCTGCGTGTTCTCGGCGTGCCTCTCTCCTCTAAGCGCAAGCGTCTCCAGGCCCTGGAGCAGAAGCCATGCGTTGAAGGGACTCAGGCACGGTCCCAGATCACGCATGCTGTCCATCCGCAGCTTTGCTGAGAGCGCCTTGTACCCGTACGTCTCCCAGAACTTGAGCCCGTGGTATCCGTCCGCCGGCTCCGTGAACCCGGGGAACTTGCCCGACGCGCTCCAGTCAAAGTGGCCACCGTCGATGACGATGCCGCCCATCGACGTGCCGTGGCCACCGATCCACTTTGTAGCAGAGTGTGTGACAATGTCGGCGCCCTGCTTGATGGGCTGGCACAGGTATCCGCCCATGCCAAAGGTGTTGTCGACAATGAGGGGAATGCCGTGCTTGTGCGCCACGTCCGCAATGGCCTTGATATCAGGGACGCTGTGCTTCGGGTTGCTAATCGTCTCAATGTAGACGCATCGCGTATTCTCGTCAATAGCGGCGTCAATGTCGGCGGGCTCGTTGCCAACGACCCACTTGACGTCGATCTTGAACTTCTTCATGTACACGCGGAACTGGTTGTACGTGCCGCCGTACAGCCAGCTGGTGCTGACAAAGTTCTGGCCCGGCTCACAGCAGTTGGTCAGGGCCATGAACTGCGCAGCGTGGCCTGACGCCGCGGCCACGGCACCAACGCCGCCCTCGAGCATCGCCATGCGCGTCTCAAAGACACTGTTGGTCGGATTGCCCATGCGCGTGTAGACGTAGCCATCTTTGCTCCATGCGAACTTGCTAGCGCCATCTGTACGCCGACATTAGTAGATGCATACATGTATTGCGTGAACAGTCCGAGGATGAAGCTGCTGACCTGCAGCATCTGTAAAGTTGTAGGCGGCTGTCTGGTACAGAGGCACAGCTCGGGAGCCGTTGACTGGGTCGGGCTCTTGGCCGCCGTGAACTGCAAGCGTGGAGAAGCTTGGTTCCCTAGTTGGCCAATGTTGTTAGCTTCAAGTACCAGTGTGTATCAAGGCAAAGGCCGAACGGGCTTCTCACCAGTCCACGTTGCTAAGAGATCCGGACACAGGCATCTTGAAGGTGGTAAAAATATGTTTTGAGAGGGGTAGTAGTCTAATAGTTCGTTCCGGTTCCTAGTCCAACTCCGAATTCTCTGTTGAAAGCTGCCGTTCCAACTTTTTGTCATCCCATCATGGAAAATGACAAAATCTTAAATATTTCCTCAACGCCCTTGGAGCAAATGCATCACTTCGTTTCAGTCGTTCGATACCCCTCAGATGGGTGCACAGATTGCGGCTTGTTGCATGTCGGAGCTCTCTCGATCTCCGGTCTTTGCTGATAAGTGAGCAAACCCCGCAAAACCCCTCCTCCCCCCTTTTTTCCCAGACGTTCCCGAGACTCCACCCAGAGGCCGTGTTCAGATCCCATATCGGGATGTCGTCAGATGCCGTTAGAAACAAAACAATGCGGGCGCCCGGCGAGATGCGAGGCACTAGGCAGTCTGCAGATAGACTGGGGATAAACTGGAGGCGACATGCCGATCGGGCCATTACTGGACCGGTCCGTCAAACATCATGGTGGGTTCGATGACACTCCGAATTTGGTCTGCGGCATGACGTTAGCAACAACGAAAAAAGCAATGGGCCAAATGACAAGGGGCAAGCCAAGTCTGAAATTTTGGAGGGGTTTCCTTACCGCGCATCCCACCGAGTGCTTCAAACGCCGTGGCATAATTTTCCAGTGTCGCCGAGATAGAGGCCAACCCCGTCTGCAGTCGCATCAGGAGGCTTTCCACCATCGGCGTGGCTAGTGCGTTCTCCGGGTACATGGCCTTGGTCTTGTGATTGACCATAAGCAACGCGTACGCGCACTGCATAGCACAGCAAGCAAACGAGGGCATTGTCCTCGGACATACGATTGTTGAAGTGGGGGCCAGATAGCAAGGGGCGGGGCATAGTTGACCGAAGGGATTGGGATATGGCAGGTCATCAAAGGATTGTGAGATGTTGATGGCCGCTTTGAGACAGATCTTGGCCGACTGGTGACTGCTAAAGGGAAACGTCGCTGGCGATTGGCTGCTGGGCGAATGTTCCGAGTGAGGAGACTTCTTCCCCGGTGGCGTAGTCGATCCGTTTGATACGGCCACTGGTGGTGATGGCAAGCTCATCATGGAGCTGCAAGAACATGATGGCCAGCTCCGTGGCTCCATGTTGGCATCATTGTCGGCTTTGGACTTGAGATCGCAGTACTTGCCGGAAAAGACGGGCATGTCGAAGAAAGCGCAGTATCGGTGGAGTTTGATTCGTGCGCTGTTGGCCGTCAGCAATTGCACCTGATCTGGAAGGAGATGTAGATTCTTACCTGTTAAGTTTGATTCGAGCCATGCAGCGGAGGGAGCGGGACAAGACCTCCTCCGTAGGATCCAGTGGCGTCGTTGTGGTTGACTGAAGGATCCAAGAGTCGGCCATGGTGTTGAGGGGTTCGAGGTATGCCTCCATTTCCTTCATGCGCGCATAGATTCGTGCCATGTCACCACCGGACTTTACAGTCTTGTTTAGCTCGATGACAAATTGTGTTGCTGACAGGATCGCTTGCTGTGCCTGAATATAGACGGCAAAGGCCTAGAAAATGGTCAGCATCCATCGTAGCCGATTCGTCATGATACATACCTCAGGATCCGACTGTATCACGGGGTATTTGGCAGTGTAGCTGGGGGTGAACACTGAGAACGTTGGTTCCTAGATGGCATGTGAATATTTGCTCCTAGCGCTTTACTTCGAGGACATACCGAGTTGCTGACAATCGATCCTTGACAAACGCAGATGTACTGTTGTCATCGTCAGCGAGCTGTGTTGTGAAGCAGAGCAAGAGGAACGCACCGTCATCCACCAAACTCTCCGCCTCGCTTCTGAGAATGCATCCTCTTCGGCGCAAGTGTGAATGGACAAAGACATGGCAGCAACCAGGGCTTGGCCTGCTCGCGCCTGCATCTTCTTCAGATTGCCCCGTTGCGCATACTCATAGACACTGAGGATATCCAAAGCGATGACACTCTCCAGCTCGATAGGCACGCCTGGGTGGAATTGCTGCCTGGGGAAGTCGTCTGGAGACTCGTTGAGTGCCTTGGGCGGCTCAATGGACGAATCCGGAATTTCCGATTCAATCTCGATGCTCTCGATGGCGCATTGTGCTAGGTATTGCGCATACCTCCGACGGAAAACTACCGACTCCTTGTTGAGATGGTTGGTATCGTTGTGATATGGAATCAACGCGAGTATCGCAGAAATGGCCAGACTGATCGGCGTTGATGGCTGGTATTCGTCTGCGAAGCCTTCCGTGTCATTTTGAAAGTGTGGCACAGCTTGATCCATTGGCAGGCCTGAAGGAGCAGGAAGAATAGGGAAGAAGGGGTGGATAAAGATGTAGTACGCATCGAGGCTGTTTGATCGTCAATTTGGGCATTGTCCTGAAGGTGCAGGAAAGGGATCTCTGCTTTTCTTACATGGCTTGGTCACTCTTATACGTTCTGGCGACTGGGATTTGAGGCGTTGGAAAGGTAAAGGAGTGTTCGGATGCGCTCTCGCCGCTGGTACTGCCAGGAACGCCCGACATGAAGAGAGTATCGAAGATGAAGTCGCTGTCTTGGAAGAAGTCCTGCAACTGCTTCAAGCCCGCGCCAGGGTCGATGTAGTTTTGAACAGAGATGGCTGTAGCATCGGTCAAGAGCTGCTCGGACGAGGATCCCAAGCGCAAAGACTCACGATCTTGATGAGTGACCTCGTCTGGAGGCATCTCGCCATTGAACGCCTGGACCTGCTGGGCCAGCTCTTCAACCGGCCGCGGCTTTCGCCTTACGCGGGCGCCGCCTCTTCTGCTGGGCTTAAAGACGCAATCGCGCCCTCTACTTTTACACTACATCATGTCAGTCGCCCTTTTTCTTACATGGCCGGAGCAATGGGTCGAGCGGGGGATATCAACTTACACTAGCACATGGGCTTGCTCCATCGCATCGTGTACGGGAAGCTCGACTATGTATTCATGAGCAACAGATCCGGGATATGTATGCCTTGGTCGAAGTAGCGGTCATGTTTTGACCCATACTCTCTTTCAACGACTAGTAGATGAGAATACTCACCAGGCGAGACAGGCGATCTTGACTGGGGGCGTAGCAAACTTCTTCTTAGCTGCGGAAGCCGGGCCAGGAGGTACAACGGCTTCTGTCATTGTGCTCATGACCGAATGTAATGATGAGGATATACGGACGAGATCGAGTGAGGTCAACTGCGTTGGTCAGAGAGAGGCCGATGGCTACGGGAGGCAAAATTGAACGAGACGAGAATCCTTCCGGGCGGATCGGGGATTGTCACACGGAGCGGGGGCGGAGTCGTCCGGGCTTGGGGCCTTGTTTGCGCGATCCACGGGTTAATAAGGTGTCTGGACTTGAGACGGCGCGCGGAAATGTCGGTATCGCGGGATTGAGTACGTAATAAGATGAAATGGTAGCGACACGGGGGAAAGCCCTGGGTGAGTTGAGGTGTGGATGACTGGATGTCTGCCACGGCCGGGCCGGAGAGTGAACTGGAGCTTCGAGGGTGTTGACAGTTGGACGACAAAAACGGAGGGGAGAAGAAGAGGCGCCAGGTGGGAAGGTTGTCGCGTCCGGTGTTGCCAGCTGGTCAGGTGCAATTGCAGTCGTAGTTTCCTCTGCAGTTTGGTGATACCTACCCAAAAACCTCAGGTACGGTGTGCGGGTGGTGGCAGGCAGGTGCTGGGCTGTTGATGCAGGCAGGCGCTCAGGCGTAGGCAGGTGCAGATGCAGGTCGGCTTGGGTGCGGTGCAAGTGCAGGCAGGAGCTGTTGCTGTTCCCGTTGCTTCGTGCCTTTCCTTCTCAAGTCGGCGACAGAGGGGCAAAATGCGGCGACCGGGTGGGATTTGTAAGAAGGCACGACGGGCAGCAGTTTGACTGGACAGGGAAGGGTGGGGGAAGGCGACCTGCGGATCGTTCGATCGTGACAGGGCTAGGACGGCACGCTGCGACTTTCAATTTTCAAAAGACCAGGCAAAGAGGCAGGGCTGTCTGGGATCATTGGGGAGTTTGCATGTATTTTTTCTGTTTTGGTCCCTCTCTCGCTCGCTTCTGCCTTTCCCTCTCACGTCTCTGTATCCTTTCGAGCTCTTTCCTCCCCTCCTTCCTCTCTCTCGGGAGTTGAGATGGAGAAGGTGCGTGGGTGTCACTGTCCCGGGGTGAAGGGCAGGGTGGAGAAGATAGTGGAGAAAATTCCTGGATAGACGACAGAGTTGGCCAATCGCATTGGTTAGAAGCATCAAAGTCGCGATATACGTACCGAGGACTTGGCCCAATGAGAAAAACTTGCGCACAGTGTTGCAGCTGGCTGGGCCGGTCTTTGGACAGGGATCACGCACAGCAAACTTTCTCAAGTCGCACAGTACCATGTACCTTTCTCTGTACCTCCCGTCTCTCACACTCTCCCAGAGATGGTGCCGTGGGTGCGTGGATGCTCACTGCTCTTACCTTTCCAAGCAGCCAAACCCCCCCGTTCCTGACTTGACCTGACACAACCACACAACCCGACCGTCGCTCGCCTGGCATGGTGGCATTCACGCACGGAAGGTACCTACCTACGTTCGCCTCCTTAAGGTAGGTAGCTGCATGGAACCTGCCGTTCCTTCCTGCTGCGGTCTCGCCGTCTGCTCGCCGTTAGCACCGCGTCCCTAACACCCGCCTTCAGAGCCCGAGCACACGACTTTTTGACGTCAATTCCACATTTCTACAGAATACTCCGCAGCTCTTCTCTGCGTCCCCATCAAATGTCCGGAAGGTCACCTTTCCTTGTTCTAGATCTCCAAGCGGTTGTCGAAACAACTTCCAGCATGACTAGCAACCCCAATCATGCCAGCTATGCCGCTACCAGTTGTGCTAGCAGCAGCGCAAGATTCCTTTGGACCGCAGCTTAGAACGTCTCGACATCGCGATTCGCCCTCCCTTCTCTCTCACTCGACCAAGAACAGAACTGATTAGTAGCTCTTTGTCAGCATCTAAGCTTCGGATTAGACTTCTAACGTATTCCTTCTGAGTCGTCCACTCATCAGAAGGCAGTGTGTTCCAATCAGGATGCCATCTCATCTCCAAGTATCCGCTGCATCCAAGATCAAAGCTTCAGCCTATCAACGCTGACAAGCCGCTTTTACCCAGCAAGGCCTCTACTGTCGACTGTGTACAATGTAATGAGCCGAGGCCGTTTCGGCCACACAAGAACAGGTGGCACACCTCTGTGTCAAATATCGTCGGACCAACATGCTCGCTTGGACATTCAGAAAAGCTTCTCGAACTTTCGTGCGACCAACCAACATCACCGTCTCGCCTCAAGCCTGGCTGGCATTCCTGACCTTGCAGCCGAGCAACCTCCAACACCCAAGCTCCGAGTCAGGTCCCATAAATCGCGAGCGCACAACATCCTGGTCACTCCGCACCGCACCCCGCCTGCCGTTCACACCCCCACGCCGCCGTTGCCCGCAAACATGCTCAATACGCATGGGACATCAGCTGGTGAATACGACGTTGTCGGCCGGCTTGGTGTTGACCGTCAACGAACTAAGACGACTTGTCAGCTTTGGATCGGCGCACATCACATTCAGGGTTGTCTGGCTTGTCACTTGTCAATGTCGTAAAAGGGACCACTTACAAGATGTCGGGCCGGGAGTAGCTGCCGATGGGGTCAAAGTCCAGCTGCAAGGCGCCGTTAGTTTGGAATCTATCTCATGACTAGCGGAAGCCCGCAGCGTGCCTCGGGGAACTTACCTTGGCTTCCGTGATGTCTGCCATGCGGAGGCTGGCATAGACAACCTCTTCCTTGTCCCACACCGGCTCGGCAAGAAATGTGCCCAGCGGCCCGACGATGCATGAGCCACCGTGGTTGAGAATATCATCCGCCTCCCATTGTGCTCCGTCCGGCCTCCGATCGGGGTGTTCGGCCGTAAAAGGCGGGTAGTCAGGCGGGAAATCTGATACCTTGCAGAACGAGTTGACAGACACTACAAAGCATCGCCCTTCCTTCGCAATATGCTGCATCGATGCTGTCCAAGTGGCCAAATCATCCGCGTGGGGCGCCACGTAAATCCTATTGTGTGGGTTGTCAACGTCAGCGACTATTTTTCCCCTATGACACCGGAATAGATCCACGTACTCGATGCCTTGCTGGTACATCGCCATGCGAGCCGCCGGCATATAATTTTCCCAGCTACGTTTTGATCAGCATGTTTTTCCACAAATACACTTGGAAACAGGAGCAGCCAACCAGATCAAGCTTCCAACTCTGCCAACATCCGTTGGCTTGACTAACAGGCCATCTCCGGCGCCTCGACCCCAAACAAGTCTCTCAGCAGCCGTTGGAATGAGCTTATACTTGTTAGTCTCGAACATGACTTGATGGATCGGCTGTATCACCTTGCGATGCTTGTACACCAGCTTGCCCTCCCGGTCGAGGAGCAAAGCGGTGCAGTATAGCGTACCGCCTGCCTTTTCAATAATTCCAACATGAAGCAGGACGTTGTTTGCCTTGGCTGTTTCGCAAAGCCTATCGAAGGCGGGAGAGGGAACCTCGACGGCCGAATCGACGTACTTGGCATACCACTCGCGTCCTAGGATTCAGGAATTAGCGGCGCCCTCTACCTATCTGGGTAGGTGTCCGGAAGTCTACCTCGCGGCTCTCGGGCACCAATCGTTGCGTCAAACGCGTATCTCCATGGATAAGCAGACAAGAACCCTTCACTTCAAGCTTTTAGCGGTATCTTACAGAACGAACAGTATTGTGGACTTACGGGAATACAACCAAGTCTGCACCGGCTTGGGCAGCTTCCTCAGTAAGCTTACTCAGCTTCTGCAGACTCTTCTCCAGATCAAAGGAAACAGGTGCGGCCTGGACAGCCGCAACCTTGACAATAGGACGAGTGGATACCATTCTCGATCACGTACAGCTTGACAACTCTGGCAGGTCCCGGGATTGGCGACTAAGGTGCCACTGTGCCAACAGTTATGGCTTTCAAGGACCTCCCTCTACGTGACCCATCGTGACTCACGTCACAACAGGGCGTCGTCGTTACTGGATGGCCTCACTATCGTTCGAGATCGTCGATTTTGCCGTATGCACCCGGGATAATCCGGAAAAGAGGCGACATTGATAACCCGGAGTTTGGATCGTCGGGATTATGGCTCAAATCCCGGAACGTCTTCAAATCCCGGCTCGTGGAGGTCGAGATGGTGATCCGCCAACGAAGCCTTCATCGATAGATGATAGGGGTATGCGAAACAATGAAGTAGGCAGCTCTTGGTATCAAGGGACGAAAGCCCGAGACTGTGCCGTGGGGAACGGTTGGCGGGGGTCGCTGAGGCTTCCTCTGGCTGGCTGACGGCACTTGCTTGCAGTAAGAGCCAGTAACTGTCTGGAACTTCAGCGCCTTGAACTTGCAAAGAACAATACGATATCTACATTTAGTTCCGCGAAAGTTGCAGCTATTTGGAAGCAAGTTTATCCTGTCATATTTGGAGAATAATTCTCTGTCATTGAACTCGACTCCGTGCCGTGTGCAATACCTAGACCATCACCACCCCGCTATCCACATAACGGCGACTTAGATTTACAAGCCATTCGGGGTTTCATCCAACACTTTACAGGTCTGAAGATGGTTCTCTGTGAGTGTTAACAAAATTGTTTGGCTCACGCAAATAGTCTTCTCTGACTGACTACAATCACTAGTACTTGACTCTAATCCGAATCCCGACAACTTCTATGCCCAGCTCATTCGAGGCCAAAGATTCGCCGTCATCCCAACATTCCAGCTGGAGTCAGGAGAAGAACTCCTTGACTGCCCAATCGCATACAAAACATGGGGGAAATTGAACGAGCAAAGCGACAACGCTCTGGTCATATGTCACGCTCTGACGGGGAGCAGTGACGTGAGCGACTGGTGGAGCCCCCTCATAGGAACTGGGAAAGCCTTTGACCCTCGACACTTCTTTATCTTCTGTGGCAATGTCCTGGGCTCCCCCTACGGAAGTGCGTCTCCTTTGACCATTAACCCAGGCACTGGCCAACGATATGCCAGCGAGTTCCCCCAGACGACGGTCAGAGACGATGTTAGAGCACACAAGATGGTGCTTGATGCTCTCGGTGTCAAGTCAGTAGCAGCCGTCGTTGGAGGCTCTATGGGTGGCATGACAACTCTGGAATGGCCTCTCTGTACACCATCAGGTTTTGTCCGAAACATTGTTCCTATTGCTACGGCTGCCGATCACTCTGCCTGGGGCATATCTTGGGCTGAAACCCAGCGACAGTGCATTTACTCCGATCCAAAGTACGACGACGGATACTATGAGCCGATCCCGGAAGGCCAGCCGTCGGCAGGACTTGCAGCAGCTCGGATGATTGCCATGCTGACATATCGTTCTTGCACGAGTTTCGATAGCCGCTTTGGGAGAAAACCTCCACGAAATCCCCAGGTACCTCAGGAACCACCTCTGGATCTTCCGAGGACAGACGCGTCCATCATAGAAACGCCGAGATCTAGGAGAGACAGAGGCCCGCAGCGGAAACAAAATCCATCATTTTCGGCCCAGGGATACCTACACTATCAAGGAGAGAAGTTTATTAATAGGTTTGATGCCAATTGTTATTTACACATCACCAACAAGATGGACAGCCACGACGTCACTTATGGCCGGACGCAACCATCGGGCGACGAAGGATTGGCAGAGGTGTTGTCTCGAGTGCCGCCGGGAGCCTTGGTCATTGGCGTGGAGACCGACGCGCTATTCCTCCCTGAGCAGCAAGAACGGCTTGCCACCAACTTACCTGGTGCATCATTACACGTTCTCAAGTCATCCGATGGGCATGACGGTTTCCTACTCGAGTTTGAGCAGCTCGATACTTTGATCCAAGCCCAGCTACGATCTCAGTTGCCGAATCTCTATGACATGATACATGAGTCAGATGAACCGCTAGACCTTCTTGTGATAGATGAGGCTGGGGAAAGCTTGACGGGCGAAGTCGAGGATTGGTAAAGCCGTTTAGGTAGCTCAGGCTTTAGGTCAAAGCCCGAAGTTAGGGGCATCCTTCAGATGGACGCGACGCTAGGCAAAGTTATCGGCAGCCTTTGACAGCGGCTTTACCACGTCAACAAACACACTCGACGTAGATAAGAGACTTATTAACTGCTCACACAGCGTTTCGATGCGCCTCACTGTCTACCGGCTGCTTTATCGCCATGTGGCGGGAAGGCAGAGAACATGACGGATGGAACTGCCCATGCCTTCAAGGCGTTTTTACTTGAGTTTATTTCGAGAAATAAATTCAGAACTATCGACCAAAAACAGCAATGATATCTTAACGAATTGATATTCAGATCATCATATTACTTGCGAGCACATTGAACATGCTGTGGCAAACAAATACTAACATGTCTACGCTCAGTTCGAGGAACAACATTCTCGTAGCACATGCATCGTCTCCTACGCGCTGCCTAGAAGATGAGAACGGCGGCCAATGCTTCTCTACAGTGTGAGCTGAAGCGGCACGTACTCCATGATCGACCAGCGCCACGACGTCTAGCTGGAGCTAGCATAGACGCCTTCGAGCGTGACTAGGATGGAAGAAGCCCTTGTTCAACGTGCCTGCAGCTTTCTGTCTGCAACGGGAGGAGCCGACACAGATGCTTGTCAGCTACTCCTGTCGAGGTAATTCATTGGTTGGCGGGGGCAATGACAGGGCGACTCGTCCGAGGATCAATCACCGCCGATGTCACTTACACAATCACATACATGGATGGTGGCGGCCGCAGATTGCAGAATATGTCATCCCACATTTGTCACCAGCCAACTTCGCGCTGGCCAAATGCCGCTACACTTTGAGCTCGCGCCAAAGACTAACAGCGCCGCGCCGAAACCGATGGATCGAAGCTGTTTTGCGCAGTCGCCGAGCGGCTGAATCCCGTTGTCATAGTGGCTTTTGGTGTTCAAACCCCGAGCCGGGATTTGGCCCACGATCATGCAGCACTCACCGACGGACAAACTCCACCCATCCCGAACAGCATCTCCAATAGCAGTAACTCTCTGGGAATTATGCCTCGAAGGTGTGGAAATACGCAATTGTCCATTCCGCAATGGACACTAGGATACTGGCCGAAGGAGTGCGTCCGTCGCCGACCTCGAGTCCCCCTTCGACCAAAGTCGTCGCCGGATGTCGAGTCGCCATTGCCTGCTTGCCGTCGTGCTTTGCAATCCATCCCATGAAAGAAATGTCGACTGATTTCCTGCGGCTGTAAAACACGACGACATATGGAGTTTAATAAGGCCAAGTCACTTGAGCACATTTCAATCTGAATCAAACAAGGTCCACAGCTCTCCGGCTCCCGCTCGACTGACCCTTTCCACTGTCCCACGCGCGCAAGACAGGTTTTCCATCCTCCTGTCTGCCTAGTCCCACCGCCAACCATGGAGACCTCCAGAGAAAACAGGCCATGGCTGGTGCAGAAGTACGGTGGTACTAGCCTTGGAAAACTCCTCGAGTCGATCTGCAGCAAAATCGTCCCATCCTACCTGCGAGACTACAACCTGGTTGTCGTCTGCTCGGCCCTCTCCGGTTCCACCAAGTCGAGCGGAACCACAAGCCTGTTGCTTGAATGCGTATCACACGCTGAGGCCGGACTCTCTGCGCAGACGCTGCTCAACAAGAACATTGATGCCATTCGAGATAGTCATGTCAGGCTTCTCGAGAAGCATCTCGTCAACTCTAATGGTACAAGAAGCGACTTGTGTAACGACATCTTCGACACCACAAAGACACTCATTGTGAAGGAGTGCGAGAGCCTTCGTGGCTTCCTGCTGGCTGCACAGATCATCGGGGAGCTATCGCCAAGGGCACGGGACCGTGTCATCGCTCTCGGAGAGAAGCTTGCGTGCAGAGTTGTAGCTGCATTTCTCTGTAGCAGAAATATCCCGGCCGAACCTATCATCCTGGAAGACATAGTCGAGGCAGTGTTCGGCGCTAGTGTGTTCGACCAAAAGACGGCACTGGACAACCTCGGTCCCCGATTCTATCACCTCATTGCAGACGAGATCACCAAGAGGATACATGACTGCGGCGACCATGTCCCCATCATCACCGGCTTCTTTGGCATCATGCCAGACTCGCTGCTCAAGAACGTTGGCCGGGGATACTCGGACCTTTGTGCGGCCATGTGTGCGGTGGGAACCAAAGCAGCGGAACTTCAGATATGGAAAGAGGTTGACGGGATCTTCACGGCGGACCCGAGAAAGGTTCCGTCGGCAAGGCTGTTGTCCACCGTGACGCCGGAGGAAGCTACAGAGTTGACGTATTACGGCAGCGAAGTTATACATCCCTTGACGATGGATCAGATACGTTGCGCCAACATTCCCTTGAGACTGAAGAACGTCTTCAACCCGACGGCATCCGGCACAATTATATACCCCTCTCGAACCCCCTCCCCGCCCCTTACTCCCCCAACACCAACAGACGAAAAAGTCGACATCAAGGTCCCTCTACCTTCCATCGATTACATGTTGGGGAATGGCTACCATGGCGATCGACAGGAAAGAAGGCGGCCTACAGCTGTCACAGTCAAAGATGACATTCTCTTGGTCAACGTGGTTTGCAACAGGAACACCAAGTCTCAAGGGTTCTTGTCCGGCGTCTTTGATCGCCTCGAGGATGCGGGAATCAAGACGGACCTCGTCACTACCAGTGAGCGCAGCGTTAGTCTCGCGTTTCAACATTCCGAAGAGGGGTCTTGTCAACATCAGAGGTTGAGAGTTGAGCTGGAAAAGTTTGGAAAGGTAAGGCCTTCGCACCTAGAGACAGCCCCTCGAGATGTTCTTTGCCGCCTGAACCCAGTACTAACCAAAGATGCCATGTATGCAGGTGATCATTACAGAGAACATGTCCATCGTCACTATCGTCGGACACAAGATGAGGAACATGGTCGGTATATCAGCAGAGATCATGTCCGCCCTAGCATCAGCCAAGATCAACATCTTCATGGTGAGCCAAGGAGCAAGCGAGATCAACATATCGTAAGTTCAACCCCAACACCCTGGCATCTCGTCAAACTCTCTTCTTCGCTCACTACCTATGCTAATCAACGCCACCCCAGTCTCGTCGTCCGCGCAGAAGACGCAGTCCTCGCCATGAACGTCATCCACAGCAAAGTCCTCCATATCCCGACGCACTGGGAACAGGAGACAAACTTCATCAAAGGTGCGGAGACCCAACAGCAGAAGCAGCAGAGGGCCCGACGGGCTGAAAACGTCGTCGTCGGGTCTTGTTACCGACCACCGCCGCTTACACACCCCTCTTCCAGGTCCATGGCTCTACTGACGAGGATGAACGCGGCGGCGGTGGTGACGGCAGCAGGACGTGATAATTGGAGGACGAGTGTTGGTCGAGGTGCCGTCGGGCCTGCTGAGGCGGCTGCGTATCGGTATATTGTGAAGAGGTGGTTGAAGAAGAGGCGGCATGTTTGAGCTTCCCAAGGAGCGATGAACTGGTTGTTGAGATGCGGATGTGTTCTTATCGTTGGGTCTCATTGTTGCTTCTCTTTGTTTTTTGATGATTGGCATTGAGTGGCGTTGCATGGCGAAAGATGGCGGACATTGCCTGTTTCGTTTCTGAAGATATCACCAGATACCATTAATCGATGTTTTCATCCTGTTAAGAAAATTCTATATGCGCTTTTTGTGTTCCAAGGGCAGCTTCACTGATGGTATATGGAGTTTAGGGCAAGTATATGAGGCACTCTTGAGTCTCTATAAGACGTATAAAAATCGATCCATGCAAATATCCATTTCTTCAGCTCTCCGACATCTTACTTTCTACTATGTTTTCCATCAGAGACGACTTCTCTACATTTTACTTCTGGGCCCCCGTCATGAGCATCTAACATGGTTTATGGAGTTGGCTGATGGTCATAAGTGGTAACACCAGACAACACTGCGCGCGATGTGTCACTCCCCTGTCCACCAACTTGACTCCCTTGCCCTTCTTTGCCTTTATCTTTCAATTCCGATGCCCTTTCTCCTGCGTCTGTTATACTTGCTCAACCCTCATGCTAGTGACTGGATAGGCTCTGCACGGCTCGAGAGATTGGCGAAGTTGGAGTTGGAGGCTTGTGTTATGCATTCATGATGACGAAGACATGATGGTTGGGGGTATACCTGTTTTGTTGGGTGGTCTGGGTCATTGTTTCCGCTAGATATCCCGGTATGATATACTTTCTTAGTCCGCGGATTTGATCATGGGAGAGGGTTCTTCAAGAGTGGGCAGTAAGTGTGACTTCCCTTCGAAGCTGCGTGATTTTGCTATGATCTCGATGGTCTACTTCTAGACGTGTACGCTATGATGTTTTTCTAGAGCCACAAATCTTCATTGCTGATGTTATGGGACTGTCTTCTTTCAACTCATGCGGCTGAGGGACTCGGGTTGAGCAAAGTGCCGCTTTCGAGTACTTGCCCGAACCACTGATAGAGCTTGCAAGCTTAGGAAGGAATGATAACGTTTGGCTTTGAGATTTTAACTCTCCGTGACAGGAAGTAGCAACTTCAACACGAACCACGGATTTCTCACTGGGAGCTGAACTGGCGATGAGCACCAAAAATTCATGACCCATTGGTCAACAGTTTCTCGGGGAACTTGAGGGGGCGCTTGCATGTTCTAAGCATCGAACCTCTGGTTTCGTGGGCCGCGAATCGTGATTTCAAGACCTTGTCCTTCAAAGACTTCCACCATGTCCTTGAGGCCCAAGAGTCCGTTCGGGTTTCTTCAATATCATGTCTTCAGGATCCATCTCCTGAACTACCTCCATGAGGTGCATGGCCGCGTCTCCCACGCAACGGAGTTACGACTATGGGCAAGAAACGAAAGCTAGTGAATCAACTACTCTATTATATGTGCTTGTTCTTATATAGACCGATCAACCAAATGCTGCACGGATTCCATTGCGGCGTGGTAGCTTCGGGCCTTGTCGGGAGATCATCAGTGGGATTTTCTGGTTATTGATCCTTCACGCATGTGGATCCCGAATGCTTCTTCAAAGATGTCCCCATTTTTGTTGGATCAAAGCTTTTGGAGAGCCACGACTCGCAAGCGTGAGCAGAAATATGATGACACTTTGCAATCAGACAAAATTTGTTCGTCTCATAACGCTGTACTGCAATCTGAACACGTCGCCGCGTCATTTTGAGCGCAATTGAAGCGAGCTTCGAATGAAATGTTCGTCGCATGTAACAGTCTAACAAAGACAGTTCAGTAAACATCTCGGTACAAAGAGTCAAATTACAGAGCGAGTTGCAGTGACTAAGCGGAAATACGCACCACGCCAAGGCAGAATAATTGAGCGCGCGCAACCCTGTCTCAAATCAAGTGCCACTGCCTCTGTCAATAACTCCACTGTATCCACAGGCGTCAGTGGCCGTGTAAGTGTTCCCGACGGCGTTCTATAACCCGCGAGAACCACCAGTTTGCGGGCTGAAGACATTGTTTATCTGATGTTCCCGCCGACGTGGGAAAAAAAGGCACAGTAGCTCGATCTCCGAGACCAAGTTTGGCAGCTCTTCTGATCCATTCTAGAACGTTTTCGGTTGTCGGGTCGCCAGAAGGGTGATATCGTCGCCGTGTTAGGGCGTCTCAGACTAGCCTTGGCGATATAGAGTTTCACTGTTAATAACCGCTGGCGGATATTGGAAACATTGAATATATGATGGTGGGGTTTCCTCCCGCCGGCTCGGCTTTGCGAAAAGAGTGGAAGAGTTTTTGCGCCTGCACATGCGCCGACTTTTGATCAATTGGCCGATGTGTTCGTTTATCCCTCCGTCTGGAGAGAACGTTTCGTGGGCATCTCCGGACACTTTCTTGAGTTCTTTGTTGACAACGTCAGAGATGCAGAGGGGATCTGCGTATCAGGGCTCTGAGCTAAGTTTGAGGTTCGTCAGTCGCGGAGTTGCACATGGAACAGTTTATACTTAGTCTTTGCAACTGCCCACTGGGAGACATACTTTGTTCCATCTCGTCATAAAACTCCGCCTGAACTATCCGGACTGTGACCGGACGGCATCGTGCGGAACCTCAGACCCCATTGAGAACCCCATCACCAGATTGCGCAAGCAATGATCTACGAACGCAACGATGATGCTATTTAGCCAACGAATCCGGGCGCAGAGACTTTGTCTTGGTACCAATATCCCCTTAATATCAGGGGCATCGACATATTGCGGATTTGCAACTCCTCCACGTGGCACGAGGGACTTGGTGCACAGTTGATGCCGGGAGGTCCGGAGTTTTCAAGGACTTTCAGCGAGGCTCTTCGTGGAAACCAGACACTGGCAATCTAACACGACTCGCGCCCGCAGACCTCCGCCGCCGCATTTGTTCGCTGCAAGTTCTCTCCCAGTCTTTCTCCCCAGGCTGGCCGACTTGAGCCCCGTGCACCCAACCCCGAACTGGGCGGTGGTTCCGAAACTGAATCAGCGGGAAACTCTATTTGGGTTCTGACGGGGTGCAACCTTGCCTCTCTCTGCGTCCAGGAGAAGAGGGCTGCTGCTACGGAGCACCAACTCACTGCGAGTTTACCCAACAGCACGGTTCAGGCTGACGAGGCGCGCCGAGTTACAGATGCCAAGGGGGCATGACACGGAACTTGCAAGTGAACCCCATTCAATCCCAGACAGCACTCAAAAGTTTCTGGAGAGTAAGGGGCAGCGCTAAACGGTGGGCGGAGAGCTTGAAGGGAGGTAGCCACTGCGGGATGTCGAAACCCAAAGCCAAATCTCGGAATCGCGTGCCAGACACCCAGAGGAGAACAGATCAGATCAGACGATGCTGGTCAATTCGTGGGACCGCGGTGGGCATACAAATGGTCAACTATTCCCACCGTCTCAACTTGCGGCCTCTCTTGCTCGGACTTCTGAGTTTCTGTAGATCATCTTTTCACGTTCCTTTCACATTCTTTTCCTGTTCGTCTCATCTGCACGCTTTATTTTCCAAATCACCACACTCTTTTTTTTACAAAAACACCCGCTCGTAGCCGGCCTAGGAACCATGTTCGCTTCTACCATCTTTCTCTCTCTCGTCGCCGCCGCCGCGGCCGCTTGCGACGGCACCACCCCCAAGAACAACACCGGCGCCGTTTCCCCCGGTGCCAAGGCCCAGTGCGCCCTCCAGTTCGATGGCCGCATCCCGAAGACCTTCAAGGCTGCCGACTTTGACAGCACCTCCAGCCCCTTCAACACCGCCAACGTGTTCGGCAAGGGCCTGAAGTTCAGCGAGATTGTCCAGCTCCCCGGCGGCAACTCCCTGGTAAGTTTTGACCTGAGAACGAGGCAGTCCAGAACCCGATTGGTTTCCCGGATTGTCTCGTATGGAGAGTATTTAGGCTAACACACAATCATCAGTTCGATGTCAACTCCACCCAGCCCTTCGAGGTCACCATCAACGACAAGTCCATCTTCGCCCCCAGCGAGACCAACGTCCAGGTCGGCTTCCGCCGCGCCGAGATGCTGCCCCTCAGCAACGACGGCAAGGACGCCTCGACCCAGGGCATCAAGACCCTGCACTTCTCCCTGCAGAAGGATGCCCAGCGCCCCCTGAACCTGTCCCACGAGTACCAGCTCGTCTTCCTCGAGAGCGCCGACTTCAGCACCAACCAGGTCGTCCTCAAGACCGGCACCATCCTCGGCCAGAACACCGCCGACCCCGATACCCTCCAGCTCTTCGGCAACGTCAACTCCAGCCCCGTCCCCGAGCTCTTCAAGACCAAGTTCACTGCCGGTGTTTTCCACAACTTTGCCATCAAGCTTGACTTCACCAAGAAGTATGTCCCCCTTTCAAGTCATCAGACTTGATTTGAAGGCCTCGTCACTAACATAACCTTCAGCACCACCGAGGTCTTCTACTCCCAGGGCAACTCCGCTCTCAAGTCCACCGGCGCCGCTGTTGCCAACAACATTGCCGGCCAGGGCCAGTACCACTTCGGTATGCTCAAGAAGCCCGTCAACGGTGGCTCCGACATCACCAAGAGCGGTGACCAGCCCACTGGCATCAACGAGGGTATCATCTACGGCGGTATCTTCCAGGAGGACAGCTCCGCTGGCTGCATCTCTCTCTCTCCCTAAATAAAAATCACTCAGGGCCAAAAAGACAAGGGACGACGACGAGGTGGTTACGGATTGAAGGCTATTTCTCTTTATTATTAGTACGGTCTTCGCAAAGTTGACTTTGTGGCGGCTTTATATTCTTCTGAAGAGAAAGGTTTCTACAATGGCTTACTCTTCATCGCACGTGAAAACTGAACTTTGCTCCTTGTGTAGTATGTGTCCTATACATGTGTAGTCGCCTCTGCCAGCAACATAGTGAGCCTAAAACTTTGACCCAGCTGTACGTTGAAGCTCGAACCAACCCTCATGACGATGGTGAGACAACTGCTATATGCTGCCATCTCTCCGGCAACTTTGGCGGCTGGTTTCGCCATCAAGCTAATGATTGGAGTGAGCACTTCTATCCGTTGCGGATGGTGAGGATCCGTTCGCGGCTCACTTAGTCGACGCTGTTATCTGGAAGTGAACAGTATGCTGCTTCCGATGCGCTCTTACATCTCACAGAAACACTATTCCATGAGGGAGCCGGAGCAGCCTCATCCCAGCGAGTGGATGAAGCAGCCGTAGGCATGGACACAAGTTACACTGATGGGCTTCACCTCCACGTCCGAAGTCCACCGCGCCATCCCGGTTCAGGACTCCGGGATGGCATGTGCCTCGGAGACTTGGATTGGACGACGGCTTTTGTAGTTCAACAGCCGCCAATAGGAATCATTAGAAACACGGACGAAACCTCTGCGCGCGTACCTGGTCAAGGGTTTGCCTTGGTACCTTCAAATGACGAAGCTTTCCGAGCGAAGTGAATAAAAGCCCTGATTTGCTTCAGATTAAACAATGAGGAAACCCGGAGCTAGGCATAGGAATAATGGGCAATAAAAGAGACGGAAGGTGACAACGCTTCTGTGAGAGTTCAGCCGTCGTGCATCAATAGGGAAAAATGAGCTATCTGCTGCGCAGGTTATTACTTGAGACGCATGGCTCGTGCTCTTCGGGCATGAGCGAAATGTCGTCTCGTCAGACTCGCATCACCAAAAGGAATTCTTACCCGCAGGACCATGACACATCAAGGCCTTTTCAGTCCAGCCGATTCAGATATCCGCTCAGGAGTGGGGAGTTGGGTTCCGTTTTCACCGGGCGATCTTGTCTGGCGGGGACAAAAGTAGGGCGAAATGAGGCCGAGACAGTCCTCAGGAGATTTATGTTAGTACCGTCGCATATTACCTTCTTCCGAGCTAGTTGCTGGGTTGAACTTCAAAAAGAGCAGGAGCTTGATTCGAGCGAATTAACATTAGGCGGGATCATAATGCATAAATGCACCAATTCTATAGAGTAAGCCCTACATTAGTCATAAACAACAAGTTAAAAACTTTTCATAGTAATCTAAATAGTCATGATGAAGGCCTCATTTGTTTTCAAGGTATTGAAGAGATTATGCTCAAAGTTCATGGGTATCAAATATCAATGGGTGTTTTTTAGTCCCCTTCGTGATTTCGTTCAAGTTCTAGAGCCAAGGTCTCCTTTCTGGTCATGAGGTCCTCTACGCCGGATAGCCTTCTCGAAATATTTCATTTTACTTAAGAAATATTTGGTAGGAAGTTAACCCATGGTGTTACGCTATATACACCTGCTGGTGTTTCCCTCAAGCAGGTGAATAGAAGAACGAGGATGGTCAAGCGGGCAACTGTATAGATAATACCGTTAACAACTGTGAGAAAAAATGATGCCTTATTGAAGAATCCACGAAACTCGTTCCACCTAACACCTTCTTCCTTTGTCTCGTTGTAAGCTCGTAATATGAAGGTAATGCAGCCATGGTCAGGTATTTCCGGAAGGCGAATGTCATGTTCTCCTCTGACATAGTTCTCATAATCTTGCCAAAAGTCGACCTCCTCTTGTGTTATCTCCTGCATACAATTGCCATCTCTGGTCCATTCGTCGTGAAGGGTGCGTGCTGCATATCGAGATCTTTGCCGAGCTCGTTGCCAGACGTTTGAAAACCTGACCAAATGATTTCCGAAATTCCAAGGATAAATTTGCTTAGAGGTGGAGCTCTTATACTTTTCGATTGTCTCGGCTGACGGTTCCTCGCCCCAATCCCTCGTTGCCGTTGGATTTCTCGCAAGGAAGAATCGCGCGTCAAGTCCCCACTGTGCCCAATGAGGTTCCTTCATATATCCCCAAATGTCTGGGTCAAGACCGTTCATAGGCTTGAGCTTACCTAGAAGCGTCGATGTAACCCGGAAGTCGATGTAGTCAGTAGCTAGGAAGTGGAGCAGAAGGCTGACTGCGAAAGCAATTGTAGGTAATGCGGCTGATATAACAGTTGCAACCCTCCAACATAGTAACTCGGCTTCAGAAGGAAACTCAAAGTTCCACGCCAGGCAATGTAAACCGCCAAAGCCAAGGGAGGAGAAAGCCATAAGAACGAACAAAAGGGGACCTTCACCTTTCATCCATACAAGGTCATTTGGAACTCTTAGCAGCATATCATCGACTTTCAGAGCTGCGTTCCGCGCTTCTGTCGGCGACCAAAGCCGGGAAACGAATGATTGTGCATAAGCCTTTGGTTGGTTGGTTTCCGGCATGTTCTCAAATGATCCCGTGGTAAAACCCGAAGTTGACATTGGGAGTGCTGTGGGTCGAGAAATGTCCTTTGGTTTCCACCAGTTTACCATGTAGCTAAGGATTGCCATGGCAGCAAATGAAATCGTTGCAATTTCAAGTTGGGTGATCGGAAGATGCAGAATACTGCGGACGATCACACTCAGAATGAGCCACAAGACCTGAGCAATAGCGATTCCTTTTAAAACCCAATCTGCCTTGCTCTTATCTTTGATGTCTTGTTCCTCTAGGATAAGGCCATCGAAAAGATGTCGTGGAATGTCGCCGTAAAATGAATATCGCATAGTCAGCATTGATGCTGTCAAGCAGTACCAATTGCTGTCATCATTTCGATATTGGTACTGGATTCCTCCCATCTGAGCGTAATAGGAGTGTACCACAGTCCATTTCTGAGTCTTTTGCTTCTGATATTCCATTATTTCTTCTGGTGGTTGGCATCGGCGACATTCTTCGCGTGCTGTTGAAGGAGTTATCGAAGGAGTTTTTGGAGAGCTTCTATGTCGGTCTTCTTGGATGCTCGTGACATCTTTGGGGTCGGACGCAGGCGTTTCTATTGTTTCAAGCTCATGGTCGGAAACATTAGAATGAGTTTGGGCTTCAATATCGTTTTGTTTTCTCAGACGACTCGGCCTTGACACGGAAGAATGAACCAATTGTCGAACACCATCGCGGAAAGGGCCTTTGATAGGGAGTGCGTGGCGGGGGCTTTAGCCCCAGTAGGCGATAGAGCCACTGCGCCCATAGAGGGTACTCAAACTCCCAGGACCACTCGGATATGAAGATATCATCATAGTGTCTACTGACCGCGGTCCATTCGGAGAGAAGATGTTCGTCCTTGACGTCAAGTTTTCTTGCTCGTTCGCCCTCATCAAACTCACGAAGTTCCTCAAGCGCAAGTCGCAAATCGCACACGCCTTTTGCAAAAATGAACTCCGGAAAAAGGATATTGATAGCCATCCACTTCACTTTACGTAACAACACTGGAAACCAAGCCTCGTTTCGTGCGGGTAGGTTGAGGTGAAGCACAGTCCACGTGCAGGCGAAGATTGTGATCACGCAGCTCCAGACAAGTGTAAGCGTGCCACGAGTCTCTGGGCCCGCGGTCCAGCCAACTAGGGCTGGCGTGGAAGTATTGGCAGCTCCGGTGGCCATAGCCTTGGCCCTTGTTCAAAGGGGGAAGAAGGATTTAGATAATTAACGGCTGAAGGTTTGGCGAACTTAAAAGAATCTGTTGTAGATTTGAGTAGAAATCGGGATACGACTGGTGAGTCTCGCCAGTAGGCCATTTGGCTCTCGTGGTGGGAGATGGCCTTTTAAAACTCGGCCTTGAGAGACCTGCAGCAGCGATGGTGTTTCGTTTGGAAGCCAATCCGAGCTAAGCTTTCATCATGCAGGAAGAACCGAAAACAACTCTCCCATGCACATAAACGGGCAAGATCCCCCAGATTCTCCACACGACGCTCATGTCGTTCCATCACCCAGAGTCCAGGAAGTAGAAAGCAATAGGTACCTGCATGTTTGCGTGTGGCCCCATCATTGCTTTCGTAAACTCGTGGTGACTGGACTGCTCCATTCCAACCTGCAGGTTTCAAGCAGTGGAACAGGGTGGCGGAGGCTGGCGTTGCGCTTTACTCGTTGAAATATGCATTGTGTGCATGGATACAGTCACGCAAAGAGGCGTGTCAGAGTCTGGTTTGCCATGTAGGTATGTCGGAGCATCCCACCTTGCCCGCTTCACTGAGCATTTGCCCAATAGATTGGCACCTTGGATCAATAATTCTGCGCCTACGATAGTAGAGTCGCATATACGCAACATGTCTCAGGCTGTGGCGACCAAAGTGAATGTCTATGATGGCCGTATGCCAGAGAAAAAAGCGCGAGGTTTCCCCGTCATGTTTCCAATTTGACGCTGAAGTGTGATTGAACTCAGCTGGAAGAAGAAGGCACAAAGGCGGGGTTCGAGCCCAATGGCGGGACGATCCCTCGATTTCATTTGAAGTCATCCTGGCTTCATGCGTCCTGAATAGTAGGGGAGCACTCTAAAGGGTCGGGCCGGGAGGCGACCTTGTCCGGTGGGGACAAGAGCAGGACGACATGGGCCTGACCCGAGACGTCCTTCGATAGAGTGGAGTCAACGCCGTCCAATGATCTCTCCGTCGGAATTTGTTATTGGGCTGAGCTGGTGAGAGGTTGGGGGCTTGGATCTTCGATAGATGGGATGATAGGGCAGACATTCGTACTCACATCAGGTGTGGACCCATAGATATCACCGAGACCACAGATATTCTCAATAACATGCTCCCTGGGTTATGAAAAAGGTAAGAATGCGGTATGATACTCATTGCCGACGTTCATACTAATTAGTCACCATAGTCAAACACCGTTAGCCAGCCTTCCACGGCGAATGTGTTCAACAACGATTCGCTACACCTGGGGGAGATGCAAAGAGTATGCTTTTGAAGCTTGCTTGTGTTTCCTTTTCATCTCAAGCATACGGGGTTTCCCTTCCACTCTCAGACTTTCAAGTTCTCAGTCAGCTGCGCACTCTAGGTGTTACGTTTGTGCAAATTTCTAGAAACATTAGCAATCTGCAACGCTAGCTAGCCTCTCTGCGTCCAAGGGCGCACGATATCTATCACAGCCATGGACCAAGGCTTTCAAATTCTCAAGTTGAAGAGCAAAATGCGCCTATCCATACCCCAGCCTCCACTCTAAAGTCTTCGGAGTTTGCATAGGCTTGGAAATAGAAAGACCCACCACACGTCCCCCTCCAGCGGAGCCACAAACACCGATCAAAATTCAACAAGACCAAAAACATACAACACCAGGTATTCGCTGGTCGTCACCGACCCAACTACTAATCTGGCCCTCATCAGCTTGTCTATGGGAGAGCGGACGGGATCCCGAATTTTCCAATGGGTATGGTCGTATGTGTTGGAGTGGGGGCATCGTGACATCCATGGAGGCTCCCAGAACAACGCGCACAACATCCTTACGTGGGGAACCTTCAACGGCAAATCTGGCATCTCAATCACTCTGAGCTTGCCAAAAGATGGCCTTTATTTTATCCTGTCGGTTCTGAGATGCAATGCAGCAAGGGGGCTCTTTAGTTGGGGAGAAGAATTAACATGTGATTTAGCAGCTTTTAGGCAGTTTACGAAGAACGCGTAGCATTCCCGTCGCATTTACCAATTTATGTAAACATTCTTTGAGGATTACAACATACTGAAATTTTGAAGATGGTTGATAAGTGGTACAGTCAGATTGGTTTAGTGTCAACGCTTGATGTACAAGCCTAAGTATCCAGAAGCTTTCTGAACGTGTCCATTGCACTGGGCAGCGCCGCACCGATACGTAACATCCTCCAGTTTCTTAATTCTAGCATAGAATTCCAAGACTGAAGCTATCTAAGTATTGTTCTTCCGTAGGAAATATCCTGACGTCTAGTACGGAACACACTCGCAGATATTGCCGGGGAGACTTTGAGGAGAAGATTGGTTAGCTCAGGTTGCCAATGCGTTGCCAAGAACATCGCCTGGACGACTCACCGGCACAGCTTGTCCGCAAAGCCACCACAGTTCTGGATGCAGTCTGCCGTGCTCTGGCAAGCCTCTTGTGCCAAGGCTTGCTGCGAGAAGAAGGCCAGGGCGGCCACGGCGACGGAGATGGCGTTGAAGCGCATGTTGGACTGATTTAAATGGACGTAAGAAATACTAGACGGGTCTTAGTTGCTTGAGTTAGAAAAATTAGGATCACTTATACTGAGGAAGGTGGGCATCTGGTAATTTATATAAAGTACCATCAATCTGAACAAAATATGTAAAGTCATCTCTCCCCACTTTCATACGCGGCTACTAAAACGCCAAAGTGGAATGTGAACGGGGCCTTCATCGTCTACTTAATCTAAAGTAAACAGTCAATCAGTCCTACTTTAACTCTATTCTGGGCGTATGATTGAGTTGGTTCGAGCTTTCGTACAATTAGAGTTCCGGCAGACCATGACTTCCGAGCTGTAATGTATTTCACAGCCCCATCAATCTCGGGTTCCACGCTCTCGTACCGGAAAGCGAAACCGAGCTTGAGACCTGAGTCGCCCATCTCAACGGGCGTAGTCAACTCCCGTAAGGTCCGATATGGGGTTTCAGTATCATGACAAGTGGCCTGTTCTAATTCTCTATCATTATGATCATTATCAGTACCTGTTATGAGCGCCGTGTAGCTCTAGTGAGCTTCTAATCACTGTGAAGCTGCAGGAGACACTGTGCAAGTTACTGAAATCTTTTGGGAGATTTTCGATAGAAGGAAACGCCAGGTTGTCTACTCTCACTTACCTATGTTCTATTGAGGAAACGTATATTTGATGCCCGGAGGGGAGATGGACGGAAATCAGGTATTCTAGAGGCTGGAGGCACAGCAGAGCCTTCACTCAGCTCTGACTTATAGTTCTTGCAATAGACATCTCTCGAAATGTCCCGCCGTTCATAGGGTCGATATCTCTAGAAGGTTTTCTTATACTTGAATTGCGTTGACGATGCCATGAGTGTTGACTATTTATCGAGTCCACGGCATGCATGAAAGTTTTCACAAACTTTACAAGACTAAGGTAGTGTCATAATAGATTGACTTATGGCTACACCTACAACATTCCCATGGTCTCGGGCAAAGCCTAATCCGTATTCATGTAGTAAAAAGGTAGAATCATAATGTGTTATAGAGATGTCCCAGTTTGTTACTAGGCAAAGCCCCACACATTCCAAGTCTCTAGTTGGGGAGCTCAGGTATAGTACCCGATTAATCACGACATGCCGATACGCGATGGCGTAGTTGAAACCCGTTGTTCCCGCTCAATATTCCCGAACAAAATCTATGCAAAGACCAATCACAGAAGGCTGTGTGCACTGTTTTAGTGCTCTACATGCGTTTCTTTGATCTCAAATTGTCGGGGAAGTTGTCGACGTGTAGACGCTGACCTCAAGTAATCTGGAAGTTCTCGTTTTCTTCGCTAATAATCGAAGGAAAGGTAACAGCAGCAAAGTCTTTTCAGCAGGAAAACTTTAACTGGTATCATTATAGGGCGCCTTCCCAGCCCTTGTAGCTGGCTTGATGGGAATTCGGTTGTCCGAAATCGGAAAACTATTTGTGCTGTTGGGGAGTGCCCACCGCTATCGGCTCCGCGTCAACATCTTGACGCCGGGAAGCTCTCATCACGTCATGCGGGACCAGTCTCAAGCACATCTGCCAGATCATCGAGGCTCGAGAGCAGTGCTTTAATAACTCGCTTCCGCAAAAGATTGTGCGACGTGCCAGAGCCATCAAACTTCCTCTGGTTTCAACTTTCATCTTTCTTGGAGACCCCCACAATGATTCGAGTCGACCACCTACCATGGCCGCAACAAAAGTAGAACAACCCCCACAAACCTCTGTTGGGGGCCTAGATCAAGGCTCCCAACTTCATAATGCGTCGACTTCGCCGCTTTTTGAGGCTTTTGAAGTTCCCGGTCAACAGGACACCGCTGACTTTGGGCTGGGGTGGTCGGCAAGCTTCCCTCTCGGACTTAAAGCAAGCAAGACCCTCGGCCTCTCCGAAAGCATTGATGCCATCAAGAATCTCGCTCAATCTGGGAATCTGAGCGGCCTGATCAAAGAACACGGGGGAGCGATCCTCATTCGTGGCCTCCCGATACAGACACCCCATGACTATAGCAAACTCGCGCACGCATTTGGCTTTCGCCCTCATGTAGAGGTTGGACGTCCACCACTGCGGACCATCCTGGCTCCTAATGTCAAGACAGCAAACGAGGGGTAAGCAGCAAAGACGCAAACGACTCCCAAAGTCAATCTCTACTCAAATAAGAGAAAAGCGCTGTCTTGTCATTCGACTTCCATGAAGTCAGACTGACGTGAGGTAGTCCACCAGAACTACCAATTTGGCCTCATAGCGAATATGGTTGGTCCACAATCAACCCATCGTGGCTAACTTTCAGTGCACTCCAAATTCCAGAATCCGGTATGCTCTGAAGCATAACATAGCTAGTTACGAGCCTCGGCACTAACCACAAGGCAGGCGGCGCTACACCCATCATCTCGGCTATTTACATTGCTTATGAGTTGTCACGTCTCAAGCCTCAGTTTCTCTCGAACCTTCTGAACAAGGGTGTTAAATACGTATATCGCTACACAACCAAGCCACTCGTCTCCAACACCGGGACGAGCGTTCGTGGCGCTTACGGTCAGGAGGTCAGGGACGAAGATGACGAAGCCACGGCCCGACGCAAGATAGAGGCTGAAGTCCGACGCCACAGCAACCGATTCGAGTGGCACGACGACGGTAGCTTGAGCGTGACGCACATTGTCCCTGGTAAGTTGAGAAGAAACCCTTTCGTGGGTTCTAGACCAAAAGCCTCACTAGACCAAAGACTGACACAATGGCGAAGCCGTTCGCATTCATGATCCTACAGGGGCAACTGTATTCTTCGGCAACGTCACCTCCGCCTGGGGCCGTAGCCGCCATCATGGTGCGACGCGACCTCCCTTCCGCGGCGACGATGGGTCGTACCATCCTCCCCCGACATACGGCGATGACACGCCCATCGACGTTGAGGACTTAGACCTGCTGCTGAAACTCGCGGAAGAGGGTGCCGTATTTGTCGAGTGGCAGAAGGGAGATCTGGTGCTTCTCGATGTGAGTATCTGCCTCTGGGATTTGTGACGCTAGCACGATGTGGCTGACACGAGAGGCGCTCCCCACAGAACTACGCCGTGATGCACTCCCGCAAGCCATGGAAGGGACAGCGCCAGGTCCTTGCTGCTCTGTGGGATGATGACGGCAGGATCAGGGATTTTCCAGAAGGCTTGGAACTACTAAAAGGTACTCCTAGAGTCCCTCGGACGGAGTTCGATGAGGATGAAGGACGTTGATTATCGGCTCCTTGAGTTCCTCATTGGTTAAAGCGTGTAGTTTCACGAATATCATCCCCGTGCGTGGATGATCGTAGCCGCAGCGTCACTAGTCAATAATTGGCCAAGCGTACTACCCCGTTCATTTGATATGAAGTGGCAGATCTGGGGCTTCCGCTTGGACAGCATAAAGAGCTCTGCACAATTTCAATCTTCGAAGGAATCACAACTTGGATAAATCGTCACTGGAATTGATTATTACTTTGTATTGAAAACTTGGCTCAGACATTGCTCTAACAGACTAAATCAAAACGCCTCTTCCTCAACCTTAGGACGGGCAAGTAGCCCTCTTGACCCTCTTTGCGCTAGTCTCTTCGAGCTCCGCCAATCCGAACCAGCCACAAGCGGAATCGAAGAGGGCGTCGAAACCGTTGTAGAACATCCTGCCAGTGTTGATGAAAGGCACGTTGGGTGCCACGGGCGGATCCTCCAGAACGAATCCTGAGGGCTGCATTGTCGCAGGGTTGGGCTTACCCGCACCCTGGGCAGTGACGTTGTAGGTCGCAATGGGGTTCTTTTCGTTGGGGATGTGAACCACCACAACGGTTCCTTTGGCAGCAACCTGAGGGTGTGTCTTGATAGCCTTGGATGTGACGTTCTTGAAGTGCGATCTAACGTCTTTGTTTACCCGAAGGAACGCCTGGGGAATACCAGTATCGAAAAGGGCCGGGCCATGGTCGTAGGGCGAGTCGTTAACTTTGATTGCCATGTTCACCATGTTCCAGTCGATGGTGGAGTTGGATCCGGATCGGACGTCGAGCTGCGTCTTGCAGAATCCTTCGGTGTTCTCGCTCGTGAGACCGACCTCGACGCCATCTTTGCCCAGAACATAGCCCTGGTGAATTGTACTCTTCACAGGTCGACCGCCGATAGACGCGATGTTAATCAAGGACACCTTATCAGGTAGGGCATCGGGCTGCTCGATACTCCATCTACCGAAGCCGACACCCATGTAGTGGATATCGTTGGGGTACATTGTGATGTTGGACTTCTGCGCTTCCGTGCAGCTGCCCTGTTTCTTCCACGCTTTGCAGATGCTGGCCTCGGTGACGATCAGGATGGGAACGGAAGCAACGACATCTTCGCCGATCGTGCGCTCATCCACCTTTGCGGGGAAAGTGAGGTTCGCATCGACCCAGTAGCCTTGCCACAGTCTACCGCTGGAGGACAGATATTCGTTTCCAGGCCTGGATTTGTTGAACGGTGTTTTTTCGTCAAAACCGAGGACGCCGGCACCGATCATGACGCCAGTAGAACCAGTGTCCATGCCAGCAGACTTGATGCTCACCGGCCCCCTCTTAAGCGTCTCCAAGTCTTTGGTCATAACCGTGAACGTAAGTGAGGGCGTGGTGTTGATGTCAGGGAACTTGTTGATGAAGGGGATGAAGGCGGTGTTATTTTCCGTGGCCTTCGGGTACGTTGGAGGTCCTGACGCGGGGCATGTTGCCGCTGCGGCAAACTCCAACAGAGCCGAGATGGCTAGAGAGGTAGAGAAGTGCATTTTCATGATGAAGATGATAGAGATGATGAGCTTGATAGAGAGATGGCTAGATGCTGATGCTATGTGGATCTGGCCGGTATTTAACGAGATTCGATCTGCAAACCTTCAAGTGCAATAATCTATCTCGAAAACCTTGAAATCGCATTTAGAATACGCCCATCAGCTATACCGTAGCTGAGGCTCAGCTGAATGTCTAAGAGGCTCGTGGCGCCGAGACATACGAAAACGTGGCATCCGGTTCCATGGGAAATAGCCATATCTGGATGGAATTCTGATGGAAAATGCGGCGAGAAGCGTGGTCGGGCCACAAGCCATGTGTGGAATGCCGGAACCGGCGATAGTCGGCATCGTGTTGGCCTAGACCTCCACACCTCCGCAAACTATAATGAGACATGTCCTTTGGATCTCCAACCTAAAGCGATGCTAATATTCAACGGACAAGAAAAGAAAGAGAACTCCTCCGCGGCCGCCCTTAGTCTTTGGGATGAATGCAGCAGCAATCGTATATCATCCTGTCAAGAGGAAAAAGATGTCTCTAAGACCCTAGGAAACCTTTCGATGCCCATAATCTAGAGCGAGTCTAGCTTCATTGATCTACATACCGGAATTAGACTTTATCTCAATCGAAAATTCCATGCTCCATCAAGGTCCACTGCCTTCGACGGAATTCAACGCCATCGAATGTCAATGGCAAACCCGGCAACTTTCTTCCGGCATGAATAACAACCCCCACCCGTTCAAAACTGCAATCTAATCACTCAAACCTCTTCAGCCATGCGTCTGCCTTTGTCCATTCCTCAACAAGATGTTTCTGCCGATCCTCGCCACGCACTTTGAAGCTGACATCAAAAGCCTTTGGTCCAGTCAGGATCGCATCTTTGAAAGCAGTCTGCATCGAAGTATCCGGCATCGTGTCCCCCGCCACGACGTCAAAGCACCAAAGCAGCTTGGACATGGTCATCAACATGCTGTTCTCAGCCATGCGCTGACCGGCGCAGATCCTTCTTCCGGCCCCGAAGCTGTAAGTAGGCCGGCGCGATTGATCTTCAGCTGCCATCTCGGATTTCTGATCGCGATGCTTGACACCCAGTGGATTCTTCATGAATCGCTCGGGTTCGAAGGTGTCCGGATCTTCGAACTCGTCTGAATCATGGTTGATAGCCCAGATATTCATGAGGATTGTAGTCTCAGCGGGGATGTTGTAACCCTTGTAAACGTCATCGCGAATTGTTGCGTGAGGAATAGCCATGGGAAACCCTGGTCGCCATCTGAGAGTCTTCATAGCGAGTTAGACCACGGACAGACGTACATAATTAACGAAAAGAAATCGAAAGAGAGACTGACCTCAAGGAAACAAGCCTGGATAAAAGGCAAATTTTCTGCAGTCAGACATTCAGCACGTATGCCACTCTCGCCAAATACCGCATCCACTTCTGCTTGAGCTCTTTTCTGAATATCGGGATACGCAGCCATTGCCAAGACAAATGTTTCAAAAGCACCGGCAGTTGTGTCTGAGCCTCCTTCCATCAAAAAGCCGGCGATGTACTCCAGATCGAGGTCGCTGTAGCCTTCTTTTTCGTTGTCACGCAAAAGTCCTGCTACAAAGCTATCTTCGGCCTTCCCCTGACTGATGCGTGCTTTGGCTTCCTCGAAAAGATCGTGATATAATCCGTTCTGTTTCACCTTGAGGTCTGCAGCTCTAGATTTCCAACCTCGCCAAGGCGTCAGGAAATCCGGGACATACTTCAAAAATGGCAGCACATCGAATGGAGGCACAGCTCCCTGGTCCAGCATGCCTGCCCACTCCGCTTGACATTCGAAGAACCTCTTGATCTTGCCCTCATCGCTGAAGTCCTTTCCGCGGGTGCCAAAGACGCTTGACATGATGATGGCGCCAAAATACCGCAAAATGTGGTCGTGGTAACGAGCAGGATTACACAGCAGCTCATGCATCATTTGTGATGATTCAGCGTCTTGCAACAGCAAGAGCTTGTCAACCTTTTCGTCCTTCAAGAAGTCCGTGATCGTCTTCCTCTCCTTCCTCCACTTGGGACCGTACCGCATAAAGACGAGATGGATGTCACCGGGCGGGGGTAGCACGTACTCCACGATAGGCACGTACGGCCGGGACGAGTAGAGGGCCCCGCGTTGATCGAGGAGATCGCGCACGGATTGCCAGGTGTTGAGGACGACGGCTTTGTTGCTGGGTCCGAGTGACAGGCCGACGAGGCCGTGCGATCCGTACGTGCGGCTCCATGCTGCGAACTGAATGAATGGTTTCGTCAACGGTATTTGATGGAGGTTACCGAGGAATGGTATGGTAGGAGGTCCTGGAGGAAAGTTGATGTTGGACTTGGAAGCCTGGAGACGAGGGCGTATTAAGAAGTATACAAGAAGTGCGCCTACAACGCTCAGTGCAAGTATCGAGATCGCCATTTTGAAATTTAGAGATAACACAGAGTAAGCCCGCTTCACCGCGATTCTAGAAATTAGACACTGTTATATAGCCAAGTGTTCTTGAATTGACCGCCGCAATCATTCTGCCCTCTCACAAATGAGAACAATCTCATTGGCTCGTAAATGTGAAGATGAGTAACGGCACGCATATGCGTGCGACGCTCTGCTTACTCTGCCCGGCATGGGTTCATCATTTTATTGCTGGAAAATCAAGTCTCAAGCAGGATTTGAGACAGATTGGAGATGATCTACCGTATAGAACATAGTGCTAAGTACGAGGTAGGAAAGTCAGATTGTGGCCAGTTCGACCATACAGCGAGAAGCTCCCGTATTTCATTCGTTGCTGATGTCGAAGACATTCTTCAGCGAAAGGACTGCTTTTTCCCAGAGCCCTTCATATCTTATCGTTCATATGGGCATGTTTACTCAGATATCGTCTAGCTCTGATCAATCGGCAAGACTTGTGGTTGCCATCAGCGATCTTAATTGCATAGAAGCTGGTTTGAGAGTTGGTGTCCATGCAAAAATCGCACCAGATACACTAGCGACAGCGAAAGTTCAGACACGACTAGATACGCGTCAGTTCACCTATCAAGATCAGCAGACATACCATGAAACGAACATACCAAGGCATAGGAACCAATAACATACCTGTTGGCATTGGCATTAGCATCGGCATCGACATTCGGCTTTCCGAAATCCACCTCACCAAAGACAGAAAACCACGAGTAAGGTCAGGTTGCTAAGAAAGCAGTCTCAAGTGGACCACGGCGGGGTTTATCGCGTAAATACTCCGTACGGTCAAACTGATTCCATCTCGCGACTCCATGTATTCGCAAAACAGTCCCTTCTGAGACTAAGACGATGGCTGCCCCATAGAATGAGACCGCAGACAGGCGCCACTCGATCGACACATGAAGGGTTCTACGGGCAGAATATGCTCTGCTTCGCAACCCACCGCACGCCACGCCTAACGCCCTTGACAGTCTGTCAGGTGTACTGTCAGGTCAGAGTAAATGTTGTGTCACCGCGATAACTAACAGGGGTCGCAACCGAACCCTCGGACTTCTCGAGAGAAGCTAAGACCCTGGAGTGGTCAGCACCAAGAGCGAGAAGACGGGATGATGTGCGGACACGGATGGGATGAACACTCCCATGTCCGCGTCGCATCATCCGTGCGTCCAGGGGAGGGGAGTCAGGAAGACGTATGCATGCACATGTGAAATGCAAGATAACGGATGTTTTTTGCTCCCTGCAGCGGGATCTTGTATGCTTAAGGTTTAGCTGAGACAGAAACAAACATAAGCATATCAAATCTCTTTCAAGTTTCTTTAACGTCGGGACGCACCACCACACGGTGGTCAAGACGCGTCGATCGTGTCTCTGAATTCCAAGACATCATTTAACAATACCCCCTTTCAACTCTTTTCCCGACTCAAGACGTCTGAAGGAGGTGGAAATTCCACCAGACTTATCAAATGAAGACCTTTTGTCGAACCCGTAAGGGAATAGGCACCAAAGCCGCATGGACAGTTGGCGTCGATTAGCGCCTCTGGTCCTCAGCAAACAACAAACGCCACTCTTCCGATGTAACCGCTAGCTGTATCATAAGAGGCCGCCGCGTCTCGCAGCCGATTGCGCTAACCTTCGAGGCCGCCTACCCGCCAGCCGCAGAAAAGAAACTGGCGGGAGCGTTCCTGGGTAATGGGGTAAGAGTCTGTAGCTTTGACCGTGGGAACTCTTGGAGCTGTGCCTTTTTCAGCCTAGAGGAGGCGAGTGAACGACAAGGCTCGGACCTCCTCATCACAGCTAGTGCAATCCTCATATCCGCATTGACCTCGAACCTCTCCCTTCCCCTACAGCCGACGGTACGAGGGGTGGCTTTCTCTAATACCCTCACTCTCGCAATCGTTTGCGGGCTGAGAGGCTTCTGATCCTACTTGTTGTGTTTTTACCTCCCCCTCACTCCAGTCATTCGTTCGTGATCGGAGCCTTCCTTCGTTTGAGGTGCTTCTTTTTCAATTCTAGCTTTTCTTACACAGCTGCATGACAGGAGCATTTGAGACTTCAAGCGGGCGTTTGCGGACTGTCGCTTGAAGAAGCAATTGCATATCAACATACGACCTTATAACATACTAGCAAATACCTACACAACAGAACAGCAGGACCTGGATAATAATGCACCATGGTTGATCAAGGAATCCACGGCAGGTGGCACAACATCGCGGGGAAACTTTTCAACCGGGGCCTAATTGGAGATATCCTCGGCACACCCGGCGCCATCGTCAGTCAAGTATTGTCGTCGCCGGCGACGACAACTCAGGGGAACGTCCAGGCAGAGGGTACACCAGCGGCAGCGGAAACGACACAAGCTGCCGCTGCACCGGCTGCAACAACAGCTGCCGCAGCTCCTGTAGCTGCGACAACACCAGCTGCACAACAACCGGCTGCATCACCGGCAGCAACGACGAAGCAGGATCAGCAGCAAGCTGCTACAACACCAGTCGCTCAGGCACCAGCAGCGGCAGCGACGACATCACAGCAGGCAGCCCAGGCATCGTCAACAACAGTTGCAGCAGCAGCTCCTCCAGCAGTTTCAAGTTCATCTTCAAGTGTTGCAGCTGCTGCTTCGTCAACACCTGCTGCAGCTGCTACGACTGTCCCAGTAGCCGCTGAGAATGCAGCTTCATCACCAGTGTTATCCCAGACGGTCGCACCAGAGGCAACAGGAACAAGCGTGACCGGGGTTGGAGCGGGGGGCGCATCAAGTACAAGATCTGGCGTGACCAATGCTACGCAAACGCCTTCGCCGAATTACGAGAATACATCATCATCGAGCAGTCAAGGGCCATTGGTCGCCACTGGAGTCGTGCGTAAGTGCATCCCTGCAGCTTTGCTCATACGTGTAGCCTTTTTTTGATACTGACTGATACGCAGTGGGCATCGTGGTGCTCATGGGACTTTCCCTCTTGATATTCTGGTGCTATCGTCGGAGAAGGAAAGCAGCCCGCCATCTCCATGAAGCCGTCGCCCTCGAGAGTCCTAGCAACGAGTACGGTCCGGCCTCGCCTTTCCGTGATCATGTCGACCAAAGCTTCACTGAAATGACTGATAACCGTACGGTCTCCAACGAAGACGAATTTACCATTCAACACCCTGAACCCGGCTATCAACCTCCTTCCCAACCGCCGATGTCGCCTCAAATGCAGGACACACCGAGAACAAACCCATACGCAGCATCTCCCTTCTCATACGCACAAGCACAACAATACGTTCAATCTCTAGCAGGCACAGGGACTTTTGGCTTCCCTCCGCCCCCTCCAATCCCAGAGCCATCACCTATCCGCATCTTCAGATGGCCAACTCGCTCATCCCGCAGCGGCAACTCTACACCTAGTGTCTTCTCCGGATTCCGCACACCCAAGACGCCGACTCGAGCTCTATCTCGGGCTTCTCGAAGTACCGTGTCATCTATGTTATGGCACGGCCGCAGAGACGTCGCCCGACGAACCATCATTCGCACTCCCGGGTCTCAAAAGTCATCCAAGTCAGCCAAGTCGCGTACCAATATCTCTTCTCACAGCCCCGAGAGCACCATGCCGGAGGGCCTACATACTCCCATTCTGGATTGGCTTCACTGGATTCGGGGCCACCAACAGATCGAGCCCGACCCAGAGATGAACCATCGAAAGAGCTTCGCCAGCACCACGGAGAGCTCGATTTCCGAAACAAGCGTTGCAAGCACGGCTAGTAGCGGTGTCTTCTCGCCCACACTCCTTTCCTACCATCCTCCGGCCAACACGCCGAGTGTCACAACCGAGACCATTCAATATCTACCTCTTCCTTTATTCAAGAAAAGAGCCAGTGATAACAATAGCGAGGTTACCGTGGAAGCGTCCGGCACAGTCCGCATCCCGAGTTTTGGATGATGGCACAATACAAAACTTAATGATATCCCATCTTTTGGGCAACAGTCGTTCATTGCATGGCTCAGGTGTTCGGGTTTAGCAGTCTCTCTAATTTTATCAAGTAAATATTATATCCGAACAAACTCCATCTCAAAGTGCCTACGTCCTCATTTGCGAATGTGCTTCAACTCGACCAACTCAAGGTTCTGTGCCATCGATGATGACCTCTCGCTCCGTATCTTTGCTGTTGCGCCCAGGATAAAAGCACGCGTAAAACGCGCATCCTGACACGAAACCAACAATGCCCAGCGAACCATACATCCAAACAAGGTAAGGATCTTGCGAAACAGGCGCGAGCGCAATGCAAATGGCGGCAGCTATGCCAATAGTCAACCAAAACAGGGCGGACACAACCGAACGAAGACTGAAGTTAAATGACGTTGTCAGCAAGGTAGCCATATCGAGACCCCTGAGTCCAGGCGGGATACCGGTAAGCTTACTTCTTTGGGGCCTGGGTGAAGGCTAGCTCCAGTCCGGTGACGATGATGAACGCTTCGGAAAACGCCACGAGTATGTAAGCGGGAGCCTGTATCCAGACGTGGATGCTTTTGGGCGGGGAGTTATAGATGTAATGTTGCAAGACACTGGCGTAGACCATTGATATGGAGGCGAAGAGAAAGCCTACGAAGATTCTGTTGACTGGGTCGAAGTCGATGCGGTATTTGCGGAACATGGGATATACGATCACTAGGAGGGTTCATTAGTATCGATACAGTAAGAGCAACGAGAACTGAGGAATCAATCACTCACCGTCTAGGAAAGGGATGAAGATGCACAAGGCGATGGGATCCAAATTTTGCAGCAGATCGTTTGGGGTTCCGTGCAAGGCCATCTCACCCGCTTGAGAGATGAGATTATTCCAGATTTGAATCCAGCAAATGAAGTAGAGAGGGAAGAACAAGAACATCTAGGAGTCGAATCCCACCATTAGTCCCACAACACTCAGACTCAGTCGGAAGATGGATGCTTGTTGACTCACCTTGCAGCTCTTCAAGCCTCGCCTCACATCCATCACATATCCATCAGTGTATCTGGCCTCACTTGCGATCGCGTAGTTTCCATCACGCCCAGATCCTCTCAAAGCCGAAGGAGTCGCGTTGTTGAACCCCCTTTCTTTGATAGCAATGCGAGTGACTTGGAGAGCGTCAATTATGGCAGAACCTTCTGGGGGAACCTTGACATATTTCTTCTGTCCCGAGATGAAGATGCCGGCAGAAATAATGATGGCGCTGCGATTGTCAGTGACCACTCCAGTATATGGTAATTGGGTCTCTTACATCAGTGGGATAAGGTACGCCAGCCAAAAAGAATGGTGTGCTTCGACGTTGACAGTGATCAATGGCGACAATGCGCCGATGTTGACAACCCAGTAAAACCTGCAGAATTGTTAAAGAGTCTGAGCCGTTGACTTCATAGGCTCTGGAAACCGGCTTACCACATAAAGAGTCTCTGTACTGTGAGCTCAGGATCAACTAACACTTCTTCGCCTGACTTCAAGGTTTTAGTAACTGGGTGTGAGTTCTGGTATTGTTCCGCACACATCGGCGTCACGTTGGCCTTGATACCGCCAGTTCCGAGGCCAATTGTAATCATAGCAGCAATCAAGCCACCGAATCCCGCGCCATTCATGATCGACGCAGGTGTCGAAGTCGCGACGAGGATGATGAGGCCGACGATGTACACGGCACAGGCAGCAAGGATCGCCTTGAACTTTCCAAGGTACTGGTCTACCATTCTCGATGTCAGGGGTGCTCTTTCCGAAAACGCGTTCAAGTGAGACTGGAAGTCATATTCTAACTCACCTGCAATGATAGCTCCGATTACAGTGGATGCATAGGCCCAGAACTTGAAGAAGTTACCCAACGCTGTCGCTACCGCTTGACCCCGGCCGAGGGCACCAGGCAGGTCAGATGTAGGGTCATAAGGATTGCTATCAAGTTTGAGAGTTAGTCAATCATTGACTACGCAACTTGTCAAGTTGAAGCTGAATTTGGCCGTTCTTACTTGATGTAGTTTTGAATGGGACCGCTAAGTCCAAAGTATGTAAACCGCTCTCCAAGCTGAGAACCTCAGTTAGGTCTTGTCATGCTTCTAAGCGCTGAGATATAGATACATACTTCCACAACTAGAATCAACAGGGCGACAGCTGGTAGCTTATCCGGGACTCTTCGTAGACCTTGCCATTGTTGTGCAGGTACCTTGAGAGGCCCATCGGGTTGCACTTGGGCTTCTTCTGGGCTAGTGATGCTGTCCTTTGCGTCGGTCATCGTGAGCTTCGGCAACAATGCATAGGGAACTTGAAAGATGCAATAAGAACTGGTATCAAAACGGCATGATTCAGAGAGGTGCAATGTTCTGGAGTCAAATACATGATCAAGAGTCCAATACCGATCTTCAATGCTCCGAGTCTTGGTTGGCTATTAGCTCCTTGACTCGATCCGGCGCGGAGGGTAAAGCGGGGTCCCCCGGACACGGACAAGCATCAACAGATACGAGAGATAACGCTGGGCCATTTTTCGGAGTTTTGATTGGTGGCGTTCTCTGGCCTATCATCGCCGACATCTAAGAAGAACGCCGCCAATGAACTTCAATACCGTGATCGAAATGGGGGGTTCGGCCGTGGTCTCCACCAAGATCGGCCAAGTGAACGCCGCCAATGGGATGTAAAGTCGGCGGCGGACGGGAATGAGGATGAAAGTAGGTCCTCCGGTCCGGAGATAGAGGCCGGAAAGAGAGAGATAACGCGGATATAATCATCACTGCATTTGCGTCTTCAACATTGTTTCCATCTCGAGTTATGTTAAGGTTGGATTATTGTGATTAAGACATTGAAGCTAGAATCAAGTTCTCAACTGGACTGGGAGGCACCCAATTTTGTGGTAAGAGGATGACAGTTCCGGGGAAAGCTACAGACTCGCCGCGAGCACCAGGGCCGGTCGCCGGCCGGCTTGCATTCTCTGCGGCTGACTATCCTGGAATTGACCCTCAATGGGTTCAACTATGGAATGAGCACGGCGGATCCATGGTCAGAGCGGATGAAGTTGAACTCGAAGATTACCGGAAAGACTCAGCCAAATATAGCTTTACCTACCCAACTCACAAAGGTTCGTTTCTTCCCAATGCAGAACTTCTGTGAAAGTTATACTAAGAAGCAAATTCTTAGGTCCTGAAGTCTTCCACGTGGAAGACCGCAGGATCTCGGTAACTACGCCGGTTGGAAAAGTTACTGTACGCATATACTCTCCCGAAGGTCCCGGGCCTTTCCCAGTGCACCTCAACTTCCATGGAGGTAGGAGACATTCAAGCCGCATTTACGAAACTGTGCTCATCTCATACTCACAGGTGGATGGGTGCTGGGCGGGCTTCAGAGTGAGGCTGCATGGTGCCGGCACATTTGCAATAAGTCCAACATCAAAGTTATTGATGTAGACTACCGCATGGGACGAGAGCACAAGTTTCCGACTGCCATCTACGATTGTTGGGATGCGGTGAAATGGGTTAGTGCTAACTCAGATCGGGTATCACATTTTCTCAGCTAATGGGCAGTGATATAGGCCATTAAAAATGCGGATGCTTTGAACATTGATCCGAAAAGCGTATCTTTCGGCGGCCTTTCGGCAGGTGGTCAGATGTCAGCGGTACTTGCTCATTTTGCAAGAGACGAGGCTATAGCAATCAAGTTGCATCTCATGATTGTGCCAGCGACCGACATGCGATATTGTCACAGAAGTATCAAGCAACTCAACAAGTCAAATTGCCCATATGAGAGCGCTCGTTTGTACGGAGATCTACCTTGGGGACCTCTCGGCCGAGAGCAATGGTTTTTGAAGTACTGGCTTGGGGAAGATGATGGTGAGAAACAACGAGATTGTCCCTCCTGAAGCTTGTGCTAATTCCATGAACACAGATGAACAAGCACGGCTCCTCAACGACTGGAGACTTACACCAGTATTGGCGCCGAACTTTGCTAATTTGCCGCCTGCACATATAATTACTGCACAGTTCGATTTGGAAAGGGACGAAGGAGAATACTACGGAAAGCTGCTTCGAGACGCAGGGAATGAGGTTTCGATAAAACGATACACAGGAGTTCCTCATGCATTTGCTCACTACAATCATCCTGAACGGGGCCTTTCTAAGAGTTTCGAGTTTATTGAAGACACAGCTGAGCTACTTAGGGCAGTCCACTATGACAACTGAGAGTCGAAACTCAGAGACTAGAATAGACTATTGAAAAGTTTCTAGTCACCAGTAAATTTAAGAACTCATGCCGATTCTGCTGCCATGAATGCTTCTTTGACGTGCTCCTCGAGGTGCAAGACGTCAGTAAGACCTCGCCAGAAAAGAGCATCGATTCTCAGCAGACCCAGGCGCAGGAAGGGAAATGACACCACTTTCAATCGAAGACTCTTCCGTGTCGACTGCAAATCAGTAATCCAATCGGAAGCTTCTTGATAATTGTGTGAGGAGATGGCCATTGTCATTTGAGTGAAGCAAATTGAGGAAAAGATGAGCTGAGTCCAAGATGGCCAAAAGACGTTATCTGTGTCTGAGCCCAAGCTCTTCACAATATCGGATAGACCACGAGTACAGTCTCTCATAGATTGTCTCAGCTCTTCCCCCTTGCTCGCTTCTTTGTCAGATGAGTTGTGATCTGTTATACTTTGGACTAATAGCGGGCGAAGTCCAGCCCGTAAGATGACCATACGAACGTAAAGCTGAGCAGAACGTTGTAAACTTGATTCCGACACAGTGGGTACCGTGACCGAACCAAGACTATGGAGCAAGGATTTCGCTAAGACGGAAGTCCTCTCGCGGTTTTTGGTCAAGTCATTAACAGCGCGGGCTGAACTATGGTAATCATTAGCAATGTAAGGAGAAAGACCAAAAAACATGCGAGTCTTACTAGAGACTGGTAAGCGCCGTGTTGAGAGTCTCAGTGACAGCAGAGAACTGCAAGAGCTGAGTCTCATCTTGATCCCGCAGTCCTGAAGCAACAAAGCTTCCATGTTCCACCGCGGTAATAAGCCAATTATCTTGGTGAATTAGTTTTGGCGACCCCTGAACGCAGGCCATCCAAGTATCGGCGGCAAAGATACAGAATGATAGTCTCTGTCTTTGTGCCTTTTGCCAATCTGGTATTGACCATCCCGAGGGATCCAAATCAAGACCCAGCGTAGTTGCGCAAGCAACCAGTCTCCCCAGAATGTCCCGCCTGTACGCCGTGTCTGCGACGAGAGGGTCTGCAGATGGGCGCAAAGCCAGGAGCAGAAGAGTCTGAGCAACCGCTATGCTCGGCGAATGGACTTCGTAGGTGAGTGCCTTGTTGATGATTTGGCTCAAGGCCGGGTAGGGAGGGTTGTCGTATGCAACGTCGACACTGAGCTTATGGTCGTGAAGCGCAAACGGTAAAGTGATCGAGTACATAGCGGCAAGGAGATATGGAGGTGATAAGGGTGGCTCTACAGGTTGCGATGTAGATAGAATGGGCCAATGGGGCTGAATAAAATCCCAGAAAAGTTTGATGAGACGCTCGCCGACGCGGGCTGGAATGATATTCTCCAGTTCCTGCCTGCTCGTGTTTTCTTGTGGTTGATCGGAGCTAGCCTCTTGTCTGCGACGCGAGAAGATAGATTGTTGTGCGACGAGGAATTGACAAGGTACTGGTTGGTCTTGCATCGAGTGAACAGCAAGCTCCTTGAACCTGAACATGCCGCGGTCATCATATCGATAATGACGCAGGAGGAGAGGATCCATGTCACCAGTAAGACCTAGGAATTGCGGGTTGGCTCCTGAAGGATACTCGGCCTCCTCTGTTGAGCCTAGCTGACAAGGTGTACTTCTCGCCCATACGCTTGAAGAGGCGCTTGGAGCTCGCGGACTTCGGAACATTGCCTCGAATTCGGACTGGGTCGTGCTAAAGTTGAAGTCTTCAGTATAGTCCACCTGACCAAGCTCCTTATGTGGAGACTGCGGAAGAAGTTGCGAAGGGGTTGGTATTGTCGTCGCCAATGCCATGATGGGTGTATCAAAACGAGATGAGCTCGACAGGCCGACTGCACTAGGGCCGTCGTCAGACGTCAACAGCTTCTTCCTGGGCGCAGCAGCCTCGACAAAAGTGCACTGGCGATTGTGTGATACGCAGAGGCGACATGGTGGCGCTTGATCAATCCGACATGCGGTCTTGCGGGAGCGGCAGAAGTCACATGGGCGTTGTCGCTTGCTCATATATCTTCGCTGTTGACCAGACATCCTGTCGAGAAAACGCTCAACGCGCCTTGGCTTCCGGGCAAAGCTGCCTGGGAGACGACTTATGAGTCATCTACAATATCACGATGTAGAAGCGCCAAGACAGTCTGGACGCCATCGTTGGACAAGATGAAAACAACATAGAGCGCGTCACTGATATCTCGCCCGAATTGAGTGACGGAGCATGGAAGGAAGAAGTTGCTGTAGACTCGGATCAACTACGCGCGTGGATCACGGCTAAGCCAAAATCGATGAGAACAGCTGGTGCCGGCTGGCACGATCCTCGTCTGGGAGTTGAATGTCCCTCTTTCTACTTAACAACATGGAATTATCTCTCAACCTCGCCACCAAAGGCAATATACAAAAGGATCCTGGGATCTTATTTTGATTCAGAACGACCTTCTCTGGTTTTATTGGAAGCTTCTGCAGGCGAATAATATCTGAGGTGCATTCAAGTGAGAGACTGGGACTCGAGGCTCTGAGCCACCATTCAAACCCTCGGACCAAGCAACTAAGCACACTGATAATAGTACGGCGCCGAAACACCCTGACAGGTTGAACCTGACTGTATGTAGTAGACAATTGTTAGTTCAAAGACAAAGAATGGGACTCACACATGACAGGATGAGTAACTTACGGCACAGGTGGTGCATCCCGTCCAGCCCTGACCACCACATTGCGCATACTTCTGAACAGTACACGAGGGCGGGCTTCCAGTGCCAGGAGAAGTACCTCCTCCGCCCACAGGCGAGACAGGCAGCGCCGTGCCAACAGGTCCCTTAGCTGCATCGCACGTAGAAGCGCAACCACTGCATCCAGAACCCGCCGTCTTCGTGGTTCCGATCGAAGCAACAGCGGGACCGGGGACCGTATATCCAGACAGCTTCGAATGAATGTTGACAGCAATACCTGGATCGCTCGCCTTGTACGCGCCGGGGAAGCTGACAGTTGCGGGCTTCGCTGTCCCTGTACCGCCCGAGACCGAAAGCTGGAAGCACGTCATGTAGAGCTGTGCTCCGCCTGAAGGCCCGGCAGCATGAAGAGCAATGACTTCCGCGCGAAGAAGATAGTCGCCGTCGGCGATATCTTTGCTGATGGGGATGTCCATCTTGCCGCAGCAGGTATTGAGGTCTTTGGTACCCCAATTATCGTCATCGCCGGACCCGGAGCCGGATTTGGCGGACCAGCCGTCTTGGAAGATCTTGAACCAGCCAGCAGAACCGTCGGCTGTGGCGGCGTTGTCGACTTTGCTGAGGTAGACTATGACTGGACCGTAATGCGCGCCGCCGATGGCTTCGTTCTTGCAGCTTCTATCGCCGTTTTGCTGTTCGGGTCCCGTGTCAGTGACGATCTGTCTGGGCCGTGGAGGGTCAATAGCTTTACCTGATGCATCTCAATAGTGACTGTTCCACCGGCCTTGACGGGGCATTTGGCATTTACGCCACTTGTTCCTCCGACGTTGCATCTGATCTCGTTACCGGCGACATTGGTAACCGGCGAGTTGCTTTGGGGCAATCTTGCACACTGCGAGCCGTGAGAGAAGGTCAGTCAATGTATCAATTCCCATGTGATGGTAAGTAGAGACGTATCATGTCAACTCCATCAACCCAAAGTTGTTGGAAGGTGGCATGAGCGGCAATTTCTCTGCCGGCGATCGCTACGACCACGGCGAAGGTGTTCCACTTCATGGCTACTTCGATTAGTGAAAAAAAAAACGCTGTAGCGGATGATTTCGAGTTCAGGAAGTGAATTTCGATTGCAAAGAGGTCAAATAACTATCAGGTTGTGAGAAGCCTTTGCAGGCAGAAACCAGACTACTACAAACCTGCTTGTTGAATACCTATTTATTTATAGAACGCATGCAGCATACAAGGTGGGAGGCGAGCGTCAATATACGCTATTCCCATTCCTGCAACCTTTCAACATGGACTATTGTCATCTACGTGTAAACGGACTCTCAGAAATGGCCTCCGTCACGCATGGAGTGCAATTGACATTGGTTCGGCCCTTCCTTATATGAGCCGTTCACCACGTGAGTTACTTGCCCCGGCTAGGCTGTCTCGGCATGTCCATTGAGCCAAACCTCGATGTCCATAGCCCCGTGAAGTCAATACTGGCACACGAAAGCATTGGCCAGTTACAAAGCCCTGTCAGATTGGTGTAGCACTCAAGCCTTAAGTAGTACATCATTGCACTTCAGAGTCTATATAGCCGGTTAACCGGCAGAACCCGCCGGCATGATACCTTCCGTGATCGCCGCAATGCGACGCAGGATGAGATCGGCTCTTTCGGAAGCCAATCAGTAGGCTGTTTGTCTCTCATCTGCTGCTAAGGCCATCTCACCAGATGTAATCTACAACTACCTTACTAGGATGCAGTCGGTTATGTTGAGAAGCACCCGAGCCAGATGTGACAAACAGAAGGCTTCACATAGCTTTGAAGGTGTTTGAGCGAACATACTTTAGGTATCTGACATAACTTCGTGAACGAGCATACATGCGTCGGTATGATATTAAAGTGCCATCCACCGGAAAAACAAAAACAGTACTGGACTTCTGACCTCTGAGCCGTCAACGCGTGAGCGAGGCGGCTAAAACAAAATGTGACTGTTCTACAATGAAAACATGCTTGATCGCAAAAGCCAACAAGCACAGACTTTCATGACGGGCGCTGTAAGTACCGCAAGATCTCCGGATCCTGACTCGGCGGGCACTTCTTTCCATCAACCCCGATGGAAGTGAGCAAGATCGGGTCCTCCACCAAGGTATCCGGATGGACCTCAAGGCCATAGGACAACTCCACCTTGGCGCAACGCGCCGCATCGATGAGGGCAGGCACATCGATCTCATTGTCTCCAGTACCCGCCTTGGCAGCACGAATCAGAGCTTCTCTCTGCGCAGCAGGTATACTCGACACCCTTCCCGCAAGCTTCGAGCCCGGCGGCGGGGTTGAGCTACCCCATTCATAGTTCATCGGCCGCAACAGCGCCGCGCCCGTCTGTAGGACCCAGCTCTGCGCCGCCCCCATGTCCTCAACTTCTTCCTCGGCCTTCTTCCGCCACTTGGATGGGAGGACCTTGGAGAGGGCGTGTACCGTGCCGAGGAAGCCTCGCTTGACGGCTTGGAAGAAGCCGTAGACCAACTCGTCAGGAACTTGGCGTATCAAGGCGCCCAGTGGAATTACGAGGACACCGAACAGCATCGACCAACCCCATTGTGCACCATTAAGGGGACGGGTGTCGAAGGCCTGACCACCCTTCCAGATGATGATCATTTGTCCGGCCAAGGTGGCGCATTGCACGCCGATGAACCAGGGGTTGCGGAGGACGCCTTGGTACCAGATGTTGAGCTTGTTATCGACACGACGGCAGTTGTGCTGGTTGAAGAACTGCATCCAGACGTAGATGTTGAAGATCATGGTCTGCAGTGCCTCGCGCTCTGCGGTCGTGGTGGGATGGAAGAGTTGATCTCCTGCGTAGTGGAGGGTGAACATGACTGCGAGCTGGTAGATTGCCTGGCCTAGGATCATCTTCCACATGGTGATATTGACGATGGGCGCTGTACGTGGCTCTGGCCTGCGTTTGAGAAAGTCTGGTGAGGGGTAGTCGGTTGCTAGCCCGAGCGAGGCGAAGATATCCATGATGAGGTTGATGAAGAGTAGCTGAACGACGGTGAAGATGGAGTCCCCTGCCAACTCAGAGACAACAGTCAGAGTGCCGGCTGTGATGTTGATCGTGAATTGGAACTAGATTCATGTTAGCATACCTCACGCCGACTCGATACTCAGATCTCACTTACTTGGAGGAACTTCTTCACAGCCGTATTCACCGTGCGACCCCATACCAGCGCCTTCACAATCGAAGCAAAATTATCATCAAGCAGAATAATAGACGCAGCTTCCTTGGCAACTTCGGTTCCCTGGATCCCCATCGCAAAGCCCACATCCGCGGCCTTGAGAGCCAACGCGTCATTGGTGCCATCGCCAGTCACAGCTACCGTCTCGCCCATTTTTTTCAGGTGGGATACGAGCAGGAGCTTGTCTTCCGGGCTAGATCTCGCCAACACCTGCAGCCGGGGGATGACCAGATCCAGCTGGGCGGGGGTCAGCTTCCGGAACGTCGGCCCATCCATGGCCAAGCCGCCGGCTGAATAGATGCCGCACTCTGATGCGATGGCCTTTGCCGTCAGGAAGTTGTCTCCGGTGACCATCCGCACAAACACCCCGGCTTCCTGGCACTGACGCACGGAGTCGAGAACCTCGGGTCGAAGGGGATCTCGGATTCCAAAGACGCCGATGAATGTCATGTTTGCAAAGTGCTTCTCGAATTTGATAGAGTCAGGGTCGTCTGGGTTCTCAAACGGTGCGTCGACATCTTTGTAGGCGATGACAATGGGTCGGAGCATCTGCTTGGCGTACTCGCGGATCGTCGATCGCAGGTCGTCTCGCATCTCAGTCGTAACAGGCTGGACGGAAAGGCCGGTCTTCGGCTCCTTGAGGAGGTTGGTGCACTGGTCAAAGACAACCTCGGCCGCGCCCTTGACGAGAAGTCGGTGTTTCCCATCGGGCAGCTTTGACATGACCGCCATCCACTTCCGCGACGCGTCAAAAGGGAACATGTCGACAATCTCGTTGTTCGCCCTCTCCTCGCTTAGTGGCCCCATGGCAAAGAACTCGCGGCTGAACCTGAGCAGAGCAGTCTCTGTGCTTGTCCCCACGAAGCCAGCATCGTTCGGATTATCACTCTCGAATGACGTGGTGTTCAGCGCGATGCTGTTCTTCGTCAGCGCTCTCACATCGCCGCTCAAGGATTCGAGCAAGGCTTTGGGGTGCTCCTGGTCCGAGGCGTCATCGGTGCTCAGGTCTTTCTTCACATCATCCTTGCTGATTTCTCTCGGCGCGTCACCGAAGCGTTCATGGAGTCCGATTCTGCCAGCGACGACCGTCATGCTGTTCTGTGTCAATGTTCCCGTCTTATCTGAGCAGATGCATGTGGCATTACCCATGATCTCACAGGAACGGATCAGGCGGACGAGGTTCTTGTCCTTGAGCATTCTGGTCGTGGCAAAGGCGAGAGCAAGGGTGACGGCGAGAGCTAGACCTTCGGGCACGGTGATCACTACAACAGTGACGGCTAGGATCAAGAGTTTGAAGAAGGTCTCGGCCTTTTCAGAGGCGGTTCCTCTCATGGTTGGAAGCCCGACGAGGAAACGGATAAACAGGATGAGGAAGAAGATGATACCGGCAATTGCGCCAAATGTGATGAGTTGCTTTGCCAATTTCCCCAGCTTCTGCTGCAATGGAGTTTCCTCGACATCCTCTCTCAACGACATCAAAGTCCTGCCATATGTCGAGTTGGTTCCTACCGATGTCACGAGGTACGCACCGACACCACCAGAGACTGTCGTACCGCTGAGGATGAAGGGGTCAGTGGCCGAAGATCTGTGAGCTCTTCGGTTGCGAATATCACTCTCGCTAGGCACGTTTTTGTGTACCAATTCAGACTCACCAGAGAGGGAGGACTCGTCGACCTGGATACCGGAGCCTTGTACTAGTACTCCGTCGACGGCAACGACGTCTCCAGTCTCAATGTGCATGATTTCTCCAACCTGCACGTCGTACACGGAAATGTTCTGGGTCTTGCCGGATCGTATGACTTTGACATCCCTCTGCTCCTTTCTCTCATTGAGCTTCGCGAATCTGGCGTTCTTCTGCCAGTCCGTGGCAGCACTGGCAAATACAATGACCAGGATAGCTACCACTACGGTAACACCATCCACCCATTGAATGTTCGGCTCATCATCAGATGCATCTACTGTTTCGTAGATACCAAGCGCCAGAGAGATTGTAGCCGAGATCGTGAGGAGGAACATGAGCTTATCGTTGAACGCGATCCATGCCAGCCTCAGAAATGACTTTTGCTTTCGTTTCGGGAGCCTATTTTCGTCATAGATGCGCCTCCGGTCTGTATAGCCCTGAGCTTCATGTTGGATCAGGTCCAGGTCCAACTTGATACCGTGCTTGTGTTGTGTTGATGGAGGTTGAGGCGTGATTGCAGCAGCTCGATGTGCCTCTCCTGCGGCGACAGCCTCCTCAAACGAAATTGTGCCCTCGAGACTTGTCTCGTCTACACTCAGGCCGGCGGCGAGATCTGTCCGCAAGCCAGCTGCGAGGCCTGGAAGACCACCGAAGCGTCGCAGTGCTGATAGGTTGCGCGCTGTGATGAGCTTGTGGAGTTGCGTCGGCGTGAACGCGAATCTGTTGTCCTCGATCACGGTATCATCGCGGAGGTCCAATTCTTTTTCGTTGTCCTCCAGCTGCTGTGCGAATTGCTTGCTGAAGGGGTCTTTCGATGAGGCCTGACCTGTATCTGGCTGGCGCGGCGCGGCGGCCGTGATCTCGTCAGTCATTGTCCTGTGTCTCCAGTCGCCAGAGGAAGTTTGTTTGGACAGCGATGGGCGCGACGACAGACAGATGTTCAAGGTCAGGTCTCAAAAATGGCAAGAATTGACGAGGAGAAAAACAGAGACACGCAGCGGCAGAGTGTCCATAATTCCATGATCAGCAGGGGAGGGACAACAGTTGGTAATATGTTATGGTCATCTGGAGCCGACCTTTGGGGCAACGGCACGGATCTGAGAGCCGCGTCATTGCATCTTGGCGAATCTCACATTCGTGCCGAGAGAAATCCAAGGCTTCTCGGCACGCTATGAGGAAGTTGACTGGTCGGGGTGGGTTGGACGATGTCTGGGACTAGGACTCGTTGCACAAGCCTTATGTTATGGCCTTGGGTCGTGGGGGAGGTGGAGATCAACGGGCTTCGGGGGGTTGACCCGCCAGGCAACTGAATCGGATTTTGTTTGCAACCGTACGGCGAAGGGTGGCACGTGGACATCGGTGAGTCCGGGGATGTTCGCCTCTCGAGATGACATTCGGGCGAGAGTGAAGCGGAGATGTGTGGTCTTGGGTGACTCTTCGGCCGTTCGCGGTGGTCATCCGGGGCACTTTGACGCCGTCTTCTCGGTGTCGGCGTGGCTGTGTTTCTTCGGAGGATGCGAAGAAGATGTGGATAGTTGCAGGGAACGTCTGGCCTCAAAAGTTGACTTGGCCTAGTTATGTCAGCGGCTGTTCGGCTCATAAGCGCCTTGGCGTGTCTAGCGAGAGACTTGGCTTTGCCCCATTGACATCATTCAGGGTTTTGTTTGCACGATGTTTTGTTTTGTTTCGCAGCTTTGTTCTTGGGTGCTGTACGCATATTTGTGTTGATTCAATCGAGTGAATATGAGGTACTGTACATAAGTTGCTTGAGTGAAGTAGACTGAAGGACTCTGCTTCCTACCTTATCCCTTGAGGTGAGAGGTTCACTCCTCATTTAGCCTGAGCTCATGGTGGCTTACAGAGGCAACATCGAAATAAGCTTCCTGAAACTAGCCACCATAAGGTTTCGGTTCAGTAGAATTGATCAATATGGAATACTGGGCTGCTGAGGCCAAACTCAATCGATCTCGTCAATGAATGAAGAAAAGGACTTGGATGAAGAGTAAAATCCAAGAGCAGATGTGTTTACTTGTCGACTTTGACCTAAGATTTCATTTGACATATGCATGGCGTCCATACACATGAGCAGCTTAGCGATGCTCACCTTATGCCTCAAGCACTCGTAATCTAGCAGAGAAGAAGGATGATCATAAGCTTGAAGACCAAAATGGGCATCCATGATTTGTTCGCGACGCCTTCTAGCTCGCATAGTCTTGTTCAATGTCTTTTACGCATAAATTGAGTGCTTCATCCATCTGATTTCAAACTTGAGATTCACCAAGCATTGGGAATACTCCATTTTGTCCACACTGATATCTTCATATTGTGCAGCTAATCGGCCTCGGACAATGAGTTGGCGTTGTCCGCTCGGACTGGACATTGTGGTCACTAGCGCTCGGCCGCATGCATACTAGGCGATGAAACCTAGAGCTCGACGTACCTTATGGTAGCCGCAATCTTGAACATCGACATCATCACATCACCATTCAGGCTGCGAATACGTTGCAGCATCTTCAACAATCAGTCAGCGGCATAACTTCTCGTTCCAGTTTTACTCATAAGCAATGTCTTCCCCAATCCGTAACATTGCCATCATCGGCGTAAGTCCGGATCTTAATAGGGATGAGAGCCTCCCTTAGACTAGCAGTCCATGATCGAATGCTAAATCTCCCGACCTCAGGCGACGGGTCAGATGGGCTCTCAAATAGCCAAGACCTTGCTTCAGTCCGGCTTCAATGTCACTGCAATCCAGCGCTCCGACTCCATCAAGACCGTTCCATCCGGAGTCAAGTCCATCAAACTTGACCTGAATGACGTCAGTGCTCTCACTACAGCTTTTCAAGGTCAGGATGCGGTCATCTCAGCTGCGCCGGACCCAATCGTTCTGGAGAATCAGAAGCCGTGGATCGACGCTGCTGTCGCTGCCGGGGTGAAGCGTATCGTCCCTTCCGAGTACAGCACCAACGTAGACTCGCCGCTCGCCGAGGGTCTGCCCATCGTCGTCGACAAGGTTCGTGCCAGACGCTACCTCATTGAGAAGATTACGGAGAACGGTAACAAGTCAAGCTGGATGAGCGTCAACAACGGTCCCTTTTTCGAGCTCGTGCTTGGCTTTGGTGGGCTGGGTCCGAACTTCCGGAGCAAGACGGCGAAGTATCACAATGGCGGCGACAACTTGATTGGTACTACCAAAATTTCGGATGTCGCCGAGACGATTGCCAAGGTCTTGCGTGATGACAGAGGACTGTATAAGGAGGCTGAGAATAAGTCCCTGTATATTCATTCCGCGGCGGTTAGTGAGAAGCAGTTGACTGAGATTGCGGAGAAGGTGACGGGCCAGAAGTTTGAGGTGCAGAACTTTGATGTTGAGGAGGTCTATCAGAATGCCAAGACCAAGTTCTCTGAGGGCGAGAAGTCGGTCTGGGTTGACTTCTACTATCAGATGATGTATGGGAAGGGCTACGGAGGCAGCGAGAGCTTCCAAGAGATGAGTTGGAACGAGAAGGTCGGGCTGAAAACGATGAGCGACAAGGAGATCGAGGAAGGAATTAAGAAGGCGGCTCAACAGGCCGGTATGATCTAGGTGGCCGGGCGAGAGATGAGTCAATAGAGATGTGATCGTATTGTGACAGTCTTCCTAATCGAACATGTATGGCTTCAACCCTTAACCCAGTCTGAAGATCCTTAATCCGTACGCCTCCGAACCAAAGTGACAGTAAACGACAGGCCTCAAAGCTTCGAACGACCCCTCCAGGCATGCCCCATCTCATCCTTGAACGTAGCAAGCTCATTCCTCTTGCTGTCTCCACCGTGGCTGACCTGAACAGGCTCATCAAACACACTCTTCTTCTTCTTCTCCTGCCTCTTCTCCGCGTCAACGTACTCCCGCTCACCCTCGCCAATGTACAACTGACGCGGGCGCCAGATCTTGACGCCGCCCTTTTGCAGCATCTGCTGCCTCCAGTGCGCCAACCATCCAACGCACCGGGGCACGGCGAACAGAACGGGGTAGAAGTCGAGCGGGAAGCCCATGGCCTGGTAGATGAGGCCAGAGTAGAAGTCGACGTTGGGGTACAAGTTGCGCTTCTTCATGAACTCGCTCTCGCGGGCGTACTTCGCAAGCTCCAGCGCAGTATCGAGGAGCTGGTTACGGCCTGTGACTGCGAAGACCTCCTCGGCCAGCTGGCGGATGGCAGTCGAACGGGGGTCGACGTTCTTGTAGACGCGGTGGCCGAAGCCGACGAGCACGCGCTCGCGTTTCTCGACCTTTTGCATGAATGCCGGAACATTCTCAGGGCTGCCGATCTCCATCAGCATGCGGATTGCACTCTCGCTGGCGCCGCCGTGGCTGGGTCCGTAGAGCGCGGCACAGCCGGCGGAGACGACGCTGTATGGATCGACGAGACTTGAGCCGACCTGCAGGACCGTGGCGGTGGAGCAGTTGACCTCGTGGTCGGCGTGGATTATGAAGAGCGCGTCGAGAGCGCGCTCCAGGACGGGGTGAGGCTGGTACTCGTGACCGCTCAGGTGGTCGAGCAGGTACAGGAAGTTGCCGGTGTAGCTGAGTCCCTGAGCCGGGCGGTTGAAGGGTCTGCCCTGGCGCATGCGGTACGAGGCGGCGGCTACCGTGGGCGCCTTTCCGATGATGCGGAGGATCTGCTTGTCGAGCATCTTGAGGGCCTCGAGGTCGCCTGAAGCCGCGTTGGTGTACAGCTTCTGGCCCTGCAAACTCGGGTTTGACTCGGGCGCGAAGGCTCCCATTGATGAGAAGGACGCCTGCAACATGGCCATGGGATGCGTGTCGTAACGGAACGACTTGAACATGCCCTCAATGTCGCTGTGGATGTAGGTGTGGTGCATAATCTCATCTTGCCACTTGTTGTACTGTGACGTTGTCGGCAGCTCGCCGTAAATGAGAAGGAACGCTGACTCCAAGAAATGCGACTTGTTGACGAGCTGCTGGATGGGGTAGCCGCGGTACCGGAGGATGCCCTCCTGGCCGTTGATGTAGGTGATGTTGCTCTGGACCACGGCGGTGTTCATGTAGGCCGGGTCATAGACTCGGAGACCCTGGTCGGTCTCATCCTCCGCGCGGTCATCACCGCGAGCGGCCTTGATCTTCTTGATATCCGTAGCCAACACGGAGTTCCTGGTAATGGGCAGCTCGTAAGACTTGCCAGTGCGGTTGTCGACAATGGTCAGCGACTGTCGCGGCGCGCTGGTTGCGCCACGTGGCGCGTTCTTTGCAACGGTGACCATTTCCGATGAGGAGCTGGGGGTTAATTCTGAGAATTACTGGCTTTGAGAGTTGAGATGACAGTGGAATTCAATGGCTTTCAATAGGACGTTGCTTGAGCCCGGGCGGATGGATTTCAGATGCTACGGACAATGTTCCTTGTCCGGAGAGCTTCTCCTGAGCAGGTGAAAGCTGCGCTAAGACCGTCGGTTGACGTCGGGAGATCGGCAACTGAGCCCGAGTGCCGAGGTTCAACTGCAACTCTCCACGAGTTCCACCAGATCCCCAGATTAGTGGCTCAAGCTAGCTGCATTTGCACATGCCAGGGGTGTGGGATCATGGTCCAGGAAGAAGCTCTCATCCCGGCCCAGGAACCACCAGATGATCATGTTCTCCTCGTCGGATCAGCGGCGATTCTTGCGCGCATAATGAACTCGGCATCATCCTCGAGTAGACATTCATCCTCTGGGCGGTACTGTAACCATTGGAAGATGCGACTCTCTCTCATGACATTTGATCCTTTGATTCCATTGCATGTGATCGCAAGCTGTAACCAAACCTTACAGGGTGCTTCCATCGATGTACGGGTATCACTAGAGGCCATGCACTTTGAGTAAAGGTGACTAAACGAGGCAGTGCCGTAAATGCGTAGAAATACCGGATTTAACAAGAACATGGAGAGAAAATCCCATAAGTTCTAGGCAGTGTTTACGAGTAGCGGTTGTGGTCGTGATTTGTGAAGGAGCTGTCCAAACTAGATCCGCTCTCAACTCATCTCAATCCCTCAGACATCTACATGATGTGAACCTACTTTGTCTTCCACTCCATATAAATTGCTTTCGGTCACCTGTAGAATAATTCAATAGCACTTTTCCTAGGTTTCCGAGAAAGAAACCTTTGTAAAATGTAGTGTCATGGCGAGATTTAGAGCGTGATGAATGCTGGAACACCATGCTCAGTCTGATGTGGATAAGTACGCCGATGAGAAGTGACATGCAAGCTCCAACGGGAGCGGAAAGGTGCAAACCTACCAATTCATGACTACACAGTCACACGGATGACTTTTTCCTTTCTTTCTTTCTTTCTATCTTCTCTCAATGATCCTTACATCCATAGGGATTTCTAGCGATTAATACGAAAGATGGGCAACGACGACAATTAGTGGAAACTCAGTCGTGCATCAGAATTGAAGTTTCCGTGCTTGGAGTGATAAGTAAAGACGACATTTTAATCAGAGAATTGAGCCTTATTTGGAATAGTTTTTGAAAGCTTGGTAATCCATCTCACTCAAAGGCTTCCCTCGTCATATCAACTTGAAAATGTCGCTGTGTGGATCAAGTGTCTTCAATAACCCTGGTCCATGCAAAAATCAGAATAACACTTATGGTTCTAAAGAAGATGCCCAGACTTTAATAGGATAAATACAACGGCGACAGGCTTCCCCGCAAACTCGCTCAGTGGGCTGGCTACCTTAAGGCCTGCTCTGCACAATTTGGGGTAAAAGCAGGGTGAACGTTCGCATTCTGTTTCCTCCGCACTTCTCTGCAGATCACCTCCGGATATCTTAATAGCGCACTGCACATCACTGCAGTTGAACTTCCTTTTTGAATTCATCCTTCCTAGAGGTCTCGGGCTAATTCATCGCGTAACCAAGCACGCCGACGTCACTTACCAAAACCATGGGATTGAGGGGCGGAACATGCATCTTAGGCACCCCGGTTGGCCCGGATCGTCCTCCGTGTGGAGGAATCAAGGCTGGTAATTTCTCCGGGTAAATTGCTACAAAATGTCGCTTTTGCCATGTTTTCTAGATGTCATGAGTTGTTGCTTGAGAGTCTTGTGGGGCCCAGACTTGCACGCATAACACTCTGTGATCGAAGTGAGCAAGATGATTTTGACACTCCTGTGCACCACCTTACTACCGGTGGTCGCGTTGGGAAGCATCGACCGGTTTGTCTATCTCTGCCAATTGATTGTTAGACCACCGTTCAACTGACATGTCAAACTTAGACAGCGGGTTGTGTCTCAATTCAATGTTGTCCGCACAAGCTTGATCGATAACAACACCACGCCATTGCAAGTCGGCAACGGCAACTTTGCTTTCAATGTCGATAACACGGGCATGCAGGTGAGTATCAACTGCAGCCACACAGCATATGCACCCCAGAGCATCCAAGCTGAAGCTGCAAACTCTGACAGACTTTCTTGCCCTTCAATACACTTTCAAGCTGGGCTTGGCACAATGATTCGCTTCCAACCAATGGGTTCGTCATTCTCCAGAGATCTTGGCTAGGGTAAAATACTGAGACTATTTCCGCAGCGAGAAGCTAAGCGACTATACTGGCGTTCCCATGCTAACCCACGGCCGAAACGTCTCCTACGACATCCCCGACTCCAAACTCCCGCAAGTCTCGCAATGGCTCATCGGGAACCCTAATCGCATCAATCTGGGCCGGATCGGTCTGCAGTACAAGGGTGAGACGCTATCTGCAGCGGCAATTGCTGAACCAAGACAAGAGTTGGACCTCTGGAGCGGCATCATCATCTCAACTTTCAAAGTCGACGGTGAGGCCGTCAAGGTGGTCACGCAGGGCGACTTTGCAACGGATGCCGTCACATTCCAAATCGAATCGGACCTCGTGTCCTCTGGCGACTTGCAGATCGAGCTCGACTTCCCATATCCGCCTCTTCACACGACAAAGTACAAGTACGAAGTCTTTGCCGGTGTCTACGATTTCCCCTTGAATCACACGACTCGAATCGTCAACAGTTGCGGGCGATCCGACCTGGCGCACATCTACCACGAGTTGCAGGAGACGAGCTACTTTGTCAACTTACGCTGGCCGCATGAAGCGCCTCTCAACCTCTCGCGGGATGAACCAGAGGGTTCTGACAAGATCAATGCTCATCGATACACGCTCTCCTCTGTCAGTAGTACTAATCAGAGTTCTACTTCTTTGACCTTCACTGCAGACTTTTCACCACAAAAGCAGGATCCCAGACCACCAGCTGACGTTCAAGAGGAAAGCATCGCTGAATGGCACGACTACTGGAATGAGGGCGGCTTCGTCGACCTGACCTTATCATCGAACCCTAACGCGACAGAGTTGCAGAGACGCATCATTCTATCGCAGTACCATGTCCGCGTCAATAGCGCGGCATCCGGTCAATCGCCACAGGAGAGTGGGCTGATGAATAACGGGTGGTACGGTGTGTACATGCACTCCTGTCCCATTCGAAGAGGATTTCGAAGCTGATTCAGATAGGGAAATTCCACATGGAAATGGTCATTTGGCATAATGCCCACTGGGTTACATGGGGGCGAAAAAAGTATTTCGACAACATATTCCCGGAGATCTACGAGACGCTACTCCCGTCTTCCCTCGCAAGAGCGAAATCACAAGGGTGGGAGGGGGCTAGGTAGGCTCGCTTCGATTGCAGAACTGGTAGACCTACAATCTGACAGTGCTTATAGGTGGCCCAAGATGACGGAGCTAGAAACGGGTGTTAGTTCTCCTGGTGGCATCAATGGCCTTTTACTATGGCAGCAGGTACTGTCTCCAATTTCCTGACGAAGCGCAAGTTCACGGAGAAGCATCTTTGCTGACAAGACAGCCCCATCCCATGTACCTGGCAGAACTTGCGTATCAGTCTTCACCAAACGATGACACCCTCAAGCAATGGGATGCAGTACTAACGGCGACTGCTAACTACATGGCATCGTACGCATGGAAGAATGGAAGCTCAGGGCACTATGACTTGGGTCCACCGTGAGTTTGAATCTATTGCAGACGGAATAAGAAAAGGATAGCCTGATTCTAAATCCTTCCAGCTCATACGGCGTGACTGAGAATACGCCGCCTTCACAGACATTGAATTTGGCTTATGAGGTAAGCTAAGCCCAGCTGATCTACCAAAGCTCGTATCTTACATCGATACACCTAGATCGCATACTGGAGATACGGACTCGATCTCGCCCGCGAGTGGAAGAAGAGACTAGGCCAGCCAATCCCCGGAAAATGGACAGAGGTGGCCGAGAACCTCGCCCCACCGCCACAAGTCGACGGTCTATACGCCGTATACGAGGGTTTGAATAGCACATGGTGGCAAGACCCAGCTCTCAACGAGGACCCGCGCAGCCTCATCATGATGCAGGGGATACTGCCAGACACTCCAGCCGTGGACCCCGACGTCGCTCTCAAGACGGCGGACAAGGTGTGGGAGGTGTGGACGGACCAGAAGATCCGCGGCTGGGGACGGCCGGTGTTGGCTATCAACTCGGCGAGGATTGGGAATCCGGAGAGGGCTATTTACCACTTGACGGCGTATGATTACTGGAAGTTTGACGATGCTGGATATGCTATTCGCGGTGGAGATGGTATAAAATCTTCTCTTCCACACCTGTCATGTTGCTAATCGTTGACACAGGCGGCACGCCTCCCCCTTTCATGCCCGGAAACGCTGGGTTCCTATATGCGGGTAAGTCGTGATCCCAATATTTGCCTTGAGAGCAACTTTGAAAACTGACGACCACTAGCCGCATACATGGCCGCTGGCTGGCAAGGGTCAGAAGGTGACGCACCCGGTTTCCCTGAAGGAGCCGGTTGGGTTGTCAAGCAGGAGGGACTTCAAAAGGCACCCTGAGGAGGCCATATACTATTAGTGACTTCCTATGATGAATCACATTTTGAAACCCCTGACTTTAGAAAGGTTTTCAGACCTGTACATGACCTTAACTGGGAACCACGAACGTGGTCGATGAACTTTGAATGACCTGAAATTTAGATTACTACCATCGTTTTGCGTGTTTGTCTACCACTCTCTAATCTCTCCACCGGGTCCGATGAATCCGGGACTGACCCAAGCCTTCGCATCCTTAGACAACTCACGAACTTGCGCCTCATCAATCTCAATACCCAAGCCAGGTCCAGTCAGAAGGTCAATGTAGCCATCCGTAACCTTCCACACCTCCGGGTTATGAGTATAACTCGTCAGATCCTGACCCGTGCTATTGTAATGAATGCCCAAACTCATCTCCTGAATCACAAAATTCGGCGACGCGAAATCAACCTGCGCATTCGCAGCCAACGCAATCGGCCCAAGCGGACAATGCGGCGCCAGCGCAACATCATACGCCTCCGCCATAGCCGCGATCCTCCTCATCTCGGAAATACCACCAACGTGAGAAATATCAGGCTGCAGAATATCCACACAGCCGGCCTCGAGGAACGGCTTCACGTCCCAGCGGCTGTGCAGGCGCTCGCCGAGAGCAATGGGGATCGAGGTGAGGTGGCTGATCTCCTTGATGCCACCCAGGTGCTCGGATAGCAAGGGTTCCTCGATGAAGAGCGGGCGGTGCGGTTCGAGGGCCTTTGCGAGTTGCTTGGCCATGGGCTTGTGTACGCGGCCGTGGAAGTCGACGCCGGCGTCCATGCCGAGGGCTTTTACGGCCTTGACGCGTTCGACTGCCGCGTCGAGTGCGTCGGGGGAGTCGAGCCAGCCGAGGTCTTCTGTGCCGTTCATCTTGACGGCTTTGAAGCCCTGTTCCTTGCGGGCTCGTCTGTTGCAGCACAGTATTGATCAGAATGGCTGTGCCTGAGGGAGTAATCGGTGGTCTTTTCACTTACGCCTGTTGTTCCACGTCATTTGGTCGGTCACCGCCGATCCATGCGTAGACCTTGAGCTTGTCTCTGACCTTTCCTCCCAGGAGCTGCCAAATCGGGAGTCCCAGCTTTCTCGCTATGGCTTGTTAGTCACAGCATCAAAGATATGGCTGTAGTGAGATGACTCACCCTTGAGATCCCACAAGGCAATGTCGATGCCTGCCAACGCGCTCATGAAGACCGGCCCGCCGCGGTAAAAGGTTGTCCGCCATGACATTTGCCAAATGTGCTCAATGTCACTTCGTAGGATTAGCAATGTGAAACTCAATGGCTGGGTGAGTAGGTAGACATACTCAGCTTCCATGCCCGAATACCTCTCAAACCAGGCGTCAAGACAGCCTTCCACGGCTTGAGTGTGGCCCTCGAGAGATGCTTCGCCCCAGCCGACGTTGCCGGCCTCATCAGTGATCTTCACGAATAACCACCTAGGTGGCACTCGGAAGTACTCCATCTTTGCGATTTTGCCCATGATGACTGGAGTCTTACTGCCAATGACGTATGTGCACTTGCGTATGGAGTCTATGAGGAAGTGAGTTTTACAACAATAGGCAAGGTTGACAGCTTCGATTGACTACAACAAACAGACGCTTCGAACAGCTCACTTGAGGCAATCGTGAGCTGATATTACCACCACAAAGCGGAGCTTGACGGAGTTGAACGACGGGAAAGTCGGCATGAAGTCCGGAACCTCTCCGACCCGCCTCCTCAGCCGCCTCTCCTCTCCCGATCCGCCTCCGAATCGCATATCCCTCCCCCGTCGGAGAAGGTAACATGGGTATTACCCGGCCACACGCAGTGGTGGAGAAGGGTGGGATGAGGTGTGCGGGGTTCGGTACACCCTCACCCGAGTCCATTGCCAGGAGATGGAGGGGAGGTGCGGGGTCTTCGGTGTACCCTTTTCCGCTCGGTGAAGATGCTCGGCAGGTTACGGACGGAAAAGGCTCACCGAGGCGGTTCACAAGTTATTGGTGGCTTGCGGAAACTCTGAAGGTCTATTCCCGGTTCTATCAAAATGAGATTACAACGCTGCGGGTACTGATTTATCCTCATGTGAATTCACAACATCTATTGTTCCGTGTCTATGCTTGGCCCGCTCTAATCTTCTTCTGCTGTGCCACCCAGGTCTCTACCGCCTTCTTGAGCGTCTCCGGGTCCGATTCGCCAAAGATGTCTTGACCGAGACGGGCTGGGAAGTTGTAGCGATGCTTCCTGTCCAAGGCGTTGATCTTCTCAAAAACGTCCTTGGGGAGCTCAAACACTGGTAAAAGTCAGTGCCTGTGAAATTGAAATGTAGACATCAGGTTCTATGATCACATACCTTCAAAGTTCTTCTCGATTCTTGAGGGAGTAACGGACTTGGGCAACACCACGGTGCCTCTCTGAACAGACCAGCTGATAATGAGTTGCGCCGGCTCCTTACCGAGGGACTTGGCCAGCTCGGCGATGGCGGGGTCGTCAACGGCACTGATGCGGATTAGTCCATGCACATGATTCTCGGAAGTGAAATCGCGGGTATCTGCTGGGCACTCACCGAGGCAGGTTGTAAATGTTGTTAGCGAGGGGGCTGTACGCCGTGACAACAATACCCTGCATTCACAAATCCACAGATTAGCGACCCTACAACGGGAATGCAACATCGGAGATTTTTTCCGCCACTGATGAAGACTCACCTTTTCCTTGGACCAGGCCAGGAGGTCGGGCTGCTGCAGGTACGGGTGCGCCTCAATCTGGTTCACCGCCGGCTTGATCTCGGCCTTGCCCCAAAGGTCCTCAATCTTCTCGCGGGTGAAGTTGGAGACGCCAATGGAACGGATCTTGCCCTTCTTGACGAGAGCCTCCATGGCCTTCCACGTCTCAATGACGGGGACGTCGATGACGTCGACAGCCTCGGTGACGGGGTGCAGGGGGAAGCGGGTGGCGTCGTCCTTTTTGTTGAAGGATACGGGCCAGTGAATCTAATGCACGACATTCTTGCGTTAGGAATGACAGATCGGGAGGGGGGAGAGCCAGAAAAGTTAAAAGATGCCTACCAGGTACAAGTCGACGTAGTCAGTCTGCAGGTCGCTGAGGGTGATGTCTAGTGCTGTCTCAACGTCCTCTGCCTTGTGGTGGGTGTTCCAAAGCTTGCTGGTGACCTGGGATGAGAGAGACAAGGATCAGCCATCTCATACCCGATGCAGTAAGTAGAAGGATGATAAAACTCACAAAAATCTCTTTCCTTGGGACGCCAGAAGCCTTGAGACCTTCGCCGACTTCCTTCTCGTTGTCGTAGACGGCTGCTGCGTCAATGTGGCGGTACCCCGACTTGAGGGCGTGCTCAACGGCGTTCTTGACCTCATTGGGCTTGGATTGCTACAATACACATGATTGATCAGGAGAATATTCTCTATTAGTTCAACGTCCTCGACAACTTACCCAGGTGCCCAGACCAACTGCTGGGATCTCGTGTCCCGAAAGAAGCTTGAAAGACTGAGCTAACGTCATTGTTGTAGAGCCAGTAGGTAACTGCGATGATGCTTCCGTGATCGGATGTAATTGTACGGACGAAAGTTGAAGACAAAAGTACGGTTATCCGCGTGTGTTGTATTGGTCTATCATATGTCACTCCCTACACAAATAACAATAAACCTCAAGAGCTCTTATATCCCCATTTTGAGGCTGTCGTCACTCCCATCTTACCTGCAAGATTTCCGCATCACTCAATGAGGGGTGTCTAACACGGTCCGTTGGCACGGAATTGGCCTTATGTAAACCTCTTTTTCCGGTCTTTTCCTCCCGTCTCTTCTCCCCCCACTCAATTCTGCATGGCTCCCGTCAAGCAAGACAACGTCCGACAGCCGGGACCCGTTCGTAAGAAACCCCTTGAGACTAGAGTTGTTAGGGACGGTCCAGACGGGATGGTGTCGGGATGTTCCCCGCTCGGTGGTCTTCTTTGGCGCAACTTGACCCCACCCCCGCGTCATCACACCCCGAGAACGCCATCGAACAAGTCCCTCGCGGGATTGCCGAGGGGCACCGAGACCGGGTCTGACACGTTTTCCATCGTGAACGTAAATTCCAACGAGGGGTCAACAAAAACCTCTTGACTGAAAGGAGAACATTGCAGCATCGTGATACCCGGAGTCGTCAATCTCAATCCCACAACTCTCTCTCAAGTGAAGCTCACTCTTTCACAACCTCGAGCTAATTCATTCCTCTCTCTTTCTCACTCACAAACACACATACACATCACAATGGCAGACGTCAGAGTACCACCCACGGGCGTCTTCGTCCCAGTGCCAACCTTCTTCCACTCCGCCTCTGATTCCGCAGGCGCCCTCCAGCCCAAGGTCGACATCGACACGCAAGTCAAGCACAGCGTTTACCTCGCAAAGAATGGCATCCGCGGCCTGGTCCTCCTCGGCTCGACCGGCGAGGCCATCCACCTGAACAAAGCTGAGCGTCACGACCTCGTCGCCGGCGTCAAGAAGGGCCTCGAGGAGGCCGGTTTCCCCGACTACCCCATCATGGCCGGCGTCTTGACCAACGGCATCGACGAGACCCTCGAGTGGCTCGAGGACTACGCAAAGGCTGGCGCCCAATGGGGTCTGGTGCTCGTTCCTGGATACTTTGGTACCGCCGCGAACCAGGAGAACATCAGGGAGTGGTACACTGTTGTCGCTGACAAGAGCCCTCTGCCCATTCTTGTGTGAGCTCTGAACCGTCAATTGCGAAATGCGCTTTGCACGCGCGAGATGACATTCGTGCTAATTCGGCATAGATACAACTACCCCGGCGTCACAAACAACGTCCTCGTCGAGCCCGACACGTACAAGGACCTCGCCCAGCACCCCAAAATCGTCGGTTGCAAGATGTAAGTAATTCCTAAAGATGCACTCCATCACTACCCCAGGAACCCTTCTAACGCGATCTCGCAAAAACTTAGGTCCCACGGAAACGTCTCCCTCCACATCCAAGTCTCCTCCGACCCGCGCATCGACCACTCCAAATTCCGCGTCTACAGCGGCTTCGGCCAACAGCTCGCGCCCATCGTCCTCTTCGGCGCCGCGGGCGTCATCGACGGCCTCGCCGCCTTCTACCCCAAGACGGTCTCGCGCCTCTTCAGCCTGGCGGAGAAGCGCCCCGTCGACCAGGCCACCCTCGAGGAGGTGCAGCGCCTGCAGTACGCCGTCAGCCGCGCCGAGGACTTCATCGGCAAGACGGGCATCATTGGCATCCGCGAGGGTATCATCCGCAAGGCCGGCTTCGGCGCGCTCGAGGGCGGGCGGTTGCCGCTCAAGGGACGCTTGGATGAGGGTACTTTCAAGGCGTTGGATTCGCTCTTGTTTTCGGATATTCAAAAGATTGAGGACTCTTTGTAAGGCACTAGTAGCTTAGATGAGTTGGAGCTGGGAGCTTATGAATTGCATGATTGGCCATGATACCAAACATTGAGAGAGCTTGACTTAGCCGTCAGGTACTATTTTGGTGCCACGGAAAAGCACACTGCTTGTTTCGCATGCCCGTGTCTGTCTCATGGTAGCGTTGTGACTAGTGGACCTTGAACCCAGTGGCCGGTCTATTCCCCATGATCCTCCTTCCTAACGCCGTCGCTCCACGTTTCCCCGCGTCTACTCTGACGCCGTCTATCCGAGAGCTAAGAAGCCTGATGTAAGTGCTTGTCTGCTTGCGGACCAGGCCTGTGAAGTAGATAGGGTGTAGCTTGTTGGGTACATGGACCTACTCGTGTATATATGGAAATGTGATCACCACCTTTGAGTCTTACCTTGACGATGCTAGTCTCTTATCTCGAGCCGTTGGTATTGATTTGATACATTGACCAGCTCGCAATGTTTACCAATCTTTCTGCCGAACATGCAGATCTGCAGCCTTCTGGGCCTCAGAATACAGGGCACGGCATCGATGAGTTCAAGCCGAGTGCGGCTCAGTTCGAAACCATGGAGGAAGGCGACCCTCAGAAATTCAAGCTTTCCAAGGCTGGTGGAGATGTTGCCTTGGCACTCTTCGATAATGCGGGTGATGTGCACGAACACATCGACCCAGAAGAGGAACGTCGACTAGTCCGCAAGGTTGACTGGATGATTCTCCCGTACATTTCAGTCTGCTACGTCTTTTTCTATGTAAGTCAAAGTACCTAGTCCTAATGCCAAGCACCGCCCCCAAAAGGCTTGTTCTTGGTTACCAAGATCCATGTCTAACATGGGCAGATCGACAAAACCACCCTCTCGTACGCTGCCATCTTTGGTATCCAGAGTGATCTCAACCTCAAGGGTGCCGAGTATAGCTGGCTATCATCAATCTTTTACTTTGGATTCCTGGTGTGGGCTCTGCCTACCAACTTCATGCTGCAGAAGTTCCCCATTGCAAAGTATCTCGGCCTCAACATCTTTGCCTGGGGTACATTTCTCATGCTCCAAGCTGCGGCACCCAACTTCGGAGCCTTGGCCGCGCTTCGTGCTATCAGTGGAGCAGCAGAAGCATGTGCTGATCCTGCCTTTATGATCATCACCAGGTCTGGAAGCCCCAGACTGTCCAGCATGCCGTCACCTAGATGAAGACGCTGACGATTCACAGCATGTGGTACACGCGCAGGGAGCAACCCATTAAAATAGGCCTATGGTACACCGCCAACGGCATCGGCATCGCCCTCGGCGGCCTTCTAGGCTACGGCATCGGCAACATCAAAGGCGCACTGGCATCCTGGAAATACGAGTTCATCATCGTCGGCACCCTGTGCTGTGCGTGGGGCATCGTCATTGCCGTGTTCCTGCCGGATAACCCGATCACGAGCAACAAGCTCACGAACCGAGAGAAAAAGGTCATCGTAGAGCGGTTACGCGAGAATCAGACGGGCGTAGAGAATAAGACGCTGAAGCTCTATCAAGTGCGCGAGGCGTTTACAGACTATAAGTTGTACTTTTTCTTCATGATTGCCTTGTTGCAGGCGATTGTGAATGGGGGGACGTCTAATTTTGGGACTCTGATTATCAAGGGCTTCAAGTTTTCGACGTGTAAGTCAAAACCTCCTCACCGCTCAGTATGTTATGACGAACTTCTAACATGCCGTCGTCAAGTGATCACGGCGGTCCTTCAGATTCCATACGGAGCCATCATCTTTATCGCTATTCTAGCATGCGTGTTCATCAACGACAGGCTGCCACCGAACAATCGCTGCTTCGTGCTGGTGCTCTTCTTATTCCCCAACGTCGCTGGGGCGTTTGGCCTCCGCTTTGTGCCGGATGACCAGCAGGTCGGCCGGCTAATTTGCTACTATGTGAGTTTTCGCAAATATGAACCTCCTGACCTGCATCATTCTGACAAATCTTAACTGAAGTTGACCGGTTCCATCAATGCCTCTTTCGTATTACTCCTCTCACTCCAGACCGCCAACATCGCCGGACACACCAAAAAGGTGGTTACCTCGGCGTGCCTATTTCTGGGATACTGCGTTGGTAACATCGCGGGTCCATTCTTCTACAAGTCGGATCAGGCGCCCAAGTATGAGCTGGGTATTTGGAGTATGGTTGTTGCTCACTTACTCGAGGTTGTGGTTGTGATTGCGCTACGCTTTGCGCTCAAGTGGGAAAATGATAGACGGGACCGGGTGCAGGGGGAAGTCGCCGAGGTTGATTTGGATGCAACGGCATTTGGAGATTTGACGGATCGTGAGAACTTGAACTTTCGGTACATCTACTGATCAAGCATTAGGTCTGCTGACTCAGGGACGTTCTGCCATAAGATTTGCGCTGTGAGTGTGCGGTCTGGGAGCAATTTAGATCACTGAAGCTGGAGTTTATGTTTGTCTCGAAATCGTGGCATTGCCTCACTCTACGGCGTAATAATCACAGATATTGCGATGGCCAAAGTTCATCAGACTACTTCAATTAAGTATCAGCGTCTCCGAAACCATTCGCATGAGAGCTTGCTTAACTCACTTGTTGCCTCTAGAGTGAGATGCATCGCGTGCAGTAGAGCAATATCGTGGACTCACTAATAACGGATAATGATCCGCGCAAAGACGCGGTTTTAATTCGGACGTAGTGAACCGCTGCCGACGCCGGTGTATTTGGCGCCGACAGCTAAATGCTAAAGTCTGCGCAGCTTCACCTTCACCACACCTCACTCAATTCTCATTGCGCTCACCAAGACTCATCGCAGCGTTAAATACAAAGCCCTGCCATTGACACTATAATCATCATGTCATCTTCTGCGCCTCCCGCGAGACCGCCGTTCTCATCTCTCCCCCTAGATCCTACAGGGCCGCCTGGGAACGCATGGGGTCTGTACGGCAAAGACGACCGCTTAGGGGCGCTCAACCTTCTCACCCCCGCAGTCGTGGCCGCTGCAGCAGCATCTGAGATTCGAACTGGCCAACGAGTGTCGCTGGATTGGTCATTGAATAATCCCTCTCAGCCAAGTTTTGACCGGGCACCATTTGAGTCCAGACTAGTCAATCGAGCTCATCCGAGCGGCGAGAAGAGGACGGTCAATGATGATATCTTGCACTTTAACACGCAATGTAGCAGCCAGTGGGACGGCTTCAGGCACTATGGTACTCACTTCAAGACTGGTAACAAGTGAGCCAAATCACTAACTGCTATGACCTAAGGGTACCAGAAAGCCAAACGATACTACAATAATACGACCCAAGATGATCTGGACAACCCAGAAAACATCGGCATAGACGGCAAGTCCACCTTCGAAAGTGTGCATTCATCCTCACTTGGTGACTGACTTACAGCGCAGCTTGGGTCGAAAAGGGCGGCATCGTCGGCCGTGGCGTCCTCCTCGACTACGCCAGCTTCTGCGCCCGCCACTCCCTGCCCCTCGACGCCTTCACCAGCAGCGACATCTCCCTTGCCCACCTACAACAGATCGCCGCCGAGCAAAACATCACCTTCCGGCCCGGCGACATCCTCTTCATCCGCTCCGGGTTCACGGCAGGCTACAACGCCAAAGACGACGCCGCGCAGAAAGCCGTTGCGACGCGCGCCAGCCCAGACTTTCTCGGCCTTGAGCCCACGAAAGACGTGCTCCGCTGGATATGGGAGACGGGGTTCGCGGCCGTGGCAGGCGACGCGCCGAGTTTTGAAAGGGCGCCCATCGCGGGCCCGCATACGGCTGTTGGCGGTGCGTGGAAGGGTGAGGCGTGGGAGGAGGAGATGCAGGGAGGTGGTTTGTTGCATCAATGGCTGCTTGGAGGATGGGGATTGCCCATTGGGGAGATGTTTGATCTCGAGGCTCTGAGTTCGACGTGTCAGGAGCTGGGAAGATGGACCTTCTTTGTGAGCAGTGTGCCGCTCAAGGTAAGTCTCGAAGATTGATTCTTCTCTGATTCATTTTTCTCCATTACTCATGTTGGAGGGTATGTTCGCCTTGGAAAAGCGTACTGATGATTTGTTTCCACGTGTAGGTTCCGGGCGGTGTTGCCAGCCCTCCCAACGCCGTTGCCATCTTCTGATCCCAGAGTCACATAGTCTTGGGACGGTCATGCTATTTAGAGTTTTGGCCACGTTTTGTGAGAATAATAGAGTTGCTTTGGTGTTCTAGTCTTCTTCACCTCGGTGTACCTTGGTGTTCGGGAGTGCAATCAATGTGTCAATGTTCCATTTCTGGCCTTCCCCGGTGATGGGATGTTGCTGGTTCGCTTGGCTTTGCTCGGACTTTGCGGCTGGTTGGCGCGTTTGCAGATCCCTGACATTCTCAAAATTAGTGGTCTGCCGTCTCTGGAACATAATTCTTCGTCTCTCTGAACTTCGAAAGCTTGGCGAGTTGTCAGCACATCATCGTTTAGAGAGTCTTCTAATTCGAATTGGTCACTCTTCATCTCGTGTTACTCTCATCCCGCCTCAAGAGTCAAGACCCCCAGCATTGCTAGCCTATGCCATGTAAGTTGGGAGCCCCAACGACCATGCCCCCAACCATCCAATTCAGTGTGCTAGTCTAGATGATTCGACTCGGGGGTACCAGGGGAGGCTCCCCCGCAAGGAACCATCCATCACCCACAAGGATCCTAATCCAGACCGGACCAGCAAGGCGAGATCAGGCCTAGGGGGCCACAAAGGAATTAGGAGGCAGACTAGGAAGACGGGGACCGGCCGGGTACCCCGCATTGTCTTCCCCATTCCCAAAAGGATTAAGAATGAGGTGACATTTCCGTCTTTCCACGTCCGCCGCCTGTGGTCCCCCTCTCTTCCCCCTTCCCTTCCCATTCACTCGACCATGTTTCCGTGTGTCCAGCTCCAGCAGCAGGATCAGGGGAGTCTGCCGCCAAATTGCTGCCGCACTACGGAGTAAGCCTCCCTTCCCAGGGACACGGCAAATGGACCTGGACACCGACCAAGGCGACTCCGGTGTCGGCATCGGCACCGGTAGCAACGGCAACGGCAATGCCATGGTGAATGGAATCCATCACCCCGGCGTTCGCCGCCATTCCCACTCACACCATAATGGAGGAGGAGGAGGAGGAAGTCTTGGTAATCACAGTCACGGCAATGGAATCAAACACAGCAACGGCAATGGAAATACATCGTCTAGCGGCAACGGAACCGGGAACGGCCGTCACGGCAGCACCAGCAGCAGCAGCATTCACGTTCACAACGAGAACGGCAACGGCAATAGCAATGGAAATCACAACCAGCAGCTGGCATCTCCGCCGCTCACAAATCCGTCGAATCCAAACCCATTGACGGAGAGCGGGAGACGTCGTCGGCACCGCGATAAGGAGCGCGTCCGCGTCACCCGCGCCTGCGACAGGTGCAAGAAGCGCAAGATCCGCTGCACAGGCATCCAGCCCTGCGAGTTATGCATCCGCACCGAGTCCCACTGCACCTACAACGCGTCTTATGCACGGGGTCGTCAGCCGCCCGTGGCCACTCGGGAGGATGTCGCCCGAATGGACCTCGATGGTCTCGATGTCTCCGTGTCGGACCATCCCAACGCTGCTGCTGCCGCTGTTGCTGGTGAAGATGCGTTAATGGGCTCCTCCATTGTCGTGGACGTCTCTGACCCCGGTGATACTGACCATCAAGACGAGACCATCATGAACGGCACGAGTCTGGCCGTCGTTGGCAGCGTTGGCCCCGGAACCGCTGAGCCTCCTTCTCGGGCCTCTCCTGAACCTACTCAGACGGATCTCCAAGGCCACTACGTTGGTCCTTCATCAGGTGTCTCATTCCTCTTGAGAGTCCAGAAACGCCTTCACCAAGCCGTCTCCTTCTCACAAGCCTCCTCCATCTTCACCTTTGGCGATGCACCGCTCCCAGACTTTGACCCGAGCGGCGCCTTCTGCGTGCTGCTCTCCAAGGAAGAGGCCACGACACTCTTGAAGAGATACTTTGAGTTCGCCGTACCAACCCATCGTTTTCTGCATCGGCCCACTGTGGAAGGCTGGCTCGAGGAGTTCTACGACACCATGGGTGCCATGCAGAGCCAGGAGGACGCACCGGCCCGGAGAGCCCTGTTATTTATGGTGTTTGCTCAGGCGCAGGAGTACATGGGCACCACACACTCGCGTGAGAACGCAGACGCAAGGTAAGTTTGTTCAAACTTCCGCGGGGGATACATCTTCCGTCCCATGTCGTTTTGCACCGTCGTCGTCGCATGTCAATATCCGTCTCTGCAAGGACTAACACGCGAGGACCAGCGCTCGATACTTCTTGGCTGCAGATCACCAGCTCTCCAAAGAGAGAGGCGCCGTCCGCCTGACCAGCGTCCAGGCCCGGCTATGCCAGTGCTTCTGGCTGCTGTCACAGTCTCGCATCAACCACTGCTGGAGCTTGTTTGGCACTGCAGGACACCTTGCTCTCGCCATTGGTCTGAACCGCAACAGGCATGCCGACCCGGCCGGGGGATACAACTACATTGAGCTCGAGTGTCGCCGTCGCACGTTTTGGTGCGCTTACAGTCTCGACAACTACCTCAGTGCGGCACTTGGACGTCCACGAACGTTCCATGATGAGGACATTGATCAGGAACTCCCGTCGTGCTCAGAAGACGCGGATCTTCACGCAGATCACATTACTCCCCGTATGGGCCGGGGCCAGTCTCTCATGCTGGCTCCGGTGGCTCATGTCAAGTAAGTGATCCCTCACACTCCCTTTCTCGTTCATGGTCCTAACTTCAATCCAGGCTCTCACGGATAGTGAGCATGATCTTGCGTGACCTCTACTCTATAAGACCTTCATCGTTCTCGAATAGATGTGCTCTGGCGGCGAAATACTCTCAAAATTTGAAGCATTGGAGGGCCGAAATGTCGCAGTTCTTGGACGACGGGGTCAACACGGCATTACTCATTCCCATCTTCCAACGACAACGCAATGTGTTGAACTTGGCGTACTGGCATGCTATGATTCTCACACATAGACCCTTTTTGCTGAGCAACTTTGCCCGGCTACAGCGAAACGGCAAAAGCCGTCGGAAGAGTGTGCCGCACAAGGATCAGACAGAAGAAAGTGTCAACGCCTGTCTCGACGCGGCGATGCACGTTGTCGACACCGTCAATGATCTCATACAGGCAGGGCAGCTATTCCGTGCTTTCTGGGTAAGTTCTCACCAACACTCTTCATCGGAAACTCTATGCTAACTCTAAGTCATTCGCAGTTCACTTCCTACTTTGCCTTCTCTGCCGTCGTTGTTCTTTATGTATATACCATCCAGCAACGAACAGCCCCGACAGAGGCATGGCAGGCCTACTTCAACGCGGCATGTCGCTGCCAGACCCAACTGGCATCGCTCGCCGACAACGAGTCGACATTGGCAGCGCGATACTGTCTCGTCCTCGAAGAGCTAAGAACCGAGGCGCTTCGCCAGACCGAGCGGCACCAAAGTCCGGCCATAACCCACCAGACAGGACAAAATGGCGGACAGATTTCCCGCGCCGCTATCGTTGCTTCTGGAAACGAAGATGTCCAGCCGCAGCATGAGCAGCACCACTTGGCCAATCTCAACTTTCCCGATGTGGGACACGCAGACGAATTTGTTGGATTTGATGCGAGCCCGAGCAGCTCTCTGGCTGATATGACGAGCTGGGGTCAATTTGACTCCATGGTAAGTACTATTTCCATACCCCAAAGCATTCTCTACTTCTCAACGTATTAACCTTAATGTTAGGTCACGTCTGGGTTCGGGGGGCTAGAGGCTTTACTCAATGACGACTCTCTACGATTCTAACGACTATTGCTACCAATTTGTTCAAGTTTGGATCCGGGCCAATATGTCAGCTATCTTTATTGCATCTTGCAATCCCTGCGGCGTCCAGGAATGCACGGAGTTCATACTTACTCCTCCCACTGCCATAGTACTTTGTAGTTCAACCTGAAGACTTGCGATCAAAGTCCCACAATTATGCATTGTCTGTTCATGAAGTACGTTTACACAATATGCTGCTGCCTACAAGCAACTGAATAATCTACGAAAGAGCTGCTTGAAGCCCCTCGAGAATAGCCAAGACACCCTCAGCACCCGGGTCCGGCACCTTGCCCCAGGCAGACTCCTCAACGTACACCGCCCGACCAAGAGAAGCCGCCATGCCCTTAGTAGCCTCGACTCCCTTCCTCGCAGCCTCAATCGCATCACCCACACTCCCGGAGCTCTCCAACGTCCTCACAAACGGCTCCAGCGCATCAATCAGCGTTCTGTCACCTTGCCTAGCCGGTGTAGCCTGCTGCAGAGTCTCCAGGGCCCCGACGGCAACCTTAGTCCACGCTTGCAGGTCGAGCACGCCCGGGCTGGCCTTGCGCAGCTCCGAGGCCAGCGCCGCGAAGAAGATGCTGTAGATGGCGCCCGATGTGCCGTCCATGTTGTCTTCGATGACGTTGGTGAGGTCGATGGCCGTGCGGACGGCGTCGTCGCTGACGAAGGACGAGTCGGCGTATTTTTTGACGGCTTTCGCACCGCGGGCGAGGGTCACGCCGCAGTCGCCGTCGCCTACTTGGGTGTCGTGGGCTGTGATTTGGGGTTCGGCGGCGTTGATTCTCTGCGCCGCCTCGGAGACGACCTTTTTGAAGGTGTCTACGTTGACTAGGTGTATGAAGCGGCTCTAATCAGCAAACGAGGCAGTTCAAGTGCGATCTAGAGAGGTTTGAGGCTTACGTTGCACGCCGCTCTTGGTGGTGTTCTGGGAACCATGTCCTGAGTCGCTGCTCTCAACAAGGCGCTGCTTCACATCTCCGCTGGTCTCATCGCGTGGCGAGTAGGTCCAGCCGATGGCATTTGTGCTGGCGTCAATGTACTTCAAAATCTCGGGGTTGGCCTTGAGGAGGGTGATGCTGAAGCCGGGTCCGTTCAGACTCGTCATGTAAGTGCCGGAGATGACGCGGGCAATCTTGATTCCACGGCCCCCTATGCACTGTTAGTATAATGTTCTAAGCTAGTTTGATCACATTCATCTTTGACTGTTTTGACTCACTCAAAGCATTGGTGACCTTTGCCGTGATGCCACCAAACTCGAGTGGCGAGACACCACCCAGGTTGTTCACCAAAAGAACAACGTCCTTGGCGTCAGAGAAGTCGACGTATGCTCTGTCCGAATCATCGGTATCGAGAAGCTGTGTAAGCATGGAATCAATAAGCTGAGAAAGCTGCGGCCTTGGCTTCAACACTTGACACCCAGGCTCATTATGAATACCCATGCCCAACTCAACCTGGTCCTCAGTCGACGCCGCAGCAGCCTCCCGACCCGGGATATGAACATGCTCCAACGATGCACCAACAGTAACCAAGCCCTCTGTCACCGTCTTGCCCAACTTGACCACATCCGCCAGCGACGCGCCCGTCTCCTTGTACGCTCCCAGGATCTTGTGCACGAGTACAGTGCCAGCCAACCCGCGCCGCCCGACCTTGCCACTCTTCTTGCGACCCACAGAGACGTCGTCGCCTACGATAAGAACCTCGACGGGCACGCCGAGCTGGGCTTTGGCCTTCTCGGCTGCGAGGTGGAAGTGGAAGACGTCGCCGGTGTAGTTCTTGATGATGAGCAGAACGCCGGCGGGGCTGGCTACACGGCTGATGCCCGAGAGGATCTGCGCGACGCTGGGGGAGGCGAAGATGGAGCCTGAGACGGCGGCCGTGAGCATGCCGTCGCCGACGAAGCCTGCGTGGGCGGGCTCGTGGCCTGCGCCGCCTCCTGAGAGGAGGGAGACGTGTTTGGGGTCATTTTTTGTGAGCCAGAGTGCTGTTGATCTGAGGTTAGTCCTGCCGCTTACTCTGTTTCTCAATGCTGGTAGTGACTCGGCCGGGGATGAGGGTTCACTCACTCTTCTTTGACTTGTCCAAGGTCAGGCCAGCACTTTGCAGCACCAAGCTCTCGAGGGCATCGAGAACGAGGTCTTCTGCTTCATCGTAGAAATGTTTTGACATATTGAAACAGGCTATACGTGAATAATTCTTTCAAGATATCAATGAAATCGTTTCAATCTTCTTCTCAACGTCTAAAAACTATCGTCTCATGGACATCACTCATAATAAACATTCCTCTTTACCCCGCCGTAGCAAACACCCTCACCCAGAATCGTCCGACACCCCGCGTCTCCCCCGCGTGTTCCTCTCCTTGGCAGTCCTCCTCCGGGTCCCTCCAAGTGCTCAAAGCCCATGTAGCTCCCGTCAGTCGGATATACTGCAATCCCGTCACGAAGCAAACAAGGTAACGATGGAAACGACGGACATCCCACCGGCCGGCAGCCTCTCACCGGAGAAGTGGTCCGTGCATCCCGGGCTGTTTGCCGTTGTTGCTTTTCCGTGTCCCCTCATCTTGTGTAAGTGGCTTTTCCGTCCCGGTTGTCTCGGCACGTCCAACTTGTGACCATGCCGCTGCACTGGCTAGGCCACCGAGAAAATAGGGAACGGCTGGCTGCGTATGCAATTCTTGCCACTGTGAGGGGTGGGAAAAGGTACCGGTGTATGGAAGAACGGGAATACGGTCGTACGGTAGTAGGGAAAAGAAGGCTGGAATGGAGGGTACGCTGGGCGATCGAGCCCAGTGGACGGACGGAACTGCTAGAGAAGAGAAACCCGGCCTGTTCGTACATGGATATGGTTGCGGGTGTGGTCTAGACGGGACTAGTTTGGATGAATGGATGATTAAGATAATAGGCTTTCCAGATCTTTTCCAAAGAACATCTTATATCACTGCTCACTGGCGGATGAATTAACCAAGTACTTGTCTTGACATATGGGAATGATTCTATTAAGCGGTGTACTCGCTCAAAGTCAAGCTTCCTTCGTCCTTTTTTCCACACATCTTTGATAACCTCACTCTTTGCTTATACCCATCCATTACCACCGCCCAAATCGTGGCGTCCTCTTCAACATGGCTATCCACACGGAAGGCGTGATTCCGCGGTCAATCCTTACGTCAGAGAAGCCCACTGTCGAGATCGTGGAGACTGTCAAGCCTATCGAGCTTAAGACCGTCACCGACTTGCTTCTGAAGCGCGTGGACGAGGCACCAGATGTCGATGTCTTGGCCTACCCCGCTACGGCGCGTGGCAGAGACGACTATGTCAACTACACTGCCAAGGACCTCGATCGCTTCGCCGACGAGGCTGCGCGCAAGTATGCCCAGGCCGGTCTTCTCCCAGAGGTATGTATCTAGACTCACGGCGAGGCGTTCTCTCACCGAGCAACCCCCTAGTCAATATAGAGGAATACGCAGACTAACAACGACCAGAACCCTTCGTCAAATCAAGCAGAGGTCGTTGCTCTCCTAGCAAACTCAGACATCAACTATGTCGTCTCCATGTTCGCCCTCTCGAGAATGGGCTTCGCCGTGCTCTACCTCTCAACACGTCTCTCCCCAGAGGCCTACGCCAACCTCCTTAAGAAGACAAACTGCAGCAGAATCGTCATCTCGGAACGGTACAGCGACATGGCCGCCCAAATCAACGCCGAGTCGCCCATCACCACGTTTAACATCCTTGACAAGGCCGACTACGACCTCCCAACTCCCTCGGGCGACCGCTTCCCCGTCTTCACGCACCCCGACGCCGGCAAGCGCATCTCCTTCATCGTGCACTCGTCCGGCTCCACCGGTCTGCCCAAGCCCATCTTCCAGACACATGCGGCGTGTATCTCCAACTACTCCAGCGGCATTCCCTACCGCGCGTTCTTGACCCTGCCGCTTTTCCACAACCACGGAATCTCGACGCTGTTCCGTGCCATTGTTGCCGGTCATAGGATCGCCATCTACAATGCCAACTTGCCCCTTTCTGGAACTACGTTGGTCAAGGCCATGAACGCCACGGAGCCTGGCAGCTTGCATTGCGTGCCCTATGCGCTGAAGCTTCTCGCGGAGACCGAGGGAGGCATCGAGGCGCTACAGAGACTCAAGCTTGTGCTGTACGGTGGCAGCAGTTGTCCCGATGACTTGGGTGATCGACTCGTTGAGGCGGGCGTGTACCTCGTCGGGCACTATGGAGCGTAAGTTATCTTCATTCCCGGCCAGCCTGAACCTTACTGACTTTGACACAGCACCGAGATGGGCCAGCTCATGACCTCGTTCCGCGAGCCCGGGGACAAGTACTGGAACTACATGCGGCCCTTGGCCTCTGCCAAGCCGTGGCTGCGCATGATTCCCATCGCAGGCGACGTCCACGAGTGCGTCGTTCTCGACGGTCTTCCCTCAAAAGTCATGTCAAACTCGGACGACCCAGCTCCCAACTCCTACCGCACCCGCGACACTTTTGTTCCTCATCCCACGATCCCAGATGCCTGGAGGTACCTCGGCCGTCTCGATGACCGTGTAACCCTCGTGAATGGCGAGAAGGTCCTGCCCATCCCCTACGAGAACCATATTCGTGAACACGAACTCGTCCAAGAAGTCGTCGTCTTCGGCGTCGACAAGTCTATCCCCGGCCTCGTCATCATCCCCAGCGAGAACGCAAAAGGGCTCTCCAAGGACGAGATCCTCAAGACCCTAAGCCCCGTCATCGAAGAAGCCAACGCCCGAGCCGAAGCCTTTGGCCGCATCTCACCAGAGATGATTGAAGTAGTAGACATTGGCACAGAGTACCCCCGCACCGACAAGGGCACCGTCATCCGCGCCGCCTTCTACAAGCAGTTCGCAGACCTTATCGAGGACGTTTACAGACGCTTCGAGGCGCCCAAAGACGACGTCGCCGGCGGTGAGCTCTTGACTCTCGACCTGCCCCAGCTGCAAGACTACCTCCTCAACCTCTTCCGCTCGACGTTGGGCTTCTCCAAGGTCGAAAAGGACACCGACTTCTTCGAGGCCGGCGTCGACAGTCTCCAAGCCAGCACTGCGCGCGGCCATATCCAGCGCGGCGTCAACCTCGGCGGCAAGACCCTGGGCCAGAACGTCGTCTTTGAGTACCCCAACGTCCTCTCCTTGTCCAAACACGTCTACGCCCTCCGCACGGGCGAATCTGTAGATGCCGAGGACGAGATCGAAGTGATGAAGAAGCTCATTGCAAAATACTCTGACTTCTCCGAGCGCAAACCGGGCACAATCACACCCGAGGGCGAAACCGTTGTCCTCACAGGCGCAACGGGCTCCCTCGGCGCACACCTCCTCGCCCAAGTCGTCCGCCAACCCTACGTAAAGGCAGTCTACTGCCTCGCACGCGCCGCCTCCCCCGAAGAAGCCGAGTCCCGCGTCCTCGCCTCCCTAACTCCCAAGGGCCTCAGCCTGTCCGAAGCAGACAAGGCGAAAGTGCGCTACCTCCCGACGAACCTCGGCCTTCCAGATCTAGGCCTGCCCGCCGACGCCGCCGCCGAGCTCCGCCGGTCCCTGACGACGGTGATACACTCAGCCTGGGCCGTCAACTTCAACCTCGGCGTCGCGAGCTTCGAGGCGCAGCACATTCGCGGCGTGCACAACCTGCTCAACTTCTGTCTCAGCACTGAGACGGTCGCGCCCGCAAGGTTGTTCTTCTGCTCTTCCATCTCGGCGGCGGCGGGCACGCCTATCCCTGCGAGAGTAAAGGAGACGTACGTTGAGAACCTGGAGCACGCGCAGAACATGGGCTATGCGCGGTCCAAGGTCGTTACGGAGCATATCGTCAAGGCTGCGGCGACCAAGACGGGTATGACGGCGAGGGTACTGAGATTGGGTCAGATTGTGGGCGATTCCGAGGGCGGCGTGTGGAATCAGACGGAGGCTATCCCGTTGATGATTCGCAGCGCAAAGGTGATCAAGGCGTTGCCTGCTCTGGAAGAGGTAAGCTTTCCCTCCACCAGATGACGAGAGATCATGAGAAACGAACCAAGTGCTAACCAAGAACCTCTCGCAGACCCCCTCATGGATGCCAGCAGACAAGATGGCCCTCGCCGTCCTCGAGCTCGCACGCCTCACCGGCCCACGCTGCACATCGTGCGGCGCACCACCCTCCTCCCCCGACGACGCAGACCTAGACCTCGTCTACCAGGTCCAGAACCCGCGCCTGTTCCACTGGACCTTCGACTTCCTTCGCGCCCTCCGCGACGCGGGGCTCGAGTTCCAAATCGTCTCGCAGCGCGAGTGGGTGCGCCTCCTGCGCGAGTCCGACCCGGACCCGGAGCGGAACCCGACGTACAAGCTGCTGGGCTTCTTTGAGGACAAGTACGACAACGACAGGCCTGGTCGTCAGGGTCTCGTGTTTGAGACGGAGAGAACAGGCCAGAGGAGCGCAGCTGTCGGGGACGGGTGGGATGTTGTTGGGAGCGGGCTTGTTGAGAGGATGGTGAGGTGGATGGAGACGCAGTGGTGAAGCGTGAGGGGTGATATACCATGTGTGGACTCATTATTGGCGTTTGGCATATTGTATTAAGGCTTTTGAATCGTAGTGCTATTTGTCTGGATATCATGATCATAAGAGAAATTGAATTTCATACACTTCCATCAAGTCTGCCCGCCGAGATATTAGCATGATTCTGGTTTTCTATGCCATTATAGGTCTTACAGTGAGTGGTTAATTGAGTTTAGGCATTGAAAGAGTTTAACATTGCAAACTTAACCCCAAGGAGATGTTCAGGAACGTTGGTGTTGTGAGCTGCGAGCTCTCGAGACCAGCCTATGCAGTAAGACAATTTCTCATAAGCGCTACAGTCGTAGTGATCTTCTCTCGCAGGATGGTCTTGGAACGGATTCTCAGCCATTGTGCGCCACGAAGAGCGGTAAGGCGCATGCTACCTTAGGAGATTCGGACATCCGAAAGCCACATCACCAGCCTTGAAAGATTCAAAGGTCGTCTCCAATTCCCATCTTCTTCTTGACTTTCTCTCTTACGCAGCGTCTTCACCCATAGTAACTCTTAGATATCGCAAGATCGAGAAGACATGCTTATACCTAGACTCGTAGCCTTGGGTGCAGCCCTTACGACAGCGGTCAAAGCCTTCACCCCGCTCAACATCACGGCGCTCGCAACCCGCGACGGCTACTCCGTCATCGAATGCTGGCAACTCACCTCCGTCCCCGTCGAAGCCCGCGCGGCTCTCAACTACGCCGTCGGCGGCGACCTGACGCGCGCACAGTGGTCCATCATACAGCCCAGGACGACGGTCGGAGAGGCATGGGCGCCGACTGTGCAGTGAGTGTTTTTCTTTCATTTCATGCCTCTCTCTGGGGGTGTATGGGAGGGATTTCCTTGTTCATGAGACGACCGAGCTTCATTCCCATCTCTTTGAATTTTGTTGAGCTATTCTTCGAAACTTGATGGACAAGGAACAAGGGAGACACGAACAGCGCAGCCTGACGTCGACTTTCCTCGCTATCGAAAACTCACAACTGACTTAATCCCCGCCACTTCCAGGTTGACAGTCATCCTCAACGGCCTAATCCGTATCACATCGCCAGCGCCTCCCAGAAACGCGTCGCAAGCCACGCCGTCGCCCTCGTCACCAGGAGGCAGCAGTGGCGACGACGCATCAGCACGCCCGGCGCAGACGACAGCGTACATCCAGCCGGGCACGGTATCCTCGTCGCTCGTCATCGCGGCAGACTTGAAGAACGCGAGCGTGCACGCCGGGCACTTTACCGAGTTCCCCGGCGACGAGCCGACGGTGCTGGTGCAGGTGCCGTTTGCCGGGGACGCGGCGCCGGAGTATGTTGTTCTGGGAGAGGGGCCGTGTGAGAGGGGGAGTTGGGGCGCTGCGATGGGCGGTGGCATCTGACTGCTGACCACATGTATAGGAAGAAGGACATGTCTTTCTTTTGCTTGTGATGACGGCGTTCACTCGTGTCGTAGAATGCTAGCAGATACTACCTATGACCGTGTATGCAGCTTATGATCCGTCCCGAGGTCTTTTCGGACCAGCGGCACGCCTTCTTGAGATGACTGCCTTAGAACGGGAGAAGTGAGCGCTATCCCAAGGACAATTTCATGGCGCGAGAATTAGAGGCTCACGTTGGCCGACAGTGAGAATGGGACTGGGACAGGTACGCAGAGGACGTGCAGGAAAACGTAATGGCTCAGGAAGCATGATTTCGGCCTGAGCCTAATATTGGGCACCACGAGTGAGACAGCAGGGAAGGGAAGCTCGGATTTGAACTGATTTAGGCTCACGGCTTTTGGGTTCCTAGCCTTGGTGGCCTTGGTGCTTTACTTGGATCGCCGCTTGGTCGTGTTCGTGGACCGTGTGAGTGATGCATTAACGATGGCAAAAAAGTCATCCGAATTTCCCAGGTCTACACACGACGGTGCGGCCGTTCAGTACGTGTGCTCACTTCAGTCGGAATTGTGATCGACTTGGCATGCCGGGACATCCGCTGTTAGTAAACGAGCGTACGACACGTTGACATGAACTTAGAGATGATTACTTCGGACAAGGAAATTCATCATCTGGTTTGCGTCATGTTTTGTCCTTTTATCGGTGTTCGGGGCACTTTGGCAGTTTCACTGCCAGATATGGGACTAATCGATCATAGTGCAAGAGTGATGGCGCGGACAGGTGATTTCGTAAAGGTCTTTTGCCTCGGGGACTGGATACAACGGCACGGCTGAGACAATAGCCACGGCCGAGGTCCCTTTCTGCGTCGCAAAGTTCGAACACAGTTCCCTCTTGCTCACTCTGTGCTGCAGTGTGACGGGAGAACGGTCAGGCCGTGAATCTGTGCGACTGTGCTATTCAGGGTCGACCGTCGAAGACTGAGGGACACAGCGCGAACATTCTCTTTCTTTTCCGTACGTCCAGCAGAGAACGCGTGGATGGCCGAAGAGCAGACGAAATCACGAAGTGACAGAAATCAAATGCCCAGGCGGCGGCACCAGAACCTCGGGATGTGACAGTTACGTGACGCACGCCTCGCAGGCTATAGCCGTAGCCTCCGACAATCTCGCAGCACGGCACGCACGGGTGATCTCGTGGCATGTTTGGCGTAGTAGCGCAGACTCACTGAAGCATTTCCGTAGGGTAACATTGGTGGTCAGCAACCAGAAACGAATTCAATATTCACAGTATAGCCTGTATAGGCAGATCTCGGCAGTGTACGGGAAAGGGAGGGCCCTAAAATTCCACGATTTGCTCATCTATCCGCACTTTATCCTTCTCTTTCCCGCCCCGCACGGGGAGGATAGGGTGCTGACAGCGATGATCCCGGTAGTGGTCCACGGGCGTGCTCGAAGAGGCATGCGGACCCGGCTGAGAGCTTTGGAGGGGTGGGATCGGGAGGGGGAGGGGAAAGATTGATCTCATCGGCGGGGGGTCGGATGGGGGTCAGATAGGTCGAGTAGGGCAGACTTCGGACTCTGGAGTCTGCTGGAGCAGTAGGGCCAGCTCCTCTGGAATGTGGAAAAAGCAACTCAACACGGGAGGCATCTCGGCAGCCTGTGATTATGGCGTCGTCAATGTCTTTGCGGTGCGCTGGTGACACGCAGCCTTTGCAGCCACATGCTGTTGGTAATAGTTTGAATCGCCAGAGCACACAGCAGTGCCGTACCTAGGTAGTGGCAGCAGTAGGAATCAGCAATAACCAGTCGGAAATAGTACGCATGTCTCAAGACGGCAGAGCCAGGCGGCTGCGAAGTTCTGGCTGGCCCGGCCTGGTTCGCGCAAGGCCGTTCAAGCCCAGTCTGGCAAGTACAGTCCCAGTCGTAGTGAGCGTGACCTCGTGGTCTCGAGGATCATTGCCAGTTCTGGGACTGGTGGCTTCGTGAAGGAAGTGACTGAAGTCTGGATGGGTGTGTGTGGTCGATCGTAGGTGGCTGTGGTCCCGCGCTGGCGAACCCGTACGGAATTGGAGGGTCGGACGAAGAACGGAATCCCACGACCTGATTCAGATTGTAGATTTGGATTTCCCCGTGTGATGATTGGTGCCGACGGGACCGTTTGGAAACTTTGCAGTTGGTTAATAAGGTTGGTCGGCATGGATATAGCTTCAACGTGCGGTGGCTGAGCAGAGCTGCGTGGGTTCACGGAGGACTCATGCGATCCTCTCATTCGCATTATTGAGGCTGGCGTGAAAGCTTCGCCCTCGTGTGAAGTACTCTTGTAAGCACTTGTTACCCGGACAGATGAGGATGAGAGCCTGTCGCATCTCAGGCGCGCGAGACAGACGGCAATCTACCATCCATCCATCCATCCATCGATAATAAGATGGGATGGATGGATGGATTCATGTACGCGAGAAGCGAATCGCTGCCCACGGGGTCGGGTATGTACGATGACCGCTGGGTGACCTCCTCCTGGGTCGGCACGTCAGGTCGCAGCAGGCGGCATACATACAGGTTGACGCGGTAGGCGATGATTGGGCTGGTGTGAATCAGGGACGATGCGACGGCGTCCAATCCAAGGGTCAATTGACTCCTGGAGTGGTGTGGTAGCAGAAGCCAAAGATGCGTGTGAGTGATGTGTGAGGGTGTGGGTGAATGCCTCTGTGAATGGAGGATGAGTCTGACATGTGAAAAGGAGATCAGGGACTGCCTATCTCACTCTCAACCACTGAAGCACAGAGCAGAGCTATCAACTGCGCCGCGAATGACAAGGCCGCTGAATCCTGCAACGGAAATAGCACCCCCGTCCAATAATGTGAGGCTTTGGTAACGTGGTGATGGTTCTCATCCGTCAAGAGACGCGCTCCAAAGTCGAGATCAAGCTGGGAATGAATGACACTTGTGCTAGCTACCATAGTCTCACACCAGCTTTGCCTCTGCAGCTGCTGCGCGCATTCACTCATGTGACTATTTCCTTGACATTGATGTTCCTCCTCTGTATGGTTCTGAGCAATGGGCATGTTGTTTTGGCTTGTGATACGTGATCCTCGCGATACCACCTTGTCGTCTCGTGAAGGCTACATAGTACCAAAGTAAGAGGTGCTCATATTGCCTTTTACGGAGAGACGCATGATGATGGGGGTGGATGAATGACAATCCTCATAATTCATTCGTTCATGCTCACTGGCATCGAACTCACTCACATTTCATTGAGCATTTAGCATTACAACCTTTTACCAAAGAGACCAGCCCTAATCAAGCCCTCCTTCGCAGGAGATTTCGCAATATTCTGCCCCTCCTTCACGAAAATCCCCAGGAAAGCAGAGCCAGCCCAAAAGGAGGGGTGAGGGCGCATTACAGTGACACACACACACACACACACACACACACACACAACGTTCGACTCATTCTTCCACTCCGCACACACACCACTTGCTCCGCCAAACTCCATGCCTGGACCTTGCCCGGCGCTCTAGCGACATCGGCGGTTGCGCGGGAAGAATCCCAGTGAGGGGCCGCCGTGGGAACTCTAGACTTTCTTGACATGGGGGAGAACGTTGCCGCCTTGCACGACCAGCCCACAGCGTCTCGCCTTGACTGTCTTTCTCAGTCGCTCTTGGCTGTGAATGCACGCTCAGCCAACCCACTCAAAGCCATGGGAGAGTCCAAACGTCGTAACTTGTCACTGTCAAGAGTGAACGAAGCTAGCGGGTGGACCGAAACGTCAGAAGAAACGAAGCGAGACGGTTCGCTGGTTTTGATTAATACAAACAAAACATTCATAGTCGCGCCAGCCGAGGACTGACGCCCAGCTTTTTCAGCTCTCGGCTCTTTCATTGTTCAGAAACAATGTTCCTCAAAGAAAAAAAAGCCGAAGCTCATGCCGGCCGGGAGTGCCTCGTTCTCAGGTAGAGAAGGGGTACGGTATACTCACTGACGTGACCTGACGAGATTCAAGGCCCGCCATCCCGTTCCCGCCCGTCAATTCACGCAGCAAAGTGAAGCTAGAGAAGCATCGCCGCCGTCCTACTGTGTTAGTCGCCGCGACTTAAACTCTCGGGCTGCTCTCCGGCCGTCTTAAGCTCTCAGGTCGTCTCTTCAATAGTGTGAATAAGCTAGCCCTTATTCCATCTCCACGACCCGTCGAACAGCGCATCAAAGGTGGAGTGATATCAACACCACGCCGCCGGGCCATCCTCGTCTCGAAATGGAGGCTTTTCCGTCAGGCCTTTGAATGCCCTCTCAGTCTCTCACACACAAACACGCATTCAGTACACCCTCTTTCAGTGACCATGATTCTCATCTCATCTTTAGTTGCTCACTTTCCTCGCATCATTCATTTCCCCTCAATCTCATCATACCGATTCTCAACTCTGCCCATCTCATCCCACGCGCGTCCACTCGTGCGTCACCGCTACTCCCACTGGGAGAGGCTTGGGAGGATTTGAGCCCCCTCCTCGGACGTTGTCGAGCTTTTCCTGCAACAACATCAGCGCTTTACGCAATTCAGGCTCTACAACCCTTCCCCTGTGCCAGGGACCCATCCCGCGATCCGCCGCCTCGCATGTGCAGTCTCTCACTTGCACGCAAACGCGCATGAAGCCGATCATAGGTACATAGCAAAACACACAATAATTGAAGGCCAACTCTACGGTCCTGAGCTGTTGCTCTTACGGATAAAGGCCGAGTACGGTCTAGAAAAGGGTACACTGCACACTAAGGTACACGAACCATGACACACAAGCACACACCAGACGCCCCTCTCAGCCTCTCTTAGTCTTCTCTCCTTTCACCCCGAAAGAACGTTAGCTGCATGAACAGAGAGGCGCCGCAACGCAACTTGAGACGACAACGTGAAAGATCAACGCGAACCCTCTATCCGTAAAGCGCAACGCCTCCCGCCAGCAGCGGGCGAGAGGGCAAAATTCACCACCACCTGCATGCTGGAAGTGGATATCCTGTGCCTCTGCAAGTCTATTGTGTTACTGTTTTGCTTCTCAAGTGTCCCACTCACTGTGACTCGCCTCCCCCATCTTTATCATCTCCACCGTGCTGCGTCAAGAAGCCTGGCGGGCAACACAACGCCCAGAGGTTCTAGACTCGACTCGACTCCAGTCCGTCGCCGGTGGCTCGCCCTTAACGCTGCTTCTTCTAAACCGTCCAAGTTAGCACTTAGGTACCACTCTCTCTCATCTCATCCCAAGAATGCGGTTTTTATCGCTGGGATTATCTTTTAGCGTGTAGCGCATCGCCGGGCGACTACATCATCGTCTCAAGTTTCGAAACTCTGCGACACGAAAGGCCCTTTTCCCTTTTGCTTTCCTGTCCTTTGGCCTCTGCCCCTCCCCCTCTTCTCTGTAGTTGGCGTACAGGCTTCTACCCTCCTCGGTTTTCTCCCGCTCTCTTGTCAAAGGACAAACCTGCGTCTGAAGAAAAGAGTCGATCGGGACCTGGTGCCGGTAAAAACCGTGCAAAGGCGCTGCAGACTCGAACTTCTTCGGCCGCTGTTCACTTCTAATTCCCGATATATCACCGCGCCACTTTATTTCTGCTCGTTCATCTTCGATCCGTGTTTCCCTGCCCAGTCCACTCACGCAACTTGTCTCTTACACTTGTAAGGTCTTGAGACATGCACATTGAGACAGCCTTGGGACCTCGAAATCTAGAACTTTGAGCTTCTTGACATCGGCGGCTTGTCGTCTCATCAACAAGTTACAACCGCCCTTCGCCCACCTGGCCACTTGCTGCACCTGCAGCCTGTCTATGGCCCCCCTCCCGTCCCGCAGCAGCACACGACTTTGG
>JFBX01000166.1:131132-175632 GCA_001563135.1 Colletotrichum simmondsii | reverse complement strand
CCCCCCCCCCCCCCTCCTCGTCTGATCTTCTGGCCGCCGGCTTGTCCTGCTGCTCTTCAGACCGTTCAGTCAGGACTCAGTAGTGTCCCGTACGCGGTCTCTGCATTACCTCCCTCTCATTCTCTCTGCCCCGTTGATCCCAGTACGGCTACTTGTCGCCCTATAAACCTTCCCAGCCATCTACAAGAATTACATCCCTCACCCCTTCCAACCCGTCTCCGCTGCCAGGCCCAGCACACATCTTCCGACCTTGACAAGACGGGAAAGACATTGGCATTGTTCAATCGTCGCAGTGGGCTTCCCGCATAAACCAACCTTTAACAACAAGCACCACCCCTAACCCACCGACGCCAACGAGAAAGACAAAAAAGCCAATCCGTACCGGGGGATAACCTCGCAGCTCATCCCGGCAGGCATAGCAGCAGCCACATCATCAACCCACGCATAAACGGCGATCAACCCAACCAAACACCTCCAAGCTTCTCTCTCGAGGCGGTGTCTGTACCTACATATTCCCATCCCACGCCCGCCCTCCGCCGTCTGGCTCTCTCCGGACGACCCCCCTTCTGCCGTCACCCCACGCTGCAAAGTCCTGGCGGGCAACGAAGAAGAAAGAATATCAACAACAGTCTCATTATCAGAAGCAAGACTGAGAAGAGAGAGAGAGGGCTTTGGTCAAACCAGCAGCTGCCAACGCCGCCCGCCTCCATACACCACGGATACCTACATCGATCGATACATCCCACATCCCCCTCCATTCCTCAGCAAGACATCCCAGGTCCCAGCTGCAGCACCACGAGACCCCATCGGCGCCTCACCGCAACATCCTGACCCAATCACGGCCCTCTAGCCCGCCCACGACGACAACTCCCCCTGCCACCCTCGACCGGGGTCTATCAAACCCAGCAGCACCAGGACCTCACGATCACCACACAAAATAGGCCCTGTACCCGTTCTCGATTCGCAATAGTTGCATCGTCCACTTCTGGCCCTGTAAGGACCTGCATCTCCCGCCTTTCAAAACAACAACACTTCCCTTCTCCTCCTGTACTGCGTAACCAAAAACGGTCACGAACAGGGGGCTTTCCACGAGACGAACTGTCGAACCAGCACGCCAACGAGTCCACTCCGACACTTTTGTCGTCAGATCAACAGGAACCTAGAAACGGGGGACCCTCATCGGAGGGGTCTAGGTTTTTTTTCTCTCCTTTCGTTTATTGACCGCAACTTCACACACAATCGAACGCTCCGTTCAAATCTCGTACCTCATCTCCGCCTTTCTCTCTCATCATCTCGTCAACTGGGGTTTATTTAATACAATAAACATCCTCCCCTCCCCCTTCCCCAGTGTCCCTGGGAGGCCTTTTCCGCAAGCGAGATTCATCCCCTCGACTCGACGTCTTTACCTTCGCAGCTCGAAGCTTGGTTCCTAAAAGCTCGCTGGTCGGCATCGCGTTTCTTCCAACTCGTCACAGAAGTACAATAAGCGCAACCACCTCCGCTATCGCACTTCTTCCTTCGCCTGTGCTCGATCAAGTGAGGAGGGAAATCATCCAATGGCTTCATGACGAGGAATTCACTTTCTATCATTCTGAGTTCTGTTATACAAAAAAAACATCATATACACCTTTAGTCACAAACCATTTTCAACCCCGGCCTGAAGCTTTCGTGAGAGAGTATCTACCCGTTAGACTCTTCTCACCGGCAAAACGCACAAACGCACACCAAAACATATTCACACATTGATAAAGGCACAAAAACCACAAAACATGTCTCGTCTCTCGCCCTTCCCCTCCAACATGACTTTCCGGACCGAGTCCCGCGCCAGTGTCGCCGCCTCCGACACGACGTACTACACCTGCGCCTACCAAAGCTTCCACGATGTAGAGCTCTACGCCCCGAGCTCCCCGCCCTCAAAGACCCCCGTCCCCGCCCCGACCTCGGCCCCGATCCGAGCCCCGGCGCCGGCCCCTTCACACTACCATCACTTCCCGTCACCGCACCCGCAACACCACAAGGACAAGGACCCCGAACCCGCTGAGATGCGCCGTCAAGACTCAGGCTACGAGTCCCTGCCCCCGCGGTCCTCCTTCTCCAACCCCCGCCGCACATCAACGGCCTCATCCTCCCAGTCCTCCTCCACGGCCGCCGCTGTCCCCCGCTCCCGTGGCCGCCCGACGGTCCGCCGCGCAGCAAAGACGAGCCCGTACCCGGCGACAACGGCACGCACCAGCGGAAGCAGCCTCTACCACCCGCAACAACGCCCACACGCCCAACCGCAAGCAACCTTCTTCCACTTCCCAGCGCACCCAACAGACGTCGAACTCGCCGCCCGCCGGCCCTCGCGCCGCGGTGACGACCTGGAGCTCGACCAGCGCCAGCTACTCCTCTCCTCGCCGGGAAGCCACTCCCACCCCCAGCAGCATCAGCGGGACAGCCAGGAATGCACCGAGCTCGCGCCCCCGCTGCCGCCGCAGGCGACGCACTACTGGACCAGCGACCGCACGCGGAGGCTCGAGTACGCCGCTATCGACGCCGCAAGGACGGGCGTCAAGGGGTGGATGAAGAGGCACCTTGTTCCGGACTGCTTTGTGCCCAAGGAGAAGCACGTTGCGTTCGACGACGACACGGGCAGTGTGCGACGGTATAGGCTCGAGCTTGATGAGGACATGCCGTGCGAGAAGGGGTGCGGTGGGCGGAAGAGGGGTTGGTTTGGATGGACTCGCTCCAAGACGGCTTGAGTCTTCTTCACACCTTCACACTCTTGCTTGATTTTTACGTTGTTTTCCCTTTTGATCTTTGATGCTGGTGTTGAACGTCTGGGGTTTTGATTTCGGAATCATGGATTGGAAAGGGGATGGGAATTGCATTGACATCATCGAGTCGGCGCGGCATTTGCACAAGCGGCTGGGCAAGGCTGCATTGGCGTTTTATACCCAGCATTTGGTATCGTTGGATTCTTCGTCATACTTTTTACTTCGTTCTTTTCCTTATTGCATAATCTTGTTTTTAATGTTTTATTGTTGTAGTTGTCAAGATTCCCTTGAACACGAGGGATGAAGTCACAGAGAGAGTTGAAGTTTGAGTATCAGAATGGCATAGCGACACATAGATGATAGACGACGACACGAGATTTGGAAGATTGGAGAGAAGCGAGTCAGAGAAACAAATATCTTTTTGGGGACTACAGTTACTCGTATACAGACTGATAGTTATTTACACATGTAGTCTCCAAGAGATTCAATTATATATGCACATACGTGCCTCCATATCATACATGCACTTTTTGACAATGTCGTCGACCGTGACCTTTATTAATCATATTTACCCGTGGACAGGTGAGGCTCTTTTCATCTGATATTCCCATCAAACTGCCATCTGATGTTGTGGCAGATAGTGTCAACATCTTCCAGCCTACTGCAAGACCACTAAATCTCTGCATACACCGCTAGTCTCCGAGACCCGTTTGCAAAAAGCCTACATGAGCCTATCTTTCTGCACACTCGAAAAGCCCAGTGTCCTCCCGCCCGTCCGGATCCGGAACACATTAGGCGGACCGGACCGGACCAGCCGCCATTCCGGGCGAAAGAAGCGGTGAAGAATTGAGTTATCACGACCCGCTTTGGGGGCTTCGCTAGGAATCTTGCGGCTCTTCCCCGGGGCCGGGGGTCGGTATTAATAGGGGCTAGCCGAGATTCCTTCCAGTCCTTGCTTGCTAAAACGGTGACTCCGGTGATGACCGGAGCCGACTGGGTAGGGGTCCTGTAGACATGATATCTGACTTCAGGCTTGAGAATGCAGAGGCTGGCAGTGTTGCTGATACACGTTTTGCGTGAGGCTGAAGTCAACCACCTGTTGTCTCCCGTCGATCTTCAATAGTGTCACATTAAGTTGCCATCTACTGGTCCATCTCTCGCCGAGCTGCTACATCAATGACCTCACCGCCTTTCCCAGCCACACCAGTCCTGCCAGAAGCCATCGCAGCCGCAACGCCAATCCTCCTCGCGCGGACACACAAGGACCACTGAAACTTCCGATCTCATCCCGAGATTCGACCCTCAAACTCAAGATAGCCTCACCTTGCGGCCTTGACGCACTCAATCACGGCAAGATGCCGCCACGGTCCCTGACCCGTAGACACGCTCTTGATCGCGAGACCCGCCCTCCCGAGAATGTCGGTCCAGCACTCGAGCGATCTTTGCTTGCCGCCAAAAGTGAGCATCATGAAGTCGAGCATCGTGGAGGTGTAGTGCGGCGGGTTCCCCATCACATCCTCCTGGATCAGGAGCCGGCTGTCGTCCGCCATGGCCTCGGCAATGATGCGGAGCATGTTCACGCTCAGCTCGTCGCCGTAATTGTGTAGACACCGGCGGATCCAATAGGTCAAGGCACCTTGAAGTCATGATACGGTCAGCTATCAGCCAGGAAACTCCTTGCGATGTAAAGACAAGCGCATCTGGCTTCACCAAGTAGTGAACCAGCGAAATCTGGAGAAGATATGGTCTCACCTTTGACAGGCTGCTCCTTGTGGAAATCAATAACCTGCTTCTGCACCAATCTCATATCCTCATCGTCAAGCTTCCTCACAGCCTCCACCACCTCAGCACGATCCTGCAACACACACCTCTCCAACGGAAGCCCAGAGTTCTCGCGATGAATAGCCTTGATAGACTGGCCCCGTCCCGCGCCGACATCGACGAATAGCGGCCGGTCACCTGCGTTCTCAAGAGCGTACTCGACAACCCATCCAAAGTCGTAGATACCCGAGATGGGCATCTTCTCCTCGATAGGGCCCATGGCGCGCAGGAACCGCTGCATCCGCGGTGGGTCGTGCTGCAGCATCTCGTACCAGCCGTACTCTGGCACGCCGTATGCGTACGTGCCCGGGACGTTGTTGAGAGTCTGCGGTTCCTTGCGGCCGTACTTTTCAAAGTAGGCGGGCATGTGGACGTAAGGTACCAGGCCGTTTTCCCATCTGCGCTAGGGTGTTAGTAAGGCAGCTCGAGGGTAGTGATTGAGGGGCGGGAGGGAGAGAACAGACGCCATGCCGACGATTTGACCTGCTGGGTGACCGTCGATGTAGATGCGAGAGCGCTTTGTGTGCGCGACGGAGTCGTCGCCGACTTGTTGTAGGATGCCCATTGATGTAAGGACACCACCAGTCCGTCCTGAACAAGTGTTAGCAAAGGATTCCCAGTGCTTGGTTTGTGCATCTCGACTTACGTATCAGCGATACATCAGCGTCGACCTTCTTGGCCAGTTCACCGTACGAGATACCGCCTTCAGATGGGATGTGATCATAGACCTTCCATTCCCAAAAGAGCCGGTTCGCACCCAGCTGCGCGACCTGCGCCGTGGCATCGAACCACTCATCGCCGGGATCCTTGACCGCGTTGATGAGCTTATTCGCCGCGTCAATGATGCGTCGCCGTTGGCCCTTGTCCAAGTCACCTCCGGACGGACCGGGACTCGTCACGAAGCTCTGGAGGGCCGCGTTGACTTCTTCCGTCGCTGCCGCGGCCTGCTCCCGGATCTGAGCGCCAATATCGCTTGTCATTTTCGGTGTGGGACCCCCGAAGCAAACAAAGTTCTACCGGGTCGCTGAGCGGCGCGGATTCTGCACGGCCGTGTTACACGGGGAATGTGATTACGTTCCCTTTTCGAACGAAGTTATGTGGATTCTGCTGCAGGTTTGCCGATCAACGGTGTGATTGCATGGGAAGAAAGTTGACTACGCCGCACGGGAAACCGGGCACACGGGATTTGACAGGCGTCGCGTTGTTGGAGAATGTACGAGTACGGAATGTGGGTGAGATGGGATGATGAACTCTGCTGTCCAGTAACAACTCAAGCGCACATAAAGTTTCAGCGATGGATGTTGAGATCGGAGAGGGGAGCAATGACTTGAGGGGAGAGGGAAAAGCGCGCAAAAAAGAACCTTTGGTCCGCAATTCCCTCCTGATGCGCCTCAAGTTCCCAAGCTTCTCCTCACTCGATGCGGTGATGCTACGTCCAGGGATAGACGGTAGCTGGATGCGGCAGCTCGGTGTGGTGTCTCAACCCACGTCGGTGAAAACGTGCCGCGGTCATCTAGTCCTACATGTTTCTGCATGAATTGGGGACACATTCCTCGAAGGATCGGAGGGGGCTCAGCCGGCTAGCCAATGGCGCAAACGCAGCTACTGTCGAGCTAAAGCAACACAACCAGTCGAGCCCCAAGAATTGAGCGAAAGAGGAGGGGGGCCACAGACGTGGACTGACGGTCCGGCGGTTGGAGGACCTCGACTTTCATAGGAGGGGGGGAGAAAGAGGAGAAAGAAGGACCGCGTGCTGGAAAGAAACCCGGCCAAACAAGACGGAGAAACAGAGACATCTCGGAGCGCCACCGCATGACGGCAGAGCGTTCAGCTCTCTCACAGACACAATCGAGGAGTCTGCCGTGTCCAGCTATTCTGCTCGTGGCCCACGCTCCGGGAATAGTCTGGCGAGAAAAGGAATCCGCCTCTGTACTAACACTTCTAGACCGCGGCGCCGGTCTCCTACCAAACCCGGCTAAAGCTGTTCAAGACGCAGCTTGATAGGTCTGTTGAGCAAAGAGGATGGCGCAGGGGCGTTGAGGTCGACTGAGCCGAAATGCCACTTTGGTACGCAGACACAATTCAGAGGCCCAGACGTTTCCTTTTCGTCGAGCTGCTGCTGATGTGCCGCTGACAGACAAGAACAAAAGGTCCGAAGCCGTAGGGTAAGGAACGTAGAAAAAAGAAACAAACGAACCCCCGAAACTCCGGTCTCAACGGCTTTCGTTGGGAGGCTTTTCCTGTCTTCCACTTTCTTCTTTTTCTTCGTCAGATGGTCATTCGACTTTGCTCACACCAGACTGGCTCGGTCCACGTTATTCCCCCATAACCACTCTGCCTTTCTCCTACGTACAGGGTGCCGCTCCCAAGGAACCGTTTAAGGTTTCTGACAGAAAGACACTTGTGTTCCTGGACCTGGTCAAAGACCCCAGCACACGCTCCCCCTCTCCGCCGCATTCTTACGTTCGTGGATCTCCAATTGAACGTCCAGTTTGCGGCACATCCTGGCCAGACACACAAGCCCTCACTTGAGAACACCAGACGACGTCGATCGGAGACGGCGGTACAATCGCTCCTCGGCGATAGAGTCGAGCAGGAACCGCGGGAAGGGAAACGGGACAGAATACGCTGCTCGTACGTCTTCTTCTCGAGCCTGGATTGAGCCAGCATCGCACAAGTCATGGCGGACACCACCACAGCAAGAGCAGAGGCCGACCAGCCCGAAAAGTCACCCTCACCCCCTCTACCTCAATCGGGACACCGCTCGCGATCGGGATCGGGCGAACGGCGGACACCACCACAGCAGGACTTTGAAGCCGAGAACGTGGTTGAGGCCGACACGGAAGATGACGGCGCATCGTCGCGAGCGGGGGATGAGGTCTGGGACGAAGGGTTCGACGGCAGCAGCATCGGCAACCACTCGGCCTCGACGTCGCTGTCCAACAGTGTGCGCGACTACGTCTTTGAGAACACCCGGCGGTATCACAAGTACATGGAGGGCCGGTACCTGATGCCCAATGACGAGCCGGAGCAGGAGCGCGAGGATATGAAGCATGCCATGTGCGTCAATGTTATGGATGGAAAGCTTCATTGCGCGCCGTTGGAGAACCCACAGAAGATTATCGATATTGGTACGGGGACGGGGATCTGGGCTATTGATAGTGAGTCTGCTCTCCGCGTGATTTTCTGCTTTTGTGTCTGCTATCTCGATAGTGTCTTCATGACAGACATGATGGCATCTAGACGATTAGTCTGGACAATCTTTCACCAGATGACATCGTTGAATGCGCAAATGACCTTGAGCAAGTACTGACAACATCTGAAGTGGGCGACGAATACCCAGAAGCAGATATATCCGGCATCGACCTGAGCCCAATCCAACCAACCTGGGTACCCCCCAACGTCCGCTTCGTCGTAGACGACGCAGAGGCAGAATGGGTTTGGCCGCCCTCCTCCCTCGACTTCGTGCACGCGCGGCACATGTGCATGGCCGTCAAGAACTGGCCGCGAATGCTCTCTCAAGCCTTCACCGCGCTGAAGCCGGGTGGCTGGATCGAGCTGCAGGAGCTGCGCTTCGTCCTGCAGTGCGACGACGGGACGATGCCCGGGCCCGAGGAGTACGGCTACGGCAAGTTTGTAGACCTCTGCATGTCCGGGTTCCGGAGCTTCGGCATCAACCCGCTGGCGATGGAGAGGAACTCGGAGATGCTCCGCGAGAGCGGGTTCGAGAATGTTGTTGAGAAGGTTTGGAAAGTGCCTATTGGAACGTGGCCGCGGGACCAGAAGCTCAAGACGATTGGGTTGTACAACCGCAGTATGCTCATTGATGCGCTTCAGGCTGTGAGTATGGCGCCGTTGACGAGGGGACTCAAATGGAGTCCTGCCGAGGTGGAGGTGTTCTTGATTGATGTGCGGAAGAGCCTGATGAATGTGTCGATACACTCGTATCTGACGTTCCATGTGGTGTTCGGGCAGAAGCCTTATGACAGCTACTAGATATCAGAAAGATTTGGCGTTTGCTGGTATAGGAGTTTGGCAGTGGTTGCACCAAGGTTGTACGGAGTTGGGAGGAGGATTTCTCAGCCATCAACTTAGGATTCATTCGATTTCATCGAGGCCAAGATGTCCGTGAACTATCAGCACCGAGTGCCACAGGTACCTTACTACGTGTCAAGCCATCATTCTCATATGCCCTCCATGGTGGAACAAGACAGCACGATCAAGCAGGCTGTCTATACAGGGTACCTAAAGTCTCAAAGAGTCGCTGGCTGAGGGTATTAGAGATGTTCCCCTCGACTTCTTCAAAAGTACTCCCAGCACGATCTGAGATCTCCTGTTGATCTACACATCAATCATAACATCAGCGACAACAGGTCGATGATCTGATATATACACGCCATCGTCAAAATGGTTCGGCAGAACCGCATGAGTCAAGAACTCCATCCCTTTGACCGCCGGATCGCGCACAAACAAATGGTCAAGAAAAGTGTCATCCGACGTGTCATCCGTGAACGCAGTGTACGTCTTCGAGTATCCGACCCTCTTAGACTCAGGAACCATGTCCTGGATATCATGCAAGTTCCCATCCGCAACCAAGATCTGATACGCTGCATTGTCCGGCTCAATGTTCAAGTCGCCGCCCAGAAACACCGGCACAGCCCCCTCTGTCGAGTTCTCCCACTCCTTCGCCAAGCTGACCAAGAGCTCTGCACTATGTTCCCTTGCAACCTGGCCCACGTGGTCAAAGTGAGTACACATATAGACGAGCGGCAGTCCACTCTCTATATGCTGAAACGAGGCGACAGTGACGATACGCGGGAGCGCGGCGTCCCAGCCCTTGGACCCGGGGACATCAGGCGTCTCGCTCAACCAGTAGGTTCGGTTCTCCGCGAGGGTCCAGGTGCCCGGCTGATAGTAGATTGGCGAGAACTCACCCGCAGCGGCGCCGTCATCTCGGCCGACGCCGACGTGGAACCAGGCTTGGCCCAGGTCTTGGGCGATGTCGAGGAGTTGTTCTTCGACGACTTCTTGCATGCAGACAAGTGATTCGGGCCGGGCTGCGGTCTCGTAATTGAGCTGGGAGTAGAGGTGAGGTCTGCGGGTGGACCAAGGTGCTTCGTTGGTTCCTGGGTCTGGGGTGGCCCAGCGGATGTTGTAGGTTATGAAGCGTAGAGCGAGGTCGGATGATTGGCAACTGACATAGCTCGCCCCGAATAATAGTGTTGCCGCTAGGTAGGACTTCATGGCTGCTTGGAAAGCATTAAGCCTTAGACTTGTTATAGATACGATACCGCAACGCAGATCGGGGGAGACGAGAGCAGCATTGATGATTAGAGTATTTGACCAGGAGAAATCGCAAACTTTTATTCTTCAAAATACGTATCTTAAATACGACCGAGTGAGGGGAAGCACACTGAGAATACCGATGGCACGCTCGCAGCTGCAAGTCGTCGTCACATCGTTACTTCAATGAGTCTATCTCTTGACCTTCCGCTTCGGGTCACCATTAGGCCGGCAATGTTTACCCACGTTTCTCTGATCCACGGCGGGCTCCGGGTTCACGTGGGGTTCCAACGCCCGCTCATTCGCCGAGAAAGTGGAGACCATCCGGCCAAGGAGGGGTCGAAGCCGGGTCGGAGGCCTTCTCAAGGTGATGGGGACACGGCATCGGGCTTCTGCCCCTCGGAACCCGCGTCTAGTCTATCGGCTTACTGATGAACTAAGTAATCATCACTAGGAGGAGCTCTTGAGCCTCAAGAAAGTAGCTCGAAAAGCTCGATGCCATCATCCCTTCTTAGCTTCTCCAAAGCTTACCCGGTTGAGGCATAGATCGCTGCGCTTGTCTGTTAGGCACTGAGGCTCTGGGCCTCGAACTCGTCTATTCAAGGTTCATGGGATTTTGAGAATGGATATCTCGCTCGTCAGCCAAGACACTCGATCCCAATCTTGCGCCTCAGCAAATTGCCAGAGCTCCTGAATTTCGACCAGCACCGAAACTCTCTTTTTGCCAAGATTTGCCCTAGGCGCTATTTCCAAGGGGTTCACCGCTCAACACATGACAGCTTCTACCATTATTCAACTCCTCTTTAGTCTTATCAGACCATGTCCGCGAGTTGCGGACTGGAAATGGAATTTTGCCCGAATTACACTTCCCCTTGTATTCAAGCTTCACCGTCGTACTGCTTTCTTACCGCAGTACCTATAGGTGGTAGTGAGAATCGACACAGGTTCACACTCGCGAGCAACTTCTCTTCTTGGCTCGGCTATCGGATCTGCCCTGTCTCGCACTGACATAAAAGCCCGATATTCTAGTTTGTGCGTAACTCATCAATAATACGAGCCACGAGGTTTTCCTCCTCGTCCACCCACACTCCCGATCGATTATTGGGGGCTGGGCCGCAGGGCAGGTGTTCCTTCGTTGGAAGCTGGGCTCCATCCAATTCATTTATGCATTGATGCTGAAGAGGCCAGAGCGCCGTTCAGGGGCAGAGAACCTTGGAAGGACAGGGTTCCAACACGTGTGCTGACAGCCAATATGTCCACGATGCCCGGTGGGATCTTTTCTGCCCATTTGCTCTTTGTCACCTATGTGGAGTTTCTGCTGTCAAAGAAGCGGAACAGAGGCTAAAACATGAGGAATTTTGGGTCATCATTGGCTAGTGGGAGGATTTCTGCTGCAGTTATTTTGGCCACTGCCTTGGTTTTTGATTAATTTCCGTTGACAAAACGCGCACGTCGGGTTGGAGCAAGGTTGCATCCCAAGTGGATATTCGACAGGATTTTATACATTAGTCTGAAAACTAGCATCCGTACCTTTTGACATTCCAACATCCACCCGGCTATTCACGTCCCTTCCCTTCAGTGACGATCCATAGACCCAGAACGACCTCCTGAACCTCTCATGTCGTGTGACATTTCAATGTCAACCTGATATGTGTACTGCGCGTGAATGCCGCCCTTTTGGTCACTCGGCAGCAAATCCCCCTTATCCGAGTCGCCGTCCTGGAGGCGTTCCCAGGTCTCGTCCCCTCTGCCGTGCACCGTCGCCAGGCTGAAGCCCACGTCGGTCGGATTGCGGAATCGGTCGCGGCTCCTGGGCTCGAGCGGCTTGCTTCCGATGGTGAAGAGACCCGTTTTGGTCCCGCTCCCGCTCGGGTTCGTCTTTTCCGACGTGCCGCGGGTTCGCGCGATGAAACGGCGTAGCGAAGGGACCGATGAGGCGATGCAGCCGATTCCGGTCTCGATGTTGGAGCAGAGCATCGTGTGGGCGACCCAGACTGGAAAAAGCCCCTTGTCAGCTTTTTTCTCATGACGCAATGGATTTGATTCTTGGGGACCGGAAGAAGGGGGGCTTCACTCACATTGAAGGTCTGTCTGGCCTTTGAATTTGTTGACATAGGGGATACGGACCATGGTGATGATGGATGCTCTGGAGGTGCGTTAGCTTTGACATCGTGGTATGCTTTCCTCCAACGGTCAAACTTACACCGAGGCAAAGGACAACAGTCCAAAGACCTGGAGCTTCGTCTGCGTCTTCATCTGCGTGCCCCAGAGAATGACAGCAGGCACAACAACCAAAGCCAGATCCGTCACAATAGCCGAGCTCGTCGCAACGTGACCGATGGCGATGAGGACATCAACAGAGCTGCACGTTCCCTCGCCGCTGAGAATCATCGTGGGCGTCCAGATGGCCTCGACCGGCTTACAGTATAACAGCGTTCCGATGAAGGTGATCAGGAAAGAAGCCCACGTGACGCCGAGCAAAACCCAAACCGTGATGCGCAGAGCGTTGTTCGTCGTGATGATTCGTTGGATGGTGAGGCAGACGGATGATTTGACGAGGGCGAGGGCGACGACGTATATCAAGATCCAGATGATGTAGATCTTAAGGGCCTCGGAGATCATCCACATGTTGAGCTTTTCTTGCAACGTGCCCAACCCGACGAGGCAGCCGTAAATCGTCAGTCCCACGCTTGGTACGTAAACCACCTTTTCACGGGCCAGATTAGCAAAGCTATTCGGTTCTTCGAGATCATGAGAGTGACGTACTGTTCCTGCAAGCATCAGTCCATCGTCTAGACCGAACGTGCCCTCAACGAGGCGCACGCTCGTTCGTACACCGACACATATCACCGATATAACGAGGAAGACGGATGATATGATGATGATGGCTAGTGGCAGGTGCTCCGGCTCGAGGATTCGTAGATCGGGGTCGACGTTCGTTGACAAGGACATATTGAGCGGCACGTGGTCTTTGATCAAATCCTTTTCTTGTCGTTAAGAAGCAATCCACCCTCACGCCACGGTTTTCCGAATGTGGTGTTGACAACAAAAAGTAGGCACTCCCCGAGTTATAAACCTCCGGGTAGAACCCTCTTCGGGGCTTCAAGTGCCGCAGCCGCAGTCTGCAGATCTATACTACTAATGCAGGGGAGCAGGATGGGCTGCCTTGGGAACTAAATTCAGTTCCGGTAGTAGGAGGCGGCGTAGCAGTGGTAGTCTTGGGTCTTGGACTGCTCGAAAAGATCAGAACCGGGGATCATGTTCCTGGGTTCCATGGATGCAACCCCAGATATTAACATTTGGGGGGCGCTACTTTGACACTTTGACACTTCGAGAATTGTCATAGACCTCGTAGTTGCTCATAGGCTTGCCACTGGTCGAGAAAACCTGATGCAACCAACAGGGACCGCCTTCCAACAAGAAGGGGGCCATGGACCCATGGGCCATGGCAACCGGATGGCCTGGAAGAGGAAAAAGGTCAAGAAGCAGTTCTCGAACTGGGTCTTATTTGCCCACTTTCCCGTCACCAATGATCACTAATGAAGGAACCGGTCTTCAGGCCGAGAAGGCCCGGGTTGGTTGGAATTGGGGGCCGCTAGCAAAGGCGGCACAACGCTCAGGGGTCCGTTGCAAGAGGATGAGCATCCACCTCTCAAGGACTCCACAGCACTAGGCAAAAGACATCACCAACGTCCGAAGAGAAGCGTCGAAAAAAGTTGCATGGAAGGACGGGCTTGACAGTCGTCCAATGACGGGATCTGACATGTCGCATGGCAGACCAGCGCTAGTTGGAGCAGCGGAATCCTCTGCCACGATCGCTTTTGGGAGTTGAAACATGTCGATCACTACGACGTCGAAGGGGGCCACAATTGGGATCATCGCCGGCTACAGTAAGTATTCTACGATGGAATTGTGGGAGCCGCTGTTGGACGGTCATCTCGTACGAGGATAAGACGAGCCGTTCTGCCGCTTTCGGGTTCCAAGATATGACATTCCCAGTTATGATCTGACCGGTCATCGCCCCCCAGTTGCGAAAAGCTCGAAAGAAAGAGACAACCAACCCGAGCCGTCCCGAATTGGGTTATTCCATCATCCCGGGGGACACATGCACGGGGGTTTCTATGCGTAGCGAGAAGAAGGCATCCACTCTGGTATGCATATTTTTGGAATAGTTGAGATTAAGAAATAAACTAAGACGGCCGGTAACGCGGCACTTGTGATAATTAAGTCTAACCATGGGAAACAATCTAAGACTGTTAGACTATCGTCACCCGCACGCCATTCGACCCCGGCTTAGTCACGGGAATGAACATGTCGTGATCGTAAGCAACGTCCTCGTCCGTCGTCCCATACAGACGCATCTTGGGCAGAACACGCAGAGCAAGCGCCGTCAAGCACAAGTTGAGCTCGCACAAGGCAAGGCTGTTCAAAGACAAGTCAGCAAACGCAGTTCCCACCAAGTTAAGAAATTTTCAACTCACTTCATGCCCAAGCAAGATCTGCTGCCCTTGGAAAAGGCAAGCATGCCCTTCTCAACATCCTTCCGGCGTTGGTTGTTCTCGTCCAGCCAGCGCTCGGGAATGAACTGGTACGAGTCGGGGAACACAGTTTCGTCATGGTGCGTGATCACAGCAGACATGCCAACAGCGTACCCAGCAGGAATGACATACTCGACAGGCTTCTTGTTGAACTCGCCGCGGTAGACCAGGTTCTCCTCGGTAGGCACACGCGCAGTACGCGCAGAGACACCGTACGAAAGGCGCAGACCCTCCTGAAGAACAGCACCCAGGTAAGGGAGGTTCTCAAGACTCGTCCAGCCGGGGAGGTGCTTGGGGTCGTCGACGACGGCGTTCAGCTCGTCCTGGAGCTTCTTGAGCAGATGGGGCTTGGTGAGCAGGTGGTACGTGATGACGCCTAGGGCCCAGCTGGTGGTCTCGGTTCCCGCGCCCACAACAGCGGCCGCCTCGTCGGCCAAGCGCTGTGGGTTCTTCTCGAGCAGCTCCAGGTCTGACTCCAGGAGGGACCCGAAGACTGTGGGGCGTTCGTGCCGGATGCCGGCGTCGAGCTCGGCTTTGGTGTGCTTTACCTTGTTGGGGATATCAATCTTGAGCGTGCGAATGAGCAGAGCGATGTCGGCGGGCAAGTAATCGACAAGCCTTCTAACAGTCAGCAATCTCCATTGCTTTTCAAGATGGGCTCATAAAGAAACAAACATACCACTCTCCAAGAACGGCAAAGGACTTGGTCCAGGGGAAGAAACGGAAGACAAAGACAGGTCTGAGGATGGAGGCAGTCGGCTCCCGGAAGTTGGGGTACCAGCCATCTTGTCTGAGGAAACCGAAGCTCTCGCCGAAGCAGTACCCGGATATAGCGTCAGAGGTGAAGCAGCTGTAAGCCATTGTTACGTCGAAAGCCTCCCGCTGAGCAAGCAACTTGTCGCAAAGCTTCTGGACTAGGTCGTGAACGTCGCCTTCGAGGCGCGCAATATTGCCGCGAGAGAAGAACTTGGCCAGGGGAATGCGACGAACGCGGTGCGAATCATGGTTCACGGTTCCGAAGCCAGACTCGCCCAAGCTAGATAACAAATGTTTGATAAGCACGTCTGAATCCTTCCCAGTTCAGATAAAGACACTCACGCAGAGCCATTGATCTGGTGGACGGGCTTGTCGCGCTTGCGACCACTGACGGCGTAGATGTCATCCGAAAAGTTGACGTCGTTGCAGTGTACTTCGTGGGGGCTGATGCGGACGATGGGACCTTTGCGACAACATTAGATTTCGTCATGAGTTTCCCAACGAGTGCAGCTAGACTTACCATATTGCTCGTGCATGCGGCTAATCTCTCTGGTGTAGCGACCAAAAAGAATGACATCGTAGTAGAATTCGGGGATGTATGTGGCTGCAGACAGTCTAGGTCCGGGAATGTGGCTCAAGGGATGCAAAGGCGAGATGTTGTAGAGCGCCTTCGCGACCTGGTACAGCAGCCATAGGCCGGCAAGACCGAGCACGGTACGAGCCGACAGGTACGACGAGGAAACGTCGAGGGGCGACGACGTAGTCTCGATGGTTGACATTGTGTAATTCCTGATTCGCCAGGAAACGGGAACTTGGAAGGATGAGAAGGAAGCTTTCAATCACGGAATCCAGAGAGCAGAGGAGAAGGGCATTCTTCTTCGTCTCTTCTCTCACATCTCCCAAGACTTGCGCCACGGTAGAATGTGTGGAGAGTCCGGGGTGGGATGAAGATAGTCAAAGGGGCGGTCCACACGTTCTGCATTTGACCTACACCCGAAAAAGCCAGAGCACCGAAGTTTACAACGTTGGAGACATGGGTGGGTGGCATGAGCGATCAACGGGACGCGCAGGCAAGAAAACCCCGAACGACGGCAGATGTCTCTTAGTTGTCGGTGTAGGTTCCTAGTACGTGAAAGGGACGGCGCGAATTGGGCTCGGAAACTGATCATGGGCGTTCTAGGAATCCATTGTCTGTTCGCGCTGCAACGACACACGCAATCCCTGAATTAGGGTGCAACGGCTTTTTTCGGTGGCTCGAACTTGAACCAAAGTTGCCTAACTCGGAGATGTCAAACGGCCCGCTGAGGGGGGGGGGAAGAGCTGGCTACATGGAGATTTTCTTTTCTGGGCCCGGCCAGTTGGTTGGTCGCAGAATGAGGATCCCTGAAGATTGCGTCCATGGCAAACCCTCCTTTTCTATCCCCTTGTTCATGTTGTGGGACCCCGGACTTCTTTCGGCCATATGAAAGCCCCTAATTACGTTGCAGCCAGCGCCATTCGGTACACGTGTAGATGGGCGCGGGGAGTCGTATTCAGTGCCCGCTCAGTCTCTGGAAAGGGAATGGAAATCATGAGTGATGGAACCTCTGGGCAGACCGGAGTTTCGGACAACGCACCGAGTGAGTTGAGCCGACAATTGTGCTCGATCGGCCTGCGGGGCCGGGTATCCACCCCGGGCACCGCCGCACCCGGCGCCGGCCGCCTGCCAAAATACCCTTGAACACCGTGCTTACCACTCCGGTGGTGCCCCAGTTCGGTATTCGGGGCGCTATATGAATTACCAGGCAATTTGGAGTAATCGTACCCAGAGGCAACAAAATGGAAGGCTCTATAATTGTGAGATGAATTCTTTTCCACTTGTGGATGGTTTTCTGTTCAGATGAGGATCTTCGATTTCTATGACGGCCACTAAAAGATTTCTTGCAGTCCAAAAACGAACATGCAACTATCTCACTGAATGCTTCGCTCCGCTAACATTGATAGGGACTCCCTGCACCGGACTGCTCTTGATAATGATGAAAATGATTGAAGTATGTTCGCGACCTTAACAGTACTTGGTGTCACCAGGAGGAGCACACTTGCAGGCCGGTCCGTCAGCTGCTTGCCAAGGAACGCAGCACTATGGAGCCAATGATTAGCATCAATCCATAAACTTTTTCAGGTGTTGATGATGAACGTACCCAGCTACCGGCGCATTCGCCAGCGCCACCGCAATTGGCCTTCCAGCAGTTGATTTGCCTGTCGAAGATTGCAGAGGCAGCCTCGCCGACCGGGTTCGCCAAGGCGAGAGGAACCGATACGAGGAGGATGAGGTTTGTGAGAGCGATGGGCTGCATGTTGGGTGAAATGTTGTTAGAGAGTAAGGCTTGATGGCGAAGTGAGGTTGGTGATGATGATGCGACGATGAGGGGGAAAAGGTAGATTTGTAGAAGGGACTGTCGAGATCTTTATACTTGTAGGACATAATACAAACTCCTCAATTGACTCAAGATGCTAGATAACGTGCAGGGATTATAGATACTGGCATGACTGCGTTCGTCAGAAACCTGGTAACGTCTTTTGGCTTCAACCATTGTTGGAACGACTCGAAATCTGTTCCTGAATAATACGAGCCCCAGTATTTCGTTCTAAGAAGCTTTACAAGCCACCGAGAATTCCGCATTGTAGAGAGAGTCATGGTTCGGCGGGTTATGGGTGCAAGTGTAGGATTCTGGCCTCTAGTGGGAATGCAAGTTGTGGGAACTTAGGATCAGAGAATTCCGTCAAGTCCGTCGCTTTGGGGAGGCCCTGGCCGGCAATGACAATAATCTATGGTAATCTTGCGATCGATGCTAAGCATATGTACCCAAAGGGGTAGCCTGGCGTGTGGTTTAAGTACCAAGCACTACTAGCTGAGGCATGTAGGTGATGAAATGATGGTCCCAAGCGTTTTCTACCTGATAAGTAGGTAGTGAGCTGTTCGCTAGGTACGGAGACTGACAGACCTCTACGCTATATCTATCTAGGGCCTCGGCTTTCTGAGCGCAAATATCAGGATTCATATCGTACATGTAGTCTTCGGGGCATAAGAGAAGGCAGGACTGTGGTGATATGAGCTATGACTCGCGAAATATTTTACCTAATTAGTCTTCCTGTATCTTAATGCCACGGCGGAATCCACATCCTTAATCGGTTAGTGTTACCGCTCAACAAAGCACAGATCTATGTGGTGCTGCGAGATCTAACTGCCAAGGAAGCCGTCTTTAATTAAGTATTCTCTCTGGACTACGCGGGGTTCATGAAGAATTCGGCCATTGAGTGCTATTATATCTGCCACAATATTCCTCTTGTAACGAAAGTGGATTCGATGAGTTCGATAAGACGCTTGAACATTGACTTTCTAATATGCTGTTGCGCAGCACTGCCATCTTTCAACCTTGTTCTCCGTTGTACCCATTGATCCCACCCAATCCTCTGAAATAAACACTTTCCTCCTTCAAATTTTGCATCCCTTGTAGCTCGTCCAGCTTTTCTCATTGAGTAGACAGTCATTCTACTTTGCTGAAACAGGGTCATCTTCGCCATCTCGTTGCGGCCGATGCGACCAATTGACTACCTCACTGAGAATGCTCACTACTCTATGGAATGTCAGCCAATTTCAATCCTCCAGTTATTGAAATGTTTCCAGTAGCCTTCATGATCTTGGGTCTCACCCTTGGATTTGTTTCCGCTCGAAGCTGCTCCGCGGGCTGCATCGAATGCTCGTACAACGATGGAGCAACCTGCGTCTTTGAGTGCGGTAACGCTGGAGGAGGCTGCGGTTGCCCACTAACTGGTCTCGTGAAGTCCGCCTGCATTTACAACGGCAGAGGCAAGCCAAGATGTTCAACGGGGGGATAAGGCTTGCCATTGGCCCATCAAGCAGTTAGACGAGAACTATCTTTGACTTTGAGCTGTTACTGACAGATGCTTAGACCGCCAGTCTGGCTAGTACATTTGAATCATACCTGGAACAATAAACAACAAGTATAGCTTGGCTTATAAGAATCGATTCGAAGGTAGTGCCGGGAATGTTGTGTGTTTGATCCGTCCGAGAAGTGCTCTCTGGCAGTTGAGGCATCAGGAGGGTAGTGCTTTTATCAGAGATTTGAGCTGTCCTATTGTCATCGCCCGGCAGCTTGAGATGAATATGAGAAAGCTTCTTTCCCCTGAGCTTGTGTGGCTTTTGCAGCAAAATTTGTGATCGCTCGTGATACGGGATTTATATCTATATGCAACTCCCCTTCTTCCTCAAAGACGTGATTCGGGCCATGGCTTATGATCTTGGCCCTGTGGCTCTGGAGCTCAGGTTCTGTCCTCAGTCGTGACCGCCTGGACCATAGAGGAGCAGCATGAGAACATAGCATCCACCGTTGAGTGATAGTCCTATAAATCGCCTGCATCTATAATTGGGACTCTCGTGGATTGCTACTTGATCGTAGATGCAAAAGTAGCTGCCATTACAAATAAATCTGTGTCATCGATGAGCGGATTCCCTTCTTTGGTTTCTTGACTCTGGCCATCTTGCAATACACCGTGTCGTTACATATACCCATTTACACTGACTCTTGGATCTCATTGCTCACTCCATTAGTGACATTGGTGTCATATCCTCTTGGGCAGGTCCAGGAATATCCGGCCGATTTCTGAAGATGGCGAAGCACACCTCGGCGATGTCCTTGGCCATAGCCGGACTAGCCGCATCAATCTCTGCCCCGCTGTGTCCCATTCTCACAAGTTTGGCTTTCGCCGATACCATGTTGGCGATGATGAAAGCCTTCCCCACAAAGTCTTGCGTCGCGAGCCTTCTCTCGGCAATGAGGGCGTAGCGGTCGACAATGTCAATAATTCGGTCTCTGAGCTCGGCGATCAACGTCCAGGGCTTATTGTCAGTGATGGACGCTTCCATCTGAAAGCAGAGGAACAGCACGGCTTGTAGGGCCACTGTGCGAAACAAAGACCCAGAGGTTCTCATCATGTTCACCAGTCCACCCACGTCATAGGCTTTGGCCAGTTTGTTGGGAGGATCGATAGTCTCGAGGATTGAGATGGCGGTACTGACGCACAAAGTGTAAGAGAAAGCCAACGAGGAGCTTCTCTGAACACCAAATGGCAAGTGAAGGGCAAGTAATGATCTCTGACAAAGAACGGTTGAGAAACATAAAGCGAAGTTTCCGCGATCAGGAGAGCTGTTTGCTAGCAGCGGACGCGCCAGAGCTTCAAATGTCTCCTGCAACTTGGAGGCCTCTTCGTACTTCATAGAACATCTGATGTCGTTGAGAAAGTTGGCGATACGCATCCGCGTTCTCAGAGTCGATATCAAGTAGCCCACAGGCGACGGGGCATCTATGGAAGATCCTTCGCCCATGCCATTCGATTTTGGAGGTGCTGGTAGCGACATATCCCAATCGTCGGGTCCTATTGTTGTCAAAATTCCCTCATTCATCGAGCTTTGTAAGTCCAGCTCCAGAATCGTGTACCAGAGATTTTGTTGAGTCTCTAGCTCGTCCTTTGTAAGGCGGTCTCCTGTGATTGAGGGATCGCGATGCAGGCCTGCGACCATTGCGTTACGCGCCAGCATACCGGATGAAGACCAAGTAGCAGTAGAATCCAGGCTGTAAACCTGCCTCATGATGTCGATCAAGCAACATGCTTGGAGAGTGCTGACATCGCAAGGGTTGGAACGAAGGGCGACGCCCTGCCACGCTAGAATGAGATGCCACCACCCCTCGATCTTGGTGTCTGGCAATCGGCCGCTGTTTGCGTCTAGAGTACCATTTCCAATGGCGATAACCAGCAAGATTTGTATGCAGTCGGAAATGGGCACGCTCTCAGGCTTTTCCCAAAATCTCAAGACCTGGTCTTGGAAAATTGGCTTTTGTAAGAGCGCAAAAACGGAGCCAAAGGTGTCGAAATATTGCCGGATTAAGAAATCGGTTGTGAGCCTTGGTGGGAACTCTTCAAACATGGACAGTTGGGGCCCCTGGGCCTCTCCGAGAAAGAGGGTCCGCCGCTGGTACAGTGAAGTCTTCAGCTCATTGAATGTTGTAAACTGGCCGCCAGGTAAAGAGAATCCAGCCCGACCCATGAGGGCCATGATATGTTGAAACTACATGATTGTCAGTGAGGGAAAAAAACACGCGGGCGCTGAGTTTTCTCATACCTTTGGGAAAAGCCAGTGATTGCTACTACGCCCATACCAAGTCCTTCTCGAATTGAGTTTGCTCGGCTTTACCGTCGGGGTCCCGGCGTTCTCGGACATACCCAACGCGTCTGCATTCCCATCAAGCAAGGCCTCTTGGGGCCCAGGAGTCGGGGAATCCCCATCATCAGCTTCCGCGCTTCTATCCCGAGACTCGGTAGCTGATGCGCTGCGATTCACAGCAGACGATATGGTTTCGGGTCTTGCATCTGCCGGATCGCCGGAGTGGCCCGGCGTATGCCTGATATCGGGGCCTTGCTCTCTGTCGTTGGACGCTCGCTGCTGCGGCTGCTGCTCATGGAGCGGACGCTTCGGCGTAGTGCCAGAGACCGGTCTCACGTACGTGCATTTCAGCGGAGGATTATTCTTTGAGCACCGGTCGCAGGGCCGTTGCTTATTGCATTTCAGCTTTCGGCGATGACATTCAAGGCAGACGAGCATCGGCCGCTCCCTTCGGCGCCGGCGCGTGTGCACCGGCATTTCTTCCGTTGGTTGTACGTCGGACATAGTAGTCGAGTGTTTTTTTACCGGGTGAAGTGGATACAGTAATGAGTATCCGCAGTCGGCAGATGGCTGCAGACGAGAATCCGAACGTTGAATAGTGAAAGAGGAAGATTGTTTGTGGTTTGCGATCGCCGGAGATTTGAGGTTGACTGAGTTCAGTCTTTCTCTTCGATCACCGACGGTATTTGAGCTGATCCCCACCCGTAAAGCCGAGCACTCGACTTTGTTTTGCCTTATGGACCGGACTTAAAGGTGGGGAAGGTTGACAAAGCGTATGTGTTACACGCAGCTATCATCAAACTCTGCAGATATACCCCCAGTACATCGATATGAATTGACTAAAAAGTGAGATACTAGGTTTTTTCTATTTCTTATAAGTTCGCTCACAGGTCACTAGAATGGTGGCGGAAGTTGTAGCCCGGCTGTTTGCGCTCTTGGTCGCATCGACCTTGACATTTCTTCTGAACCATGGGGGTACAGGATGACCTCCAAAACGTCGTCGACTGGACCGATGAATACGATTTTGGCAATCCTCGGAACTTCTCTCCAGTTACTAAGTGGGGAACAACAGTTCACTACGGTCTTGTTACCTTCATTGTTACTTTTGCCAGTTCAATCTTCAGCACTGCAACTGAGGTGACAAGCGAGCTATTCGGGGTCTCGAAGGACGTCATGCATTTAGCAACAGCCCTCAATGTTCTAGTAAGGAGAGCTATGCTATGGAAATTCCATATGGCTGACGGTAGATAGGGTTTTGCATTCGGACCACTGGTTTTCGGGCCGCTCTCCGAGTTGTACGGCCGCAAGACTCCCTTGCTACTGGGACTGCTTGTCTTCTGCATTTTCAACATACCAGTTGCAGTCGCAGCAAACGTCGAGACGATTTTGATATGCAGGTTCATCGTCGGCTTCGGAGGCGCGGCTCCTTTAGCCATCGTTGGCGGCGCACTCGTTGACCTCTTCCTTCCCATTGAGAGAGGCATCGCGGTCTGCATCTTCGCCGGCGCAACTTTCATGGGCTCCATGTTCGGGCCGATAGTCGGTGGCTTTGTCACTGAGTCCCATTTGGGATGGCGATGGACGGCTTGGTTGACACTCATCCCCGGTGCTGTGCTGTGGACGATTCTCTTGCTGTTTGTTCCAGAAACGTATGGCCCAGTCATCCTCAAAAAAAGAGCTCGGGAGCTCCGTTTCGAAACTGGCAATTGGTCACTCCATGCTGCTATCGAGGAGCATCGGTTGGAATTGAGCGACATCACGCAGAGATACCTCGTTAGACCTATCGCCATGCTCTGCCGCGAGCCCATCTTGGCCCTCGTGACGGTCTATATGTCGCTCATTTACGGTATTTTATACCTCTTCTTCGAAGCTTACCCAATCTCCTTTTCCATCAAACGCGGTTGGAGTCTGGGCGTAGGAACACTTCCGTTCCTAAGTCTTGGGTTCGGCATTGTCCTTGGAGGAGTGGTCGTACTATTACACCTCAAATACCGGTACGCAAAGATATATAAAGCGGATGGAAAGGTGCCGCCAGAAGAACGCCTCATTCCAATGATGTTCGGTGCTGTTTCACTACCAATAGGCATGTTTTGGTTCGCCTGGACAAGCGATCCAGACATCCATTGGGCTCCCCAAGTCTTTGCAGGCATCCCTACCGGAATGGGAATCATGACCATCTTCATACAAGGCTTGGTGTACATGATCGACACATATGCTCAACTCTCAAACAGCGCCATTGCGGCCAACGTATTTCTGAGAAGCTGGGTTGGTGCCGGTTTTACCATGTTTGCGACCAGCATGTATAACAAATTGGGTAAGCTTGACCTCCGTTCTGCTAGTACTAGTGTGTGATCAAGTTGAACCATTCGCTTACTGAGATTATAGGCGTTGCATGGGCATCATCGGTACTTGGTTTCATCTGCGTTTCTTTGATACCAGTCCCAGTGCTATTTTTCAAGTATGGTAAAGTCATTCGAAAGAAAAGTCGGTATGCTCCATTTACGGACTAAAGCATTGACAAATCTTGTATAAAGTAACAAGGTTGAGATGAAGGCAATCTATCAAGGCACATAAGTGATAAGCCTCTGTGCGGCCAACGTCGTGTTCTGCGGAGACTGTGTGTCCCCAGACCCAGTCCAAGCTCTGATCACGAAGATACTGGTAGATGCAGAGATACGCATATAGAATGAGCTCATGAGTCGACTCATAGTCTTTTCAGAGGCGAACTTAAGCTCCTTACTTAAGGTTCTTTTCCGTTCCCGCGCGGAGGGGCTCTGCGGCGGAATCCCTTATTACTCAGGGAGTTGACAGCAGCACGTAATCCGACGATTGCGCTTAACCTTAAACCCATCCGAGCCTTTGAGTCAACTGATTTGAATGAATGATACTCTTGACTTCTGACCAATGGGATCACACTCCCTACCATAGACAAACAGCCTCTTCAACGCCATTTGGTATTTCAATTACCTTCGGTGGAATTCCCTTGGCAAGAAGGTGTCTAGATGCACAGAAATTTGGCCACATACATCAACTGAGACATAAGACCGGCTTCATTTCAGTAGTTCAGATCTCTCTTGAGCCGAGATGAAATATAGAGTCACGGACAAAATTGCTACATTGTGATGATCAGTGCCCAGCGACCTCCTGCTTAGTCTTTGTCACGAGTAATGCCACACTCAATCGGAAGATCAGGTTGGGTGTATGTAGCATTTTTGTACTGTGGGCTTTCCATATAATGCTGCGCATAAAAGAGTCTTTCATGCTCATGCTAGCAGTCCCTGGAGGAGAGACCGCGGTGAGGTATGAGACTCGGGCACACCGCAAAAGTGCGAGTATTCGCAAATTACGGATATATTGGCCGCTTGGGCCATGTGTCCGAAAGTGACACCTGCAGGCTTCTTTCTTCGTTACTGTCTTAAAACTTCGCAGGCATCTTTGAGCCCGAGCCCGGTAGAACCGGGGTCAGATCCACCGAACGTCGGACGGCCCCGGCTCTTAAATATCCGGCGTATTCTTCGGTCTCGGATATGAGGCCGCGAGGCGTGGAATCCGTGGGGTTTCCCGCCCAGTTGCCCAAGACATTGACCATGGCATTGACCACGACACAATGACAACGGGTCTTCTTCCCTCAAAGAGGATGGGTCTAGGTGTTGAAGACCCAAATTTGTTTAACCCAAGTTGCAATCTCAGAATCATTCTATCAACTACGCGGACTCAAACGAAGTACTTTACGATCTGTACAAGCACAAAATCGGCCAAAGCTACGTTTCCTTGCTCCTGCTGTTGGTCGAGGGGCACTAAAATGCATATCCGTCACTACGGAGGAGCCTGACCCAAACTTGGCCAAGAAGTCTCCGTATGTTAGAGTTGTCTTGTGGGGCCCTATCGCGGCACCTCAAATACGGTGTAGGAATTGCAGACCGGATAATTTAATGTATTTTGAGTTCCCGCCTGACTCAAGCCTCATAGTAAGGAGGATGTGATCGGACTTTCCTGTATTCTCCGCAACTCGCAGAAGAATCCAAAGAAAGCCGAATCTAGAAATCTAAACCCGGGGCACAATCCAGCACCTGAGGCTATATATAAGACACAATACTTCCCGTGACGAAGCCAATCACTCACAACTGACATACCCTCTCTCAACTCAACGACAAAGCCCACCAAGCCTATCTCAACACCTCCATTAGTCGGTCCAAATCTCACATCCTTCAAGATGCAGTTCTCCAGCCTCTTCGTTGCCGCTGTCGCTCTGGTTCTTCCAGCTGCTGTTAGCGTAAGTCGATTTTCCTGTGCTCAAATCCAAATCACTCCAGGATTTATTCACTAATGCTTTACCTTAGGCTGGCTACTGCCAGGGCACCACCTGCATTGACAGCATCAAGAACTTCGAATGCCCCAAGCAGTGCCCCAAGGACGGCACTTGCGCGCTCAACGTCGCTTGCTTCTAAGGAATGAGTGAATGATAGAAAGCCGGGATCGCAGGTTATTGGAAGCTTATCGAATACCCTGGGCGGTGGGAGAACACGTCGCTGAGTATGGTTGAGCGCAATGCAGATAGGGCTGGATCACCTGTAAACCACGATCTCTGTCTGGCGGGTCTATCGGTCAATCAAAACTTTTGCACTGCCATACCTTGTGATCACCTTTATCTTCTGTTTCAAGCTACGCAGAGTTCAGCGAAGTATCATTTTCGAGTTCAGCAACATAGGGATGGAGCCAAAATTAAGCCCGGAGACAATTTCTCGATCTGTTCAAGTTTTTTTTTTGCAGAACGTAGTTCAATGTTCTATATAGTAATTACATGGGGGTTATGGACGCAGTCGATCATGGACAGAGAAATAAGCAGCCCTTCTTGCGTTTGATGTATTCTAGTTCGCGCATAATACATACCCGTCATCTTTATTAGGCTTTCTGATGCAAAGCATATCGATCACTGCGCATTTTCGCAAAGCTGAGATAGCGAGATTGCTTGTCCCGAAGATTCCCGCCGAATTTGAAGACCTTCTTCGCTTAAGAGGTGAAGCCATAATCTAGACGTTAACAGAGGTTCTTAGAACTCCGCTCGGGAATGATCGATCCCAATACAACTTCTGTATTTATTCCTCAGTGTTGTTATCAAGTAATGAAGTGGTGACCTAGTACTGGTTGTCATAAAACTAGATGGGCTTGGGTAGACATCGACAACAGTTGCGCACATCCTCAATCTTTTGGGAATATCCTGCTCACAGATGACTGACCGAGGTGCTTAATACAATATGGCAGTTGTATCGATATGATGTTACGCTAAATCAAGGGTATCTTGTGGCCAATGGCCGACTACTATCCTCCCATCCCTTTTAGAAGTTATTCTCCTTCTCCATAGCCGTCTTGACAGCCTCTCCTCGTACAGTCACCTCGGTAGTATAGTTCTTAAACTTGCGAGCCGGGATCTTCTTCATAAACATCTCATCCAACTCCTCGTACGTTCTTCCCGCTGTCTCGGGCAAGTTGTACCACAAGTGCACCAACGAAATGACAGCCAAGCCGCCAAAGATGAACGCCAACTTGGCGCCGAGGTTCAGCTGGTCAGGGTTGAACAGGTACGGCAGAACAAAGTTCCACATGGTAGTGAGTGCGTTCTGCAGAGCGAGACCGAGGGCGATGGTCTTGATGCGAAGTCTCGAAGTCGAGACCTCGGCGAGGATCGTGTACGCAGTCGCGCCGATCGTGACGTTGTACCACCAGCAGTACATCATCAAAAGTGCGACAGTGCCCCTGTTGAAGGAAAGGGTTCCGGGAAGGGCGAGGCCACCGGTGATGAGGAGGATCACGGTCAAGAATGCGAGCCCGTAAACGGTCAAAGGGCGGCGTCCAACCTTGTCAACCAAGTACCATGACATGACGTTTCCGATAAGGGAGCAAATTTGTTGGACTATTTGGAGCTTGAAGCTGTCGGCGGTGCTGTAACCAGCCAGCTGCATGTAATACCTGGGAACCGTCAGTCAAAGTACAAGGGTTAAAGGATAGTGATGGTAGACTAACGTGAAGTAAGAGGCAGCAAAGGTGATTCCCGACAGGGACTGGATGCAAAGAGGCGAGATGCTGATGATGGTACGTCTCAAGTTCGACTTGCGAAAACACTCGAGGTAGCTGGCGCCTGCGGTTTCCTTGCTAACCTGTTCCAGTGTCTGGTGAATGACAGCCAGCCTGACACGGCCTTCATCCCCAGAATGTCCTAGCTTGCTCAGACTCTTGAGGGCCTGTTCATCCTTCTCCTTCATAGCCAGGTACCAAGGACTCTCGGGCATGAAGGGCAAAAAGATGGCGGCGATGGCAGCGAAGCCATATTGGGCACAGAAGACGGCACGGTACGCCCAACGGCTGTTCATGGTACCGGTCTCGTTGACGATGACAGCAACGACCAGGGGTCCGAGTGTGTATGATAGGGCTGAGAGACAGGTGAAAAGACCACGGAGTGCGAGGGGTGTGATCTGATGAGGCTCAAGTTAGTACCCAATCTGGTCATGTTACGCGCCGGGATCTTGGCTTTGGAGTCTTACCTCTCCGATATATGTGACAGCCACAGTTGAAAGAGCACCGATAGCAAAACCATTGATGAACTTGCCGCCGAAGAAGAGTTCATTCGTGGTTGCGACGAATTCGAGAGTGATACCGGTAATGGAGAATGCCAACGCTAGGCCAATGACCTTCTTTCGTCCAAAGATGTCTGCGAGAGGGCCGCTACCTAAAGCACCCACGACGGCTCTGTATGAAGTAAACATGGTTGGCGAACGTCTAGATCCTGTAGTATGGTAGAGAATGCGGCGCCGGCATTACTTACGAAGCGATCGGTGCGCCGTTGAAAGCGGACTGCCATTTCGTATCCAAGACATAGGAACCTTCAAACTCATGACCAAAGTCTTTTCGGAACTCTGGAATACTCAAGATGCTGCCGCCTGCCTGGTTCTCAAATGCCAGGACAAGAACACACCATACGGCGTAGATGCACCAGAAGGACGCCTTCGGGTACTTCTTCAATGACTCAAACTTTCCGAGCTCGTGCTCCTCCTGGTTTCCCAGGTTCGCGAGTTGCGCCTGACCTTCGCCGGGGTGCTCGAGGTGGTCGGCATTGTCCTTCTTCTCAGCGTCGACCATCGTGACTGGCTTTCATTCGATTAAGAGACAGACCTAAAACGAAATAACCCAAAAAGAGAAAAGTCAAAACGACTAAGAATCGATTCGAATTCAGGCTAAAAGAGGCTGAAGTCTAAGGGTTGCGCCAAGATGCAGGACAAGGCTAGAAATTGCAACCATCACGGGCTCTAGCGAGTCTTTATAAGGCAAAGCCGCAACACACACAATGGGTTGAGACTAGACTCGTAAGTACGAATGGGCGCACGAACCCGAATGGTCCCACGCCGACATCATGGAAACGACCACACCAGAAATCTGGAACCTCGGGGGAATGACACGACGGTGGATCCGGGGTGTTGCCAGCATCGTCTGGGGATACCTGCGGGGCCCCGACTCTATGTGGGAAGATGGAGACTGGCCGAGACGAGTCAGGAGACCAAGACGCCGTCACGCCAATACCCACCGTTTGTCCGGTGTAGTGCCTGGGATTTCCCCATCCAGGAGTGCTGGCCGGCGACGAACCCCACGCGAAGAATAGTCTTCACGGTTTCTGAAAATCAGGGGAAGAAGCGGAGATACTCTTATCCAGGAGGCGGCATCAGTCGTTGTCCTGAGTTGGGAATAGACTCATTTGTTATACGTAGTCTTGTATGCCTATGGTGAACTAATTTGAAGCGGTAAAATCTCGGAGGCTCGATGACTGCATGTGGAAAGACATAGCAGTGCTGAAAGCGCCTCTAAACGCTATTTTTACTAGAGTTGAAGATAAGAAGTGAATTATCTGTATCGTATCAACACATGTCTTCGTAGAAGGGTGATGGCATCGCAGCAGTCTCAATAATAGAATTCTCCGCCTGAAGAAAATTCTCTTGTCCCGTGCCTTTCTCCCGAGACAGAACCCCAGCTATTCCCGGCACGCTGCACCATTTAGCGGTGTTTTGGTGTGTCGAACGGTGGAGGCGCGTCGCCGGTGGTCGCCCGATTTTACAAAAGAAGTTTGGCACGCCGGCGAGCCGATGTTCATGGCCCCGACACTTAGAACGCTCTTAGAAAGTACTGGGGGTTAACCGCTGTCCGATATTGTCCGATGTTGGTCCGCGTCGAAATGACGCGGTCTGGAAACTTTAGATGAGAGGCAAACGGTGCTTGACACTTCCTAATCTGATACCTCGGTGGTTGATTTGTTTCTACTGTACTCCGTAGACTTGTTTCTATGTCAAGCATTGATCGAATCTAAATGATGCTGGGAGGTGATCAAAAGTTGATCAAGCATGGCTCGGAATCCTTCCCGAAGCCAATGGTTGATCTTATTCCATCCTCTTCAAGCCTGGCAACGCATCTTTTTTCTCTCTCCGCCGACCTTCGGTCAAGGCATTCATGATTACTACTCAATGCACCTTTACCACTCTCACCATGATACCATTTCCAAGACTTTCACGTTCTGGTCTCCAAACATCTGGCAATGACGCAACCCCAGACCGCGGACTTGGTAAATTACCTTGGAGAATGGAGATGCCGTCCCCACACGAGTTGTGTGGGCGGTTGACAGCGCCCAAACCGGCCAAGCTCAAGCCCCAGAAGCTGGTCGGATTGCGGGGTTACCACCCTGTTGAATAATGAGGAGAGCCGGAAAGAGGCCGAGACGGTATTCAGCTGTATGGAGTACCACGCGATGTTCGGGTCAGGTTTCCAGCGAAGTGCGAGCATGTGTGTGGGAGAAAGGAGTTCCTGTCGAGTTCCAAATGAGGAAATTCTTAGCACCGAGGCCATCGTGAGAGCATCGTGCTGAACAGCTCGTCATAAGGGAGTGGGCAGCTTTCCTTCGACGTGATCGTGCCAAATTCAACTTCAAACCCCTGGACCCGAAACCCTTGCATTGCGAACTTTCGTCTCATTCTTGTTCCCTTGCACTCATCACGTCACAAGTACAGGCCAGCAACCTGAGATAACACCGCGATGGCGCAACTCACCAGACTTCAGACATTCCCAAACAAGCCGAGAGTGTTTGTCCTCACAGACATCTCGAACGAGCCTGACGACGCCGAATCGCTCGTTCGTTACCTCCTCTACTCCAACCAATTCCAGACCGAAGGCCTTGTCGCCGTCTCATCGACATGGATGAAGAACAAAGTCTGCCCGCAAGATATTCACAAGATTCTCGACGCCTACGCCGGCGCTGTGGATAACCTCAACAAACACACTCATCCAGACTATCCTTACCCCTCAGCCGACAGCCTACGAGCCCTGGTCAAGTCCGGGCCACCGGTACGCAATTGAATGATGACAATAGTCACTCAAAGACCAAAGATGCTGACATCTAATCGCACAGGTCTATGGATTCGCCGGTGTTGGTGCAGACAAGCCTTTGACCGACGGCGCCCAGCTACTCCTCGAGAGAATCGAGGACCCCTCACAAGATCCCCTTTGGGTCCTCGTCTGGGGCGGCACCAACGTCCTAGCCCAGGTCCTCCTCACTATTCGCGATAAATACTCTGCCGAAGACGCAGCCAAGTTGCGATCGAAGCTGAGAGTCTACACAATTTCCGACCAGGACGACACCTCGGCCTGGATCCGCACCCAGTTTCCCGACATTTTCTACATCTCCTCCATCCACGGCTGGAACCAGTACGGACTGGCAGCGTGGACGGGTATCTCTGGAGACAAATACTACGGTTTCGACCAGGGCGGTCCAGACTTCTCCAAGGTCTCAAAGCAATGGATCAAGGAGAACATACAAATTGGCCCGCTAGGCTCCGCGTACCCTGACTTCCTCTTCATCCCAGAGGGCGATACCCCGACATTCCTCTACCTCATCCAGAACGGCCTCGGCGATCGAGAGCATCCAGACTACGGCTCATGGGGAGGTCGCTACGCGCTCACCGACGCCAGCGACGCCGGACAGCAGGGCAAGCACTACAGCGACATGTCCGACACGGTCGTCGGCGTCGACGGCAAGTCATACCGCTCCAACCAAGCCACCATCTGGAGATGGCGCGACACATTCCAGAACGATTTCGCGGCGCGCATGCAGTGGTCGCTAAACTCTGACGTCGCTTCGACAAACCACCACCCCATTGTCGTCGTCAACGGTTCTCAGAGCCTAGAGCCGCTATATTTCGAGGCTGAAGCCGATTCAACCATCGAGCTGGACGCCTCAGGGACGTACGATCCCGATGGGGATGAGTTGACGTTCAAGTGGTGGCAGTACCGCGAGCCGAGCGCTTCACAATGGCTGGTCCACTTCGAAGTCTCGGAACTTGGCATCGAGAAGCTGGATTCGGAGGGCAAGAAGATCAGGGTCACGGTGCCGGAGCCCGAGAAGTCTTGCATGGAGCTCATCAGCCGGCAGCCGGTGGCCAAGGGCCAGGTGCTGCATCTCATCTTGGAGGTGACGGATAGCGGAACGCCCGCGCTAACGAGCTACCGTCGTGTTTTGATTCAGGCGACGAACAAAGATTTGAGAGGAGGCAAGCCTTTGAAGGAGGGGGAAGAGCTGTTAGCTATCGGTGATGCCATGAAGGATTATACTGGATGAGAAAGCACCATGACTAGTCTTTCAATGAAAACCAATCTCAGTCACACCTCACATACAAAGTCGATGAGAGGGAAACCACACGAGCCTCCAATGGCATTATACTGCTGCTTGACTAATGATGGATCAGATAAAACCTTGCTTGGGTTGTGATATCCGCTCAGACGGCATGTCAAATCACATGGTGATTACATGCGCATAGAAGTCGTCATCGGCGTCAACCATGATTGTCATCAGTATCGTATTTTTACGCCATGTTGAACTTGTCGATTCTATTTATTGAAGCGTGATAGCATATCGCCTGAGACTGAAGAATAGGTATACCAAGAATAGGATATTTAATTCCTTTCAAGGTACGCCGGAGTTACGTCTCAGGAAGGTAGGTGGGTTGGCCATCTTCGTTATCAAGTGCATTTGGTAATCGACAAAAGTTCTGGAACGATTATGGATGCTCATGGGGTTTCCCGTCTCATTGGAAGCTTGCTGAAGGATTGAAGCGAAGGAAGCCCTCTCACATCGGACGCATGTCGGCACCTGATTGGTGTCTTCAAGGCCTTGGGGAAGTTACCTGGCTAGCGGAATTCCAGGGTCGCAGGATTGCAGAGTACCTAGGACAGTGATCAGAAATCCTGTCCATTTCTTTGGAGGTGGTGGCTTGGCTAGTGCTGACGGAGAATTCGACGCGCCGCCGTCATCTCACCTGTCTCAAATCTTATTATCAGCGACCTTCTTAACAAAAACCCCATCTCCTTCTCTCACTGTCGTAGGGATATCGCGCTCTCACGGGCGATCATCTCATCTCAATAATCTGGAGGGTCATCGTCTGGTCGGGTGCATCGGCTCCACGAACGAAATGGACAAAGACAATGCAACAACCGTAGCTGTGATCGGGGCAGGTATGTCGCGTGTAGACAATGAGACATGAGCCTGTTTATCTATGTTACTGATGCGATGATCAAGGGTCCACCGGCCTGTCGATGCTCAAGACTCTCCGAGAAGATGGATTCGATGCTACGTTGTTTGAAAGGCGAAGTCGAGTTGGTGGCCTTTGGTCCTACACCGACGATAAGAGCATGACCACTGCGCTCCCTTGTGAGACCCCTTCAAACACTCCTAAATGCTTCCGTTGCCGGATTTACTGACCGTTTTAGCTACAAATGCCATCATCAGCAAATACACCTGCGGATTCACGGATTTCCCGATGCCAGATAGTAAGTGCATGAGTGTCTTTCTCGAGAAATGTCAGTCCGTCCAGTGGCTGACACCCTGGAAGAGTATGGGCCATTCTTGAGTCAAGGCGATTTTGAAGAGTACATGGAATCTTATGCCGAGAACTTTGGCCTGTATAAGCACATCGTTTTCAACAGCACTGTCAAGAAGGTCGTTCGAAACGGCGATGGCACCAAATGGAAGGTCGAGATGGTCAGATCAGGCAACCAGGAAGTGAAAGAGTTCGACAAGGCCGTCCTCTGCCATGGCTATCAGACGCAACCCAAGATGCCAATCTTTGAAGGTCAAGAGCTGTACCAAGGTCAACTCATTCATTCACAACAGTTTCGAAAGTACGTATCAGCATTTCGTCTCCTGTTCGCTCACTGCTCACCGATGCAACACCAGCCCGGAAAACTACAAGGGCCAAAAGGTCGTCCTCGTAGGTCTCAGCGCTACGATGAGCGACCTTCTCACCATCCTAGTCGACCAAGCCAGAGAGACCTACGTGTCGCACCGGAACGGCGCAATGATCATAGGTCGCTGGCGCAACGGCCTCCCCACCGACCTCCTCATCAACCGCGCTCGACGACAAATGTCCTACTTCCTCCAGAGAAACTTTCCCAACCAGGTCAATAAGCTCGTCAAGCTCGCCACGGGCCTGTTGATGCGACAACACGGCAAGATCGACCCTGCATGGCGGCTCCTCGAGAACGTCGCCCCGTTAAGCCTACATCTCGCCGGATGCATGGACACGACCTTGGAGCTTCTGCGCGAGGGAAAGGTATCGTCCCTATACGGGATCAAGAGGTTCCTCGGTGGCAAGAAGATTGAGTTCACGGATGGGACCGTCCTAGACGACGTCGACTCTGTTGTCTGCTGTACCGGCTACACTGCAGATTTCAGTCTCGTTCCCTTCGTCGAGACCAGCAAGCCCAAGGCAGACGCGGCCGGTCACCCGTACGGAGGCGAGTCCATCGCCAGGCTCTATATGAACCTCTTCCCGCCGGCGCATGCAGACAGCATAGCGATCCTCGCGTACTCGACGTACGGCAAGAATAACGGTTTCTCATTCTCGGACGTCACCTCCATGGCGATAAGCAACATCTGGCGCGGCGTCAGCGCGGACATGATCCCCTCCAGACCGAAAATGGAGCGCGCCATTGATCGCCATCAAGAGTGGGTTGCCGGCCGGTGGCACCAGGAGAACAGATCTGAGCCGGGCGCTGTTAAACAGTGGGAGTTCCAGGGGTTCTTACATCAAGCCGCTGGCACCGGGATGGAGAACCTGGGCTGGGGATGGCGCGGTTGGGTGACTTGGTTTAAGGACCCTTATATGGTGTACCTCATCAACCATGGCGTCGAGACGGCGCATGCGTTTAGGTACTTCGAGACGGGGAAGAGGAAGACTTGGGATGGGGCGAGAGAGGCGATTATCCACATGAACAAGCTGGTGAAGCAGCTCAAGTCTGCTAAGAGGTGAAGCTGCAGATCGTGAGCACGGGAATCTATGCGGCCATTGAAGTTGTTTTCTTCTCGTCTTGTTTAGATTTGTCATAAGGTAGCCACCCACAAGTCTCTCCATTGTTGTATACCTATTGGCTGTGTCTTCACTTATGTATCCACGGCCGGGTGGTGACATCGGGTCCGGAGTTAGCCCCGCAAACTCCGGCCTGCCCCTCCGTAAACCCCAACGCGGGCCATGCCGATCATGCCGGTCCCTCCCCAAAGCCGACCGGATCCTTTAGCGAAGATGACCACGGGCTTGGGCCAGATGCTGTATCACCGGTGTAACCTGTTGTTATGGCCGACATAGATTGGTTACGGGCGGGTTTGGTGTGCATTTATTGACGCAGTGAACGCAACGCACGACCATTCAATACGTCACAGACGCAACAGATCCCCGCATCAAATTGTCGGATCGAGAAGTCGTCTGTTACCGGCATGGAGCCATCGGTATGAGCTCTGCTAAATTCCGGTCATATTTCCGGACTGATATGTCAGCCGTCCTCGACTGCCGATGCCCCTCACAAGGCAAAGTATAAATGCACGACTTACAGGCCGTCTGTTATTTTAGTCTTTAGTTGTAGGACTTCTAATCAATACCACCAGCCTCTCATAAGGACTTACCGGCAGCTCATTGTTACACCTAATCAACACCGCTCAAACCTTGCCCAAACACAACCACAATCACACAATGTCCAACTTCATGGCAGAAGCGCCCGAGCCTCCCACCGAGCTGGGCAGGCTCCGCGTCCTCTCGCCCAACGCAGGTATTCGCGTGTCTCCCTTGGCTCTCGGCGCCATGTCCATCGGCGAAGCCTGGGCAGAGGCAATGGGCGCCATGAACAAGGAGCAGTCCTACAAGCTCCTCGACGCCTTCGTCGAGTCCGGCGGCAACTTCATCGACACGGCAAACGGCTACCAGGATGAGCAGTCAGAAAAGTGGATTGGCGACTGGATGAAGGAGAGGGGCAACAGAGAGCAGATTGTGCTGGCCACAAAGTACACCTCGGACTACCAGAGCCACGCCCTGGGTAAGGGCCACACGGCCAACTTCACGGGCAACCACCGCCGCAGTCTCCACGTCAGCATCCGGGATTCGCTCAAGAAACTGGGTACGGATTACATCGATATTTTGTACCTGCACTGGTGGGACTACACGACGTCCATCAAGGAGATCATGGACTCGCTTCACATCCTCGTCGAGCAGGGCAAGGTCCTCTACCTCGGCATCTCAGACACGCCCGCCTGGGTCGTCAGCGCCGCCAACACGTACGCAGTCGACCACGGCAAGACGCCCTTTAGCGTGTACCAGGGCCGGTGGAGCGTGATGCACCGCGACTTTGAGCGCGACATCCTCCCCATGGCCCACACCTTCGGCATGGCCCTGTGCCCGTGGGACGTGTTGGGCTCCGGCAAGTTCCAGTCGAAAAAGGCGCTGGAGGAGCGCAAGAAGGCCGGCGAGGGTCTGCGGTCCTTTGTCAGCACTGGCGAGCAGACGGAGATGGAGGTCAAGATGAGCGAGGCGCTGGAAAAGGTTGCTGGCGAGCACGGCACGGAGAGCGTGACGGCTATTGCCCTTGCCTACGTCCGTAGCAAGGCGCCGAATGTGATTCCCATCGTGGGCGGGCGCAAGGTCGAGCACTTGAAGGCCAATATTGATGCGCTCAAGATCAAGCTCACCGATGAGCAGATTGCGTTCTTGGAAAGTGTCAAGCCCTTCGATGTCGGCTTCCCTGGTAACTTCTTGGGCCCAGATCCCAACATTACTGGAAAGTCGTTTAGGCTGGCGCGTGCCTCACAAATGTCGTTCCCGAATGCAGGCAGGCAGACGAGTATCTAAGTTAGATAGATAGAAGCTAGATCAAAAGTGTAATGGAAGCCGTGTCTCATCAAACCAGATGAAAAGAATGAATAAGTCGTATGAGTGCACCAATACGGTAACCCAATAGTTGTTCTCCTAGCTGGGGCCCTAGCAATGTGTCTGCCGAACGTCCGACGGAACTCAGCAGCTTCGACATCATACTTATTATAATGATCGTCTCACAGAAGTTCATCTTGTCTAGCATCGCGCGTCTCTAGTCGTCAAAGATTCACAAGCACAGACTGTTTTTGCTCAAAATTATGCTTCAATTGGTGACTAACGCTGAGAGCTGCCTCAAAAGAGGTATATATCAAGGGGAGGCCTCCTCAAACCACCTACGTCCGATCAATCTGGGTGACCGTAGCCTTGGACGAATCCAAACCCTTGTGGGTATCCTTATCAAAGTCAACCGCAGCATCAGCATGCGTATCAAGTCCCATCTGCTTCATAGCATTCGTTCCCACCGCCGCGTCCGGTCCGTCAAAGATCTCCGCCACCTCCTCGAGAGACCGTCCCTTGGTCTCGGGGAAGAAGAAGTAGATGAGAGTAAGGTGGATGGCGATCGCCACGCACCAGACAATGTAGTACTTCCACGCAATCGCCTCCATGGCAACGGGGTTCGCAAAGGAGTTGTAGACACCCGCCAAGTTTCCGGTGAGCTGGTAAAGCATAGAAGCCTTGGCGCGCAGCGAGTAAGGTGTGACTTCCATGATGTAGGTCGCGCCAATGGGCGAGCAGGCGTGGTACCAGAAGGAGAAGACAAAGATCATGGCCAGGACGGCGCCCGCGTAGCCCATGTGCTTGAAGCCCGTCTCCTGGTTCAGCGCGGAGCAGATCGTCCAGATGATGTACGAGACGCCCATGCCTGACATGCCGACGAGGAAAAGTCTGCGTCGACCAAACTTGTCCACCATGGTGGCGAAGACGCAGGCCGAGAGGAAGCCCCAAATTTGTAGTCCGGCGTTGATGAGGAGCTGGGTCTTGTGATCCGTGACATTGATCGAGTTGAGCACCCTAGACGAAGTTTGTTAGCAATTGAGACGAAGCACAAAGGGGATTCGAGTCTGGACTGACTTTGAGAGGAAGTACGAGGTCAGGGCATTGCCAGACCACTGCAGCATGGCAGGAATGTACAGAGCCAAGAACAGGCGATGCCAGTTGCCGCGGGTCGAGATCCATTCCGCCCAGCGCGACCTCTTCTGCACCTTTTCCACCTCGAGCGTGGCAGTGATCTCAGCCATCTCGAAGCGAGCAAGCCGGGAGTTGGGGTCCCCGTATCCGTGCCACTTGACCAAAATGTCCCTGGCCTCCTTGTAGCGGCCCTTGTAAATGAGCCATCTGGGCGACTCGGGGCAGAAGAAGACCAGAGACGCCTGGATGACGGAGCACACGCACTGCAGCAAGCTAGGAAGACGCCACGCCCACGAGTTGCTCATCTTGAACGTGCCAAACGTGACCCAGGCGGCGATGAGGGCGCCGAGTGGCCACGAGACCATCATGAAGGAGACGACCTGTCCGCGGTGGGTAGGGTACGTGACCTCAGACAGCAGGGGCGGGGCGGCGGTCGAGATGATGCCGAGTCCAAAACCGATAATGAAGCGGGAGGCGACAAACATGCCGTAGTTGAGGGACCAGGTCTGGATGATGGAGCCGACAATGATGAGGATCGAGCCGCCAAAGATGGGCTTACGGCGGCCGAGCCAGTCGCAAAGCTGAGAGGAGACGAGGATGGAGATGAGGACGCCGCCGTTGGGGCCAAAGGTCATGGCGCCGAGGCGCGTTCCCTTCGGCTCGCCAAAGAACTCTTGCCACTGCGGGAGTGACTGCATGCCATTGAGCATACTGGCGTCGAAGCCCGTTGCCGTCTGGGTCAGGAGACCGCTGAGAAGCAACAGGTTGAGCTTCCACAGGGTCCAGTCGCTGTACCACGGCTTACGATCGCGAGGGATGACATCGCTGAGGACGAGGCCCTGGAAGTCGTCGGTGTCGGCACCGGGCGAGTGGACCTCTTCGGTGACTGGCTTTGCCATTGTGATGGTTGTCGTCGTCTCGTCGAAAAGAGTGAGTTGCCTTTTGTCAACTTTTTGTCGTCGTTGTCTCTTGGAGGAAACCGACTCGAACTGACGGCTGCTGGTTTGCGGGCCTGCAGGGTAGTAGTGAATCCGGCGCAACGGTCCTCTTATATCTCGAGACGAACTGGCAGATTGGAACTTGGGAAACAAATTGGAGTCGCGATGCGAATGCGGGATAGCGCCGGCTTGCCTACCATCCAGTACATTGACCGATGCCCCCTTTCAAGTTTTCCCCATGGGCAAGCAGCGACCTACCCCGGCTACCAGACAAACGCGGAGGAAGCTAAGGTTGAATCAGACCACTGCGCCGGTATCCGTAAACTGTCACAAGTTGGCCTTGTTCGAATGGTGGTGGCTGGCGACGCTTGTTGGTGCGCATCCAAACAGCGCCGGGGAGGCCTTTACCCCGATGCCCGATGCAGCATCACGTGGAGTCAAGAGGTTTTTACCCCAGATCTACCCCAGGTTCCTCCTCTTTCTCCTCACGAGTCTCTGTTCCTTTCAAGCTCCGGGATGTGTCTTTCTCCTCACGCGACGCCTTCGACTCCTCATCACACCAGGAGTCGGCCCCCCGGTCGTTCGTTGCCCAGCTTCGGGGAATAAGAGCCGGCGGTGCTTGACTGAACCTCGGGAGACCCATCCCCCGGTATCCCCATACCCCGGGCAACGGCGTGTTGGACGGGCGTCTTACGCCGAGATGCCGAGACACGGGAGGGTGCGGCGCAAGCTAGCGACATGAAGCGAAAGCTTTTTCGAAGGGACGAACCATACTACGTCACAGATGATCTTTTCTTAAAGATGGGTTCGCCTCATTTGAAAGCGAGGTCGCTCCGGGCTATGTGCACCAGGACCGCCTTCAAGTTTGAGCACAAGCCACAACCAGCAATACGTTGATAGAGACGGTTCACTGCGAAACCAACGTCTAGGATTCCAGAGTGAAAAGCAGAATTTAGTGAAGCATACGAGCAAGCCATTACTGGTTCTCTTGTCACCCTACGCCAAGACACTGAGTGCACAGTCAGCATGCAGTGTTGTTTGCCTGGCGGCAGTAAAACTCCAACGAACCTCGGTGCATATACCCGGAGTTCATTGCTGTAATGGGCGATACGCACACATGCCGGCAGAATCTAGCCAACAAATGTTTATAAGCTGACAGCCCCACTAACCTGGCTGGGCTGAACAATGTGTAGCGTCAGCATTTCGTCCCATGCAGCAAAGTCTCCAATCAAGAGGCAGACTACTATTAGCAAACCAGCAGATTTGTCCACAACTTACTTTGCGATGTATCATATCGACTGATGTTTTCTCAGAGGCTTCTTTTGCTTAGATGTTGATCGCCTCAGTTGATCGGCGACCACATGCATGCATACTACCGAAACACCAATAGGCTCACCCGCTTACGATATGGCCCTCTTGCAACTGTGCTGCGTTGCCCCCTATGATGAAGGTAGCTGAACATGACTTTCCTCGGCATTTTGATTCGAACAGAGAGATGTGTGGCACAACGGGTGGCATCGTGTTGCAGTGAAAGCACTGAATTATGTGGTCATTCTGATAGCCTAGTATTGTTCCACAGCGAGTCTAGGCTAAGGTAGTACAGGGCTTACACCTCAATCGAGTTCGTCGAATGAGTGTTTCAAAACATTCACCGACGGTGATTCAATAAGACTGCTTGGCGTCAGCTCAGTTGCCGACTGCCCTGGCGAAGAACACGACTCGAAGCGCCCTTACTCTGTGATTCGCAACTCCCATTCCAAGACGACGCAATCGCATAGGTCTCTCACATTTCTTGGGTGACAGGCGAAACAGGGGAAAAGACAAATATCTGTCTCTTTCTAACTTACTCTACTGACTCTACTAAGGGAGGCAGGTCCAAAAGATGGGGAGCCGCCAAAGAGAACCACTACTACCATCACTGGTTTGAACACACCTCCGGCCGCGCCTAGTATGGGGTTCGGTGCCAAGGACCAGTAATATGAAAATAAGAGACTCAGTGTCACGAAGTTTCATATGGATCTAAGTCATTCGATAATGAATTTGCTACAAGCTAAACTGCCCGATCCCTTCCCGCGGAGGCCTCGTTGCGTAAGTGTTGCCAAGCTACGAGTCGATTGTATGTATATGGAGATATCTCACATACTTTACGATCGCTCCTCCAAGGATCAACATGAGTACAATAGCTTACATCTTGGCATACTTACACAACGCTGACTGAATCACAAGAAGGATTGCCCTCGTACTAATTACTACCTTACACGATTACTTACATTGAAGCTGTAAAGTCTGACTGATAGTCTGACGATTACCTGTTTGAAAGAATGTTGTGCACGATGAAGCATCATCATCCTCACCGCAACGTTTGAGTTTACTTGAGCTAAGAGTGTGGCTGTGGGATGAGCATGTAGTTGACTGCTCTTCAATATGTATCTACTACGAATACTGGAACCTGATGGTATACGAATTTCTGCTATAAATACAATTTTGTTCCCCGGACTAAGGTGCAGGAGCTACCTAGATAGGGCAGCTCACAAGAAGAGATTATTAGGACATAGTAAAATCATACTTTGTTGTTCAATCGATATTGCAAAAAAAACGTGAGCAACCCCATTATTCCCACCAATATTTCGCCTCACTAACGAAGACCCTAGACCGCCGCCATGAAATTCACCACCACCATCCTCGCCCTCGCCGCCAACCTCCCACCAACCCTGGCCGGTATCGCGCCGACCGCAGCCGAAGAATGCGGCGACCTCGGCGTAATGTCCTACACGGCCTCATCCCTCGACAGCAACGTCGACCCCGCCAACATCCGCAAGTGCAGAGAGCACCCCCTGACCCTCAAGTCCGGCTCGTCTCCGAATCTGCAAGCTCGAGAATGCTGGTTCGGCGATAAATACGGCTGTAGCAAGGGGTACTGCTGGGAGTCGTGCGACAGGAGCAAGGGCACCTGGTGCTGGACGGCGTGGAACGGCGGTCACGGGAATTGGCGGACGTGTTCTGGCAAGGAGCAGTGCGCGCCCGCGGAGCAGTCTGCTTGTGGGAAGGATTGTAAGGATGCCAAGGAGTGTGGGTGTAGTTGTCACTGAGAGAGTCTAAAAGATCTATGGAATATCGTTGTTTTCATCTGTCTTTACCTCCTCTTAACTTGTAATTGACTATCATGGATCTCACTTGTTTCGCTTTGTCTTCGGTCATTAATTAGGCTGAGAAGCTCTTTTTATCATCCTAGCAGAAATTATCATCACCACACTCATCTTTTACGATGAGTACTTATCTCATTTCGTCATTTTCTATCTGTAATATCTCACTCTCTCTCATCGAAACACTATGCCGAGGTAATTTAAGTGAAATGGCCAGCGTCTGTGTATATCAAAGGGCTCCCAGTCTCGTCTTTCGGCGGAAGTAACATAACTAAAAAATTCCTCGATCACCAGATAGAAGGTATCATGAAACTCCCTAATGTTGTATGATTCATTTTATTCTATTGGGCAGTAATTTCATTCGGATGCGGGCTGTACATGGATTTCATAACGTCTTTGATACTGTTTCCAGTTCAAAACTGTGACCAACGAACACATCGCATTTCTGGCATCCAACGTCAGCGGAGAGGCCTGAAATTATGCCACAAGAGGCTCATAGTTCTAGAATGATCTGAGAACTTACTAAAAAGCTTTGAAATAGGACACTGCCAACAAAACCGAGTCCGGAGCAGACGCCGTCACCCGGAGGCGGCAGGCGGCAGGCGGCAGGGCCGTTACAAAGCATCGCCGAAGCTCCGAAGGGCCCCACCGTGGCGCACAAACCCCCGCAAGCCAATCGCCTGCGACAACTGCAACCCCACCAACAACGACGCCCACACCAAAAGGGAAAGGAACTCGCGCCGGCCGCAGCATCTCGCAGCTCATCCCATCTCCGGGCAGCAAAAAAGACGACGCAACAAGGAGGACGACTAAACCAATTCTGCCATTCGTTTCGAGTTAGAGTGAAGGATTCACTTATAAGCTGGTTGGCCTTTTACCTATTTTCTCTTCTGGCTGAGTTCGTCTTTGGATAGGAGACAGACGCCCTTAGATATCACGACATATTCGTCATGGCTGAATCAGCACAGCAACAGCCGTTGGAAGGCGGCAAGATTCTCACGCCAGACGCCATCGCCAACATCCTCTCGTCCGCCTCCGCCTGGGCTGATCCAGGCTCAGTAGACCAGAGCCGCGCGCACAGGACCGCACTGCTGGGTGATGTACTCTTCACTGCGCAGCAGCAATGGAACAGTGGCAGTCAAGAGATTGACCTCGTTGCGGAGAAGCTGGGCGATGGAAGCAGAGATGGTGATGCCCCTTGATTCACACTACTGATTCTGAGATCTATACTAAAGCATTCAACAGCATCATGGAGACTGCCCCTGGGAGACTCGGGCATCGTCGACTTCTTCCTCTCTGTTATTTCCACAGAGAACCTCAGACCGGCATTGAAGAAGCACTCTCTTCGTCTACTCGGCAACTCATGCGCCGACACAGGTACCAATGTTCACTCATCCTCTATATGAAGATAGGAAACCTAACGCAATATCTAGACGAAAACCGCGCAAGGGTCGTGGCATCAAACGCAATCACCTCCATCATCAGCCTTCTCGCTGATGACGCCGCCCTCCCCTTCGCCGTGCCAGTCCTCTACAACATCCTCGTCGACTACGAGCCCGCCCAGATCCAAGCGAGCTCTTCCTCGCTCACCCTCCACCTCGTCAACCTCCTCACCAGCCCACGCCTCGCCAACGCGCCGCATCTCATGGGTATCATTGGCAAGATCCTCGCCTTGCTCGCCACGCACGGTACGCTTCACTCACCATCCTCTCACTCACTCACTCAGTCATCTTTCAAGGGACCACAAAGCTGACTCCCTTCTCCAGAAACCGAAGCCAACTTTGCACCCCCGCAAACACCAACCATCCTCCTCACCCTCGCCCTCACACCCACAACCGACGCAGAAGACTTCGTCTCCCTCACCGCCGTCGCCCTAGCCTACCTAACCCACGCGCCCATCCAAGCAGCCCTCATCGCAACCGGCTCCGTCCCCGTCCTCCTCGCCACCTTCTACCACCTCCAAACCCAGCTCGACGCTCTCCGCGTCGAGGATGAAGACGCCGCCGTCCTCCTCAAATCCCTCCCCCAGTCCTTCATCCAGATCCTCGCAGACGTCTCCTACGCAGACGACTTCGCCCTCCGCCACCCCATCGGCTCCCCCGTCCTCGACACCCTCTACAGCTGGCTCACCCTCACGCCCGACAACACCCACCTCCAGTCCGCGGCCTGCCTCTGCCTAGGCAACGTCGCTCGCTCCGACGAGGCCTCCTACGCCCTCGTCAAATCCCACGCCGTCCACCTCCCGCTCGCCGCCCTCCTCGCCAAAGCAACAGACACGATGCTCCTCCACTCCGCCCTCTCCTTTGCCAAAAACCTCGCCATCCCCTCCCAGAACAAACCCGTCCTCGGCGACGCAGGCCTCTTCTCCCCAGAAATCCTTCCCCGCATCTGGTCCCTCGACGTAAACCCCCAAGTCCAATTCACAGCCGTCTCCCTAACCCGCCTCCTCCTCGTAAACACACCCACCAACGTCCGCCGCCTCTGCGCCCCCCTCTCCCCAGACCCCCTTTCCCCCCTCCACGAGACGACACACCTCCACCGCCTCCTCGACATGGTCTCCCGCACAGACGCAGAACACACAAAAACCGAAGCCGCCCGCGCCGCCGCAGCCGTCTGCCGCGTCCTACACACAGCCCCCATCCCGCCCATCCTACCAGACTGGGACCCCTCCGAAGACGGCTACGTCTTCC
>JFBX01000166.1:79015-123400 GCA_001563135.1 Colletotrichum simmondsii | reverse complement strand
AAAAAAAAAAAAAAAATGGGCATGGCCTACGTTTCTGTGTTCGCCAAAGCTAAGAGTGCCATTGTGCATGTCCTCCTCGTCGTCACGTCCTCTCTTCCGAGTTAGGTCTGGGTGATGCTGGATTCCGAACATGGTGAAGGCCGTGGTGGAGGTGCGGTATGGGTGTATGTAAATGGAATGGGATTGGATGCGACTTTGGTGGATGGCTAGCGGATGAAATGCAGAGGCGCGACTAGCGATAACAAGCGTCAAGACTCGGATTTTGGTATGTAAAGTTGATTATGTCGTTCGGTATGTTGAAGAAGAGAAGATGAACAGGACAGGACAGAATGACGATGGATGGCACCGAGTGTGCCGTGGCTGCCTTTCTTCTGCTCGTGCACAGGCTGGCGGTGCTTGCGCTCGTGCTGAGTGCTGGGTGCTGGCTGGGTGTTGGTGCCAAGTTGCCCCGGACTGAAGGTGCCGGGATGGGCGGGGGGGTGGTTGGTTCAAGGTTGTGGTGGCAGGCGCGGGCGTAGGCGCAGCTGCGGGTGCAAAAGTGACAGGCAGGAAGTATCCGTAAAGGGAGGGGACCTCGTATTTGGCCTGGCGGGTTATTGAATTCTATCTGGTCACTACTGCGTGCTACTTCGCGCAAAGGGAAGCTGAGTCGAGTCTAAGCAAGGCGATGCTGCGATAGTTGTAGAATGAGAGCGGAAAGAGGAGAAGGAAGATGTGAAGAAGGAGAAGGAGAAGGAGGAGCAAGAGTTGGGGAGTCGGAGGAGGTTGACGTTGCGCAGCGCGTGATGGGTGGTGGTGGTGCGTGGTGTAAGTCGCACCCGATGAGGCAAGGCTTCGATCTGCACAGCGCCTGTGGTCTGCGGTCTGCGGAAGCTGTGGTCGGTGGGCTACCTGCAGTCGTTCACCTGGGGAAGGACAGGATGAGGTGGGAAGATCCGGTGGCCTGGTCGTGATTGGAGATGCTGCAGTTGTTGTCCGACGCCAGCTTTCCTTTTGTTCTTTTCTTGGATGAATCTTTTCCGAGTACCGGCTGTGGTGGACGAAGATGGCGTTGTATCTCAGAAGGCAAGGTTGGAAGGTATCTTGGAGAAACCAGAAAAGCCAAACCGAGTTGTCGGGAAGGGGGGCAGTCGCAGGTAAAGTAATCCGCCCAGGAAGCAGCGAAGCAGAGACAGGCAAAATAAGGTACTTTATCCGTACATGGAAGTTGCACACAATGGAAGGAAGCAACTCGAGTACCTTCTTGCCTTGCAAGCCACCTCGAAAAACGGCGACACGAGGCAGCAGGAACGACAGAGACCAGTGACGGCAGCCTGCCAGAAAGCGGAATAGCGCAAAGACGCCACAAAAGGGGGAAAAGCAAGAGGCACTAGGAGGCTCCTTCCTTCGCACCTCGCCTTGCCTCACCTCACCTAACGAGTAACACCCAGCACCTTCCTTCCTTCCCAATACTTACCTAGAACCTACCGGTATCCAATTCCCTCTTTCCCAATGTTCAATTTCCATTGGCAGCCTTAAGTCCCCGCCGTGCCTGTGCGGTAGGTACTTCCTCAAGACTTCCATGAGCAAGAAGGAAGGCAAGAGAAAAGAATTACAGAAAAAAAGGCCAAAGCAAGAAGGAGCCGAGAGGGCCCAGACCGTCAAGGTTCTTCCCGGACCAACGGTTTAGGGGACGTACCGCCTCCACTTGCACCCCTAAAGTTTTCTGGGCAAGCGCGCACACCCACGCAACCACGCACCCTCCACGGCAAGCACGACACGGGAGGTCGGAGACTCGGAGGTGGAGACAGGGAGGAGGAGGAGGGGCGCTAAGACGGCGCTAGTTCCACCCTGCTGGAATTCAACCCGCCGGGGATCTGGGACAGGAAAGACGAGAGAGCACATGAAAGACAACAAAAGATCTTGTTCAGCAGAGGGTGGTTGGGTTCTCATGGAATGTGATGGCGTCAAGTTATGAGTCCAAAGACCGTAGGGAGACGGGAGCTGATCGCCATATTACACGTTGAGATACGAACATCGAAGCGCAATGCGGATGGGTTCGAGTGTCGGACTGTCTCCCTGGAAATGAGAAAAAGACCGTGACAAGGCAATAACCTGGTCCCAAATTGTCCAAGCAGATTGGGGATCAACCACGACCACAAGGCAAGGACAGGACTGATACCGGGATCGGAGAATAGGAAGAGACGTGCAACATGGAGTTTGCAAGATGCAAGTGTGTGATATAGGGCATGGTGGCCTTAGAAACGAAAGAAAGAAAAAAAAGCAATGGCCAAAGAGCTGCTATTCCTACCAGCCCAATATCCAAGTGACCGGGGGCATTTTCAACGTCCTGATACTTCCCAATAGGAAGATATCCGAGTTTCTTTCTTCTTTCCAGCTCGCACCGTTGCTGGAAAGATGGTAGCATTTCATGTGTCGCGTGCCCATCTACCACAAACCAACATGACAACTTGCTCACCCCATCTCACAGACCAAACATCATAAACTTGCTCTCGCTCCTCGCGTCAAGAATGGCGGGCAAGGACCAGCTACGGATCCCCGATGAAAATCAAGCTGTCCGGACTGACTGACCGACTGACCAGTGACTTACCCTTTCCATCCCCTCGTACCTTATTCCAGAGCCTCGAAAGGAGCAAAACGGCCGCTGAAGAAGACGAGGGTATCTGTGCCAAAGAAAGTTGCAGGGTCACGTACGTTCGTTCGAGGCGACGTGACCTTCTTGCCGCTGCATGGCGATTTGCTGGTTCGTCCCGCCTGTCCAACCTCTGGCACCCTGTGGCATGTTCACACATTTCAGTGTTGTCCTTGTTGTCTTGCGGGTTGTTGAAAAGAGGTATCTTCATAGGGTGACAGGACACTCTAAGGGACGTGGCGGGTTGCGGTGTGTGGTGGTGTTGAGGGCTGCGTTTCAGGATTGCTTCATGAGAGGCCGGGGTGGGTGGGATGAAAGCGGTCGAGTGGGCGGGATGGGTTGCACCACCAGGACTTTTCCGACCATGACGGCGGGGTCACGGGACTATTCGTGATCGCTACGGAGTGATCCTTCACGATATTCTTTCGGGGCGAGATGATTGTGGATGGGAGGCGAGTCCCTAGAAAAGATTATGTTGCGAAGGGTGTTGAGCTTGAGTGATCGTCTTACGTGGTCGTTGAGGTCATTGTCTGTATCCAGGCTTTCTAGACACCCAGTCTTTAGGTCTGCTCGATGGCAATGATTACCAGGCAAAGAGTGTATATCGGCCTCATGTGTGGCTAATCCTGCGGTGCCGTAGTCACGATCTAGGTATGAAAGAAAACAAGGCTTCCAGTGTAAAAAAGGCCAGCCCTATCTTTCCTCATCGGCCACCTCGCGTATCTCAAAAAGCCTAAAGACGCGAATCGACCCAAATTTGCGCAAGATCTGGTTCCACGACTTGAGCCATGCCGCAAACCTCGATTGCCAAGAGGCTCGCTCTTCGGCGAGCAGCACAGAGCCGCAGGTCCCAACTGTTGGTACTACCACGACCCTGCGTCAAAAGGCAGAATAAAGCAATGGCCAAGACAGAGCGTGAGGCCCGTCTTCAACCCAATGGGCCTTACCCTACCTGACAAAGTGTTTGGTTGATCATGTTGCTGTGTTTATAGATGATACATCTCACGTCCGCGTAGAATCCATGTATGCCTGTCCAAAAGTCATGTCAGAGTTGCATGTCTCAGCTTTCCCATACTGGATCTCTGGCGCTACGGCACGTAACCGCCATCAGGATGCCATTTGTGGGATATATATATGTAGATATAATTTGGACATACCTGCCAAGATACAGTAGATCACATCACAGAATCCTTCCGCGTCCGGGCCTCGAACGTGCGCCAATAACCGCCCGGACGAGCACACAAGACGTCGCTGGTCCCCCGCCTAAACCCCACGAGTCGTTCACTCTAAAAGGCAATGGTTGAGACTGGTCGGACGGGCCAGCCGAACGCACAGCCGTACGTCCGTTCTTTTGAGGGCTTTGGGCTCTTGGTAGCTGAGTCACGGTTGACTGAGAGGAAGGAGATCAGATGCCGGTTTAGTAACCCGTGTCCCCAGGCAGTTGGTATTCTGCCACGGCTTTTTGCATACTAACTGACAAGTTTGAGTGACAAGTGACAAGCTTGACCGTTTTGATAGGTTCTGACAGTCTTTCTTCACCAGTAATTATCAGAATCGGAGTTGCGGGCGCCTAACATTAAATTTGGTTGTCAAACATCGCTTCACCACATCTTCCAGCCTCGTTCTTTCCTCCTCTCCATTTTTATGTCTACTTAAATTCGAAGGCGAAACCAGTTACAAATCTGATGGAAACCAGCATATACAGATACCAATCCTAGAAGGAAATCTATTTTGAACAAGGCCAAGACTTTGATCCGCGGAACTTGACCAGATCCAACGACGATCTCTCCAAGGTCTCGTCAGAGAGCCGGGGCCAACGGCGTGTGAGTTTCACCTCTATTTGCGGTCAACCAAAGCCTTGTTCACGGAGCTGTTGCATGGAATTCTCGTTGCAAGTTGAAAGAGGACAGCGGAGAACAACGCGTATCAAGTCATGGGTCCAACTTCAGCCTTGTCCTTTAGTTGTCCTTCCCGCAGGAGGTTGAAAGTGGATTCGCCGGCCTCGTTGTGAGGCGGGTCGGGGCCGCGGGGGGCTGGAGGATGTAACGGCGCCAGGCGGACGCACCTGGAACGCTCACCTTTGGTCACCTTGGTCCAGTGCCGGCATCGGTACCCCACAAACCGAGGTGAGGCCTCGGTGAGCCCTCAGAGGAATTGGCCAATGAGATGTTGTCAATTTCTCACAAAAATCTTTTTTTCTTTTCGTTTTTTTTTTCCTACGAAAGAAAGAAAGAAAGAGGGGGGTTCAACGCTAACGGCGTCTCATCTCTGTTCAAGGCCTCCAATGTCAGGAAGCACATGTAACACAATTCTTTCTCTCGTCTGACATGATCAGACTCGATGTGACTATCTGGGCTCTTGTATAGTTCTCGAGGGAGCCAGTGTAAGCAGGAGGGAAAAAAGTGTGGGCGGTGAAGGAGACGGGAGGAAGAATATTTCCGCTGTATGCTGGCGCTGGTGCAGCACTGCATGCATCTGCCCACTACGATACCCCTCCAAGTTATTTTTTTCTGCCCCGCCATCGGCGCTTCCTGACTCTCACCCGCTGTTCAGCATGGTAGGGTCTTCTTCACTGCGTCACTGTCGCGTATCGCCGTCACCCACTCCGCCCAAGATTCCGTGGATAAATTCTGGTCAGTCGAGAACGAGATGGATGGATCTGTGACGTCGACAGACCCAGAATTTGTGCGGACAACCTCACTTTGGACCGGCAAGAATCGCAGAAAGTGACTTGCAAAGGGAAGAGTTACACAGTAGATACCCCGCCATATGATGGAAGTGAAGAATTGTCCAGACAGAAAGAGACTAGGCACACGTGGGACAAGAGGCGCCAACAGCGCATTTCATCGCAAATTGACCATGATATTATTGTCTTAATCAGGTACCTCCTTTCCAAAGCAAAGGAGAGAAGATACTTTGGGACCTCTCTCCGGCGGGACTGCCTCCGAAAAAAGTAGAGGGCTCCGCGTCCGCCGCCGCCAGTCACAAACCACACAAACACAGTGACCAGTGACACACACCAAGGGATGGGGGGGTAAACAGCGTTTTTCAAGTGGCTTCACTCACTTATTTTTTGAATTTTCTACCTTGAACAAAAAAAAAACGAACCCACTCTCTGAGTCACCGCCCACTACAGTCATCGACCAACACCCCCCAAAAAAGGCCACTACCAGACGCTCCCCTTCCCCTGTGGACGAACATTCATCCTCCCACTCCTCCAGGCTCGGTCAACGACGGCTCAAGCAACGAATTCACCACACGATACCCCGTAAGATCCAATAGGCGACCGGCTGTTCATCCGCTCTCTCTGTCGTTGTTAATATCAGTGTAAGCTTATTTCCCTACCCTTGATTGGCTTTTTCACTGCCGTTACGCGGCGGGAGATCGACCTCTTCGTTGAATCCGGGGAACCGTTTCGGGGTTGGTGGGTGGTTTTTGCGGTCAATCTCACGATGGGCAGCATCCACCACCACACACATACAACCACCAGCGATGACGATGGAGGGGTCAATCGCTCCAGCAGCGCTTTAAGATGAGAGAAAACAATGTCACTGACTGACATTGGCTTGATTTCGCAGTTTTCGAGATACCCAAACCCCATCAACACATAGCCAAAATGCCCGGTCTCGACCTTGAGCATGAGCCCCTCGCGGCTGACGACGTGAGAAGTGAGTCACTATTTTTTTTTTCTCTCCGTCTGTCTCTTCAACGTGAGGTGGACGAATGAGCCCACCCACCATGGGAAATGTCACTCATGGACCCCCTACCGCTCTGCCCCACACAAGCTGTTCATCTCAAGCTGCCAGTTTCATTCATATCGATGCCTTGAAATTTCAAGCTCGTTGTTGAGCAATTTGGCATTCAATCTCACTCTAATTGTACCCTCCTCACTCACTATCGTTCTCACCAAACACCTTCATGTCATACCTCACTCATCTCACTCAACTCACCTACACCACCACCACCTTGAACCCACAACCATCACCACAATGCTCAACCAACGACTAACAAACCCTCAGTCCTGGGACAGGATCCCCTGATCCCCCCCGCCCTCCTCTCCTCCGAGATCCCCATGACCGACGCCGCCCTCCAAACCGTCGTCCGCGGCCGCAACGAGGCCGTCGACATCATCATGGGCAAAGACGACCGTCTCCTCGTCATCATCGGCCCCTGCTCCCTCCACGACCCAGCCACAGCAATCGAGTACTGCGCCCGCCTCAAGGCCCTCGCCGCAAAGCTCTCCTCCGACCTCTGCGTCATCATGCGCGCCTACCTCGAGAAGCCGCGCACCACCGTCGGCTGGAAGGGCCTCATCAACGACCCGGACATCGACTCCACCTTCAAGATCAACAAGGGCCTGCGCATCTCCCGCCAGCTCTTCAGCGACCTCACGACTGCGGGCATGCCCATTGCCAGCGAGATGCTCGACACAATCTCCCCCCAGTTCCTCGCCGATTTCATCTCGGTTGGTGCCATCGGCGCCCGCACCACGGAATCCCAGCTCCACCGCGAGCTCGCCTCCGGCCTGTCCTTCCCCGTCGGCTTCAAGAACGGCACCGACGGCAACCTCGGCGTCGCCATCGACGCCATTGGCGCCGCGGCTGCCAAGCACCACTTCATGGGTGTCACCAAGCAGGGCCTCGCCGCCATCACCCGCACAAAGGGCAACGAGCACGGCTTCGTCATCCTCCGCGGCGGCTCCCACGGCCCCAACTTTGACAAGGAGAATGTCCAAAAGGCAAAGGACACGCTCACCAAGAAGGGCCAGAAGCAGGCCATCATGATTGACTGCTCCCACGGTATGTCTCCTTTCTTGATACTTTTCACGCACATCAAGACCTAACACACCACAGGTAACTCCAACAAGGACCACCGCAACCAGCCCAAGGTCGCCGCCGTCATCGGCGACCAGCTCCGCGAGGGCGAAAAGTCCATCATCGGCGTCATGATCGAGTCCAACATCAACGAGGGCAACCAAAAGGTACCCGCCGAGGGCCCCGCCGCCCTCAAGAAGGGCGTCTCCATTACCGACGCCTGCATCGACTGGGACTCCACCGTCGACGTCCTCGAGAGCCTCGCCTCCGCCGTCCGCGCCCGCCGCGAGCGCAACGCCGGTTCCGCCAACGGCAACGAGGACTCGCACAAGGTCACTCACCTTGAGGAGGAGTAAAAAACGCCTAGTAACAGTAGGCTTTTGAACGAGAAGAAATACACCAAAAAGTAGTGAAATAGGGGGATGGAGGGGCTTTGATTGGATGAAATGGAACATACCAATCCATATGCATAGCATTTGCATTTCTCAAGGCTCCAGGGAGGACATCAAGAAAAGTGATTTTTTATGCGGTTTATAGTCACGGTTGCATGGGTTCATGATACATGCGTCCCTGGATTGCCCGAAGGCGCCAAGGACAATTAGGAGAGAAAGATAGCTTTGCAAAACGGCTTCTTGGGTCTCCTTCAACTTTATAAACTTTGGTGATGTAAACAGGCTGATGCTGTACCGTCCCGTAATATTCCTACATAAACCCCGCCCATAAACACAATCCTAAATCACACCGCCCAAACGCCATTCCCAGAACCAAATCCCAATATCAAGGAACATCAACCCGGCCGCGCAGGCGAAAGCTGGCTATAATCCCCCCTCCCCCCAGAAGCGGCAGCAGCATCAGCCGCCCTCTTCCCCTCCCTCAGCTCATTAGCCCTCTTAAACACAGCCCACCCCAGCAGGCCCGACGTGCCTAGCAAGAAACCCCAGACAATGACACGGTCCTTGTTGCTGTCGCGCTGGAAGCACATGGTCTGAACGTCTTCGTCCTTGGCCTTGCTGCAGAAGTCGATGCCGCGGCTGAGGCAGAAGGCCTTTGTGCATTGCGAGCAGGAGGAGGAGGCGGCGCGCTTGTTGAGGAGTGAGGAGGAGGTGTCGCGGCTAGAGGGAGGCGCGTTGCCTGGTGGTTCGCCGTCTGCTTTTTGGGGGCCTAGGGCTACGATGGTGCTGTTTTTGAAGCAGGTACATTTGCAGAAGGTCGGTGCTGCTTTGGAGGGGTGTTAGTATGTCTTCGTCTGTTGCGTCCTGGTGTTGGGAGAGGGACTTGGCAAGTACAGAAGACTCACAGTTTGCGCTGACAAGAGCGACGAAGCTGCATAGAAGCAGCAAGAGTATTGATTTGCGATTCATCCTGGCGAGCTGCGTCCACTGCCGACCGGGTCTGGCTTGATTCTCGCGACGGCGCGGGAGACAGGTGAAGTTGTCGCCGTCTTTGGCTCCCCGTCAGAGAGGTAACGGATGCACGAGCCACAACCGGAGCGGACCAGTGACATGACCCACTTGGATGTGGCTGGTACACCTGCTCAAGTATGGCTGAAGCTTCCTAACATCTGATTCGCCAGCGGAACCCCAGCATCCAAAAAAGTTCAATTGGAGACTTTGAAGCTCCCCCTACCGAACATCGTGCTGTGTCTTTCGCCCGCACCAGGAGGAAAGGGAAACTATTACCAACCTTCAACCTCTACAACACATCACGACACCGTCGCCCACAATGCGTCGTGTACCCCGTCTCAGGCAGCCAAGCTTGCTGGCAGCCTCCCCGATCCAATGCACCTGCGCCGCGCCCGCCACATTCCCCATCTCAGCAACAGCATCACGAGCCCTCTCAACGACACCCGCAACCCCCAGCCGCGTCCGCAAGTTCCTCTGGAAAGGCGGCGACGCCCCCGGACCCGAAGACCCCTACGCCGCCGAATCCTCCCAGGCCCTCCGCCAGCAGCGCATCGCCCAGGAGCTAGCCGAGGCCGAGGCCGAGCTGGCCGCCTTCGAGGCCGACAGCCAGCAGACGCAGCGGGCCGAGCAGAAGCGCCGCCAGAAGCCCCAGAGCCGGCTCGCGCACCAGATCAAGAATAAGCGCGTGTGGGCGCCGACGGAGAAGGAGGTCGAGGGAAAAGACTATGTGCCCGCCAAGACGATTGACGGGCTCGAGGAGATTGGTGGGCTTGAAGGGTGGTGGGAGCAGGAGGGCCGCTGGGGCAAGGAGAGCGAGTACGTTGGCTTCGCGAGCGCCGGTGAGGTTGTGGCAGATGCCGATGTGTGCGCTGCGCGCGTGAGGCAGGCTGTTGTTGAGGCGCTTGCTGTTGCTGGGTCTTCTGCTGAGGTGCAGGGCCGGTTGACGGCTGCGTGGGCCATGGGCGATGCGGAGGGCTTCAGCAGGGCGACGGCGCTGGGGCTGAAGATTGGCGAGGATGGTAGCGTCTCTCTTGAGGGTGATGCTGCGGCGATTGAGGGCGTTGTCGCGCCTTTGCTGGAAGCCCAGGAGGCGCAGACCTCAGAGGGCGCTGTCGAGGCTGCCGAGGCCAAGGCGTTGGTTGAGGCGTGGGGCGAAGCCTGGAAGAACATTTCTCTCGAGGACGCACGATTCAAGTTTGCTGTAAGTCTTCTCTCCTTCACTAGTAAAGGGGTCGAAACCATCCTAACACTTGCTGCGACAGGTCCACAAGCGCGTCTTCCAACTGACGGGTCACCGCGTCCACGACGCCAAGCTCGCTCAGATCAACACGGTCGGCGACCTCATCGCCACCATCGTCAAGCCGCCCAAGCCGACAAAGGTCGCCGAGGCCATTGCCCAGCAGGGCGCCCTGCTCGATCTGCCCAACGTCCGCGTCCGCGACAGGCGCGTCACACCCATCGACAAGGAGACCGAGGTCGGCCGCTGGAAGGTCATCGAGGCGGAGCTCAAGAAGAGAGGTCTGCCCGTTACCGGACACAAGCACCTTGCTAAGCCGGTGCAGAGGGCATGGATCCAGGGCAAGGCGTAAGGAGAGGCGGTGTGGTGTTGTCGAGGTCGATGAGAAAAGGCAAAGAGCCATAGGGAGAGGAGGAAAATGTGTCTGGTATAGAGGAGACTTGTACAGATATTGTACTCTTTGTAACATATGGAATATCAATGATTCTTGCTCTGATAATACTCGGTTTCATGAGATTGCTTCTGATCTGGAAAATACCGCCAGCTGTGCCTCTATCTAGACAACTTGGATCAACGTTAGAAATCATACTCGGCGGAAATATCATCTATATACCCCTATTTGTTGAGGCTTCCATATCCCATTCATGAACGGTCAACAGGATGTGTTGGCAGTTCATGGTCTTGTCTTCCTCTTTGGTCCCGTTTGTTCACAATAGAGATCACCATCCTGCGTTGTTCTTGACGCGGCTACGTGCAGAGCGAGTGCATACGGCCAACAAACAGACAGCCCTCGACCGGCAGAGATGTGTTTCGTGGCAAGGGCTTTTCCTGTGATGTTTCTCCATCAACCTCACCTTCCTTTCACAAAGATGACTTATTTCACCTTCCTCCACTTGTCTACCTGGTAAATATCTCAGCCTTCCCGAAACATCAACCTCTTCACTCTCGTTGCCTCTACCCTCCCAAGTTTCCTCCCTTTCTCATCCCCTACGTCTCATCACCTTCCATTATTTCAAATCACAGTCCGCCATTCAAATTCGCGCGGTTCTTGTCAAGACGTCTTCTCATCATTCCTGGCCATACCTTTCCCTGAGGCACTTTCCCTTGGATCACATCGTGTCAGACCACACAAATTTCCCCTTTGTCCTTTCTACATCTTACTTGCCTGTCGTCAGCGCATGAGAAGGATCCTTCCAGGTAAATCATCCCGAATACCCTTTCCCCCTTCCGTTAACGACTAATATGTCCCTAGAATGTCTCCACCTCCAGACTTTAAAAGGTGGCCCCGGGCCGTCAGGATGAAGAGGTGGCTGGACTGGGCAAAGTCCCAGAAACTGCCCGTGTTCAGGCAGTACCCGGACAAGTCGGCAAGAGTCGACAAGGAACTCAAAGCAGTCTTCTGGGACTTTGATAGGACAGATCTTCCCCTCCTTACGGAGCAAGAGTGCTGGGAACGCATGTACTCTGCACTCCGGTATCCCGTATCCAACCCCAACGAGCAGTACTATATCAAGGTACTCAACGCCGTCGACTGCGAAGTGTCCCGGATCCTCAACCACGGAAGCATGCACCAGACGCTCGTCGAGCTGGCGAGAAAGGCTGGCTTTGACGCGCGTAAATGCTGCGACCCGTCGCTCTCGAAGGAACAAAGAAAATATGAGCCGCCGAAAGGACCTCGGCAGACGAGCAGTGCTGACACACGTATGAAGGTCAATCCGGGGGTGTTCCCTCGCGGGGAACTTGATCTGGAGGGACCGCTGAACTTCGCGGCTGTTTCGGAGTTCTTGCTGCAGCAGAACGCCCTCAAAGAGAAGAACGAGGCAGCAGCTGCTCGTACTACTCCGAACAGCGCCGTCGCACGCTCGACGGGAAATAGAAGCGGCTCAGATCGATATGGGAGCCAGCCCTCCTCTGGAGGCTCCAGAACTGAGCCAAAGGCATTGGCAAAAAATGCCATGGTGAACGGGAATGCTCGCTTGGAACGGAGCAAGCTGTCCTTGTCGAATCAAGAGTCAGACGCCGCTGGAAGACTGTCTTCCGAGAGAACAATTGGGAACCCTACAGATCAAGCGGCACAGCTGATGTCCAACGACCCAGATTCGAGGATGCCCTTCAACGGGTTTGTTATTCCAAAGAGACAGCGCGGCGGCAGCGTTCAGCAAGAGGGATCTATACCCGCTGCGACACTAGAGTCGAGATTAGCAACGAGCACAGCTTCGTCAGGAGGGCTGTCTGGTTCTCTAACCTCGCTCTCGAAGCAGCCTCCTATCCAGGCTCCCATACAAACTCAGAAAACTTTGGAACGACAGACTCGGCGAGAATCGAGTGATATCCAGGCTGGCTCTCTGCCTCAGCATGGCGCATTGGTTAGAAGACCGAGCGAAACTAAGGGATCCGGACTGTTGACGCCGTCAAACCTACAGTCACGACCCCCCTCCAGTAATAATCAGCAACGCGGCAGTCTGTCAGTCAAGACAGAGTCTCAAGAGCAAAGCGTTTCACCGGCAGAACACAAGACGGCTAGTCAACCCGTTGTGGCCTCTGCCCAGGGAAGCACGACCCAAGGGCAAGCAATCACAGCTGCGATGACGAAAAAGCTTGATGCAACTATCAACCAGAATCTCCTGGAAGCAATCCGAGGAGTCTACCGCAGCGTTCCCAAGTTAGTAGAGGGAAAGATACGAGGATGGCTGGACGGCCCAGAGTACCGCTCCATGGGATTTGCTGTCCTCCGGGACGTTGAAAACGAGACGACGAAGATCGTCAGAGAGTCTCTTATAGCCAAGATGAAGGCCATGGAGCAGATCGTCAAGGGCTCCGAGAGCCAGCATCAAGCGGAGTCTGTCCGGGATACCAAGCGCAAGGCTGATGAGAAGGATGCGGAAGGAGGTGATCAGAGTCAACAGGCTGCGAAGCGACAGCGGGGCGACGGTGGCGGCAGTGGTTGTACTGCATGAACAACATTGCCTGGCCGACTGTTCAGATGTTGACGGTGGATGACTGGGATACAGCATTCTCGACAACCGTGTTTGGAATACGGCCTAGGCTTGACTATGGACCAGGGAGGATATCCTGTTGGGAATTGTTTGATTTGGCGTTCGTTTCGGATGGATGGATTTGCTTTTTGATACTACTCATACTCTTTGATGTATGTTACGAGGAAACGAGAAACGAGTCGATTAGCATGAATGATGAGTCTACCAGAACTGCTTTTGGAAGGGCTGAGTGAAGGTTTAACCCAATAAGTGCCAACATCCGATGTGGGATCCCACTCAAGTAGCCATATTTCCTCACATCAACAACACTGCAGAAAGGTTCATTCAGCCCTGAAAAGGGCAAGTAGCTCAATTATCAGCTACCTAAGTCATGCGTGACCGAACTCTAGGTCGGTATAGATCAGGAAGTGTTCCATTCCCCATTCCATCACGCGTAAGCAAAAACGCTTCATGCCATTCATTCATTCCATCTTCCTCGCTCCCGTCATATCAAGTTTTCGTTTTTGAATCGTTTCTGTAGAAGGCGTTGTTAGATTACGTATTCTTGAGAGAATGAGGACAGTGTATGTAAGACGTACATTCAAAGTGGAAGTTGCCGTCGTTGTTGGACAGGCGCTCGCACAGGTTGACGTCGGCGTCAATAGCCTCGCCCTCAACATTGAAGAGGCGAGCGCGGAGGATGGGCTGGTCGCCCTCGAACTCGAAGCGGATGTTCTCGGCGGAATCAGCGAAGCCTAGGAAAGGAATACGTTAGTAAATCTGTTGCTCGTTTCATGGAAGGAGATACTGGTCTAGAGAGGCAGCCCGGGGTTCCCCGGTGAGATGTAGAGTGTGTATAAGAGTGCGAGAGGATGAAGGTGAGGAAGAGGAGGAGGATGGAGACGTACCGCGGCCACCCCAATCGAAACGGCCGTTGTTGTTGCCGAGGCAGTCGTTGAGGTTGCACTCGGCGTCGACGAAGTCGCCGTTGCCGTTCTGGAGGCGGGCGCGGAGGATGTGGCCGTCGTCGACGCGGGTGTCCTGGGCGGAGTGGTGGAAGTTGGACATTTTGGCTGATGTTTTTGTTTGTAAAGGTTGTTTGTATATGAGATTGAATTGAGTTTGTTCAAGAGAAAGAAGAAGAGCTGCGGGAGAGTGGGGGATGGGAAAGCTTTATATAGATGTTGAATATAGTCTGGATGGAGGATGACGAGGGTAGGAGTGACGGGGCAGCTGCTTGTGGCTGGAACCTTATTCACGGACACCAAGCTGGAGAACAGGCAGGAAGCTCAACAGGGGCAAGGGGGAGTGAAACTGTGGAAGAGAGTGAGGCCTCCATTGTATCCACTGGGTACTTTGTCGTTCTGTTGCAGACACGTGGAGGTGGGAAATGGCGGTCTTGGGACGAGGGGAGCGGGTTTCCATTGGCGATGGGAGCTTCTCCTTGGCTGAAGCCCGGTTCACGCCCTGCTTCTGCCTCTGTGAAGCTTCATGCTCTTGCCTATGGACCTAGAGCTGAATACCTCACCCATTGGCAATATCTGGGCTCATCCTTGGCCCTGCCAGTCTGGCCCTATAGGGAGAAGCTAGCTTCACGCCCACGAACCAATTGGATCCGAATTGCTCACTTCCCATAGCTTCGGTTCGTTTCTGTGCCTAGCATGTCGTAACCTGTGACCTCTGGTTTCAATGGGAGGTGTTGTCACGGTGCTGGCTATTCTTGCTACGTAGCTCATGGAGCCAAGAGCCTCCTCCGCTGACTGGGGGGAGGGGGCAGGCATGGGAGCTTCCGGGAGAGCTCGTTGGTTGGACAGGGGGCAAGACGAGGCGAGGGCGAGGCTAGGCGATGGAGGGGCGGCGGGGTGGGAGCTTAAGTGGGATGGATGGAGGGGTAGCTCTGCTCTGGTTCCCATTTCACGTCACGGCGATGCCGGGTTATGGATATTTTCGTATGGCTGTACGGCATTGAGTATCTAGTAAGTCCACGGCGTAATAGGAGCTACCTTTGGCACCTTTGGTAGACTAAGCCTCGAAGGTAGGTAGCTACTCAATGCCTCTCATGCACTCCCCACGCCATGCCTCGAGTCTATTGATGCCCTTCTTCTTCTTGCCATTCGACCCCGCCGGCACGAGGGTGCCGAGGGCTCGCGATGGGGGCCGCTTGGCGTACATGAGGGACACGCCTCTCATGCAGGGTGCGACTGGGACAAACTGGGACACGTTTGGATACGGGGAAGCCAGGGACGACTGAGAGGCCACGAGAGGTTTCTCTGGTGTGTTGGATGACGCGGCCTGCTTTCTGTCTCTTGGCTTGGGGGAAGGAGGACAACATTGGGGTTCATTGTGATCTTGCTCAATAAACGCAGGATGAATGTGAAAGGGAAGGAATCATAGGCCAGTGTGAAGCTTGGGGCGTGGCATCATGGCCCGTGGGTGTGGAAGAGTCCGGGCAGAGGAATCGGGAGGCAGCCGCGCGCTTGCTTCGGCTGGAGACGAGAGGCGTGAGGTTCTTGGCGACTTGCCATGATCCGTGGGTTGCCTCTCCCTCTCTGAAGGCCCGCGTATTTGTGAATTGAGGTAGGTAGGAGTGGTAACTCTGGGGAGTGAACTGAAGTGAAAGTAAACAAAGGACCAGAATCAAGCATAAAGTCGGCTTCGGCACGCCACGACTAACGCGCTACAAAGCTTCTTACCCCCTGTTCCTGAAGACAATTGGGCTACAGACGGAAGTGGAGAAGTCAAGAATAGAGCTCGTCATCTGAGACCTACCTAAAGTTCACTTTGTCGGAGCTACAGAAGGGGCGTAGCTTCTTGATGCTTCAGAGTTGAGAGCATCATACGTGACGCTGGGAAAGCTCGAGACAGGACACCTTGGAGGCCTGCCTCTCTTGTTCTCACCACTGCGTCAAAAAGAGACACACAAACAGTTGCCTGACTTCCTCTTGGTTCCCTTTACTCCCTCCTCTTGGTCATAGAAAGCAGAGGGTGGAGGCATCGCGTCGCGGGTTCTGGACATATCGTCCATTCATGTGGCATGAGGTTTTCCCTGGAACCACTCTTTTTTCTGCCCAATGGATTCTTTGGCCCCCCCAGCAAAAGCAGGTCCGACCTATCAGGGTCTTGAGAGGAACACCAAAACAGAAGTATTGGCGGGGAACGGAGGCCGTGGCCTGCGGCAAGGACCGATGCGTTCCGTTCGTGGCATCGCCTCATGGGGTCGGGCCAGAACTCTGAACTCAGACCCCTTCTAGTCCAGGTTCCTTGGGCTAGGAGCCTGGGAAGCTTAAGAGGGCTGGAACACGAAGGTACGCCACTGGCGTGATGGTCCCCTGTATATGCTGGCGGTCTGGCGTAACGATGTCGTCGTAGATGTAGCAAAAACCATATTTGTATTGGCTACTACGTACTCCATTGACTGGTTGTCGTGGGTGATGTGAAGTGTGTTTTGAGTTGAGGTGACGATCTTCTTTGTGGTTGCACAGGCACCACAGGCACCACAGGCACCAGAGGCACAGGCACATTCGCTCTCAGTCTCAGGGGTGTTTTCGGAGGGGTCCCAGTCGAAGGGGGAGCCAAGGCGGGGCGGGGCGGGGTTCGGATTCATCATAGGAGCGGTCAGAGGTTGGAGGGGTAAAGAAGCAAGGTAGAGAAGACTGGAGGTGAAGTAGACGGAGATTGAGTGATTGAGAGATTTGGCGACAAGCACCTTGACAGCCTTGGCCGGGACCTTGATGAGACGATCAAGGTTGACGCTATTGGCACCTTGAGGGGTTGGGCAGTTGTATAAAGAGATGGTTGTTGTCCAGCCTGTAGAATTGATGAGTCTTTTTACTGCGAAGACAATATGATCCTTCAGCAATTCCACCAGGCAAAACCAGTTCCAAAAGAGATCAAGAGCGGCAAACAGTACATGCAACATCACCACGATGGAACAGTGGAACAGTATTCGGCGTCTCAAAAGATATATTGCTCAAGTGAGTGACTAAACATGCCAATAGGTCCATCGATTAGAAGAGACACTACCCGCCGATGCAAACTACCCATCAACCAAGTCGTAACCCATATCCCGAATTCAAAAACTCATATCGTCGTCGTATCGAGAGAAAGCGAAACCGCAGTAAAGCAGCAACGTATCATAGGTCGTCGTCAAAGGAAGAGGCGTTTATTTGCAAGAGGAGCAAGAGCAGCCAGAGCCGCAGTTGCCTGTCACAGGTTAGCGTCTTGGTCTCCAATGACTGACCGTCGACAACCAAATTGCGGTTGCGATGCGGTTGCAGGGGGGAGAGGTAGGTACATACAGGTAGAAGCGCCGGAGCAGCCGCAGTCACCCTTCATTTTGATGGTTGTTGGTTGGTTTGGGGGTTTGAAAAAGGTGTTGTTATTGTAGTTGACGTGATGGACTTAGATGTTGACGTTGTGGAGATCAGGTCAGAGGCGGAAGAAGAGAGGTAAGAAGCCGCGCACTTATATATCCAGAGCCTCCTCCTAGCAGCTCGGATAGTCACCCAGAGGGAGGGGACACTGAGAGTAGCAGGAGGAGGGGTCAGATGTCAGATGAGGGTGGCCAGATGGGACCGGATCGGGGGGCCGTCATTGGGCGGGTGCGCCGTTTGTGCGGAAACGCAGTCCAAGTCAAGCCAGCGTCGTGGCTCGGGACTGGCGACCTGTTGGCGAGGGGTGCTTCGGTGGGGTTTGCGCTCTTTGTGCGTTGACGGTAGCCAGTCGTCCCCCTTTTCTTTCGGGGCTGGAACTTGGCCCGGCATGGATGTCCATGGAATGGCCCATGGGGGGTTGAGTTGGTTTGGGGGAGGTCTTTTTGCCCTTTTTTGCGCCGCGCGAATCGCCTCGGCCGCCCAAACCAATCCTGGCTGACGGACAAGACAGGGTCAAAGACCACTGCGATGCTTCCCAATTGTCAACCTTTTCTTATCTCAACGCATCGTTGCCGGATAAGGTTCAGGTGGGTTGCGTCTTTTGTGCGGGAGGCGCTAGGATTCGGCCATTTGTTCCTCAATGCATCGTTTGCAGCTGACCCTGGCAGATTGATGAGATGAGATTCGTATCTTTTGAGATGTTGCCGAAGCAGGTAGGCATCCCGCGGCATCCATTCGCAAGTTCCAGAAGCTGCTCTGGGGTATCGTGATACTGCGAGACAGCCCGAGAGAGTGAGACTGGCATCGAGAGACTGGCAGAGATAACGGTATGACGACGATAGCAAACGGTCCTCATTCAGGCAGGACCCTGAATCTTTGTCCTGGCGGCTGACGTCGGACGCACTCGTGGCGAGGAGGGGTATCCCATCCTCTGCCTGCCCGTAAATCGCTGTAAGCTGCCCCAAGCGCAGCGCCAACGCTGATGGAGGGGTACTATCCGCAGCACTATGATGGAAGGGCGAGTGAGGGGTACCCGTGGCTGTGACGTCTGTCCTGTCACTCTGCGCTTGCGGTGTGTGTGGCTGTCTCGAGTTGCGGCCTTTGTGCGTGAATCTTCACCACTCGCTCTGCGATGTACCGATGTAGCTGAGACCCTTGGCCCTCGAGGCATTTGTGCCGTTATCAATTTCGAGTCCGAGATGCGCGCATGATCGGGCACCTCTGCGATAGATCATCGCCTGCCTGGACGGTATGACGGAGCCACCTATCGACGGTCTCAGGTCTCTCTCTTCTTCATCACTCGGCCGTTCTTCATCACCGCTTCTTCAGCAAGTTAGCGACCAGCCAGGAGGAGACAAACCCCACCACTCAGACGGCGAACCCCACGGCTCTAACACCCTGGGTGCATTGACCCTCCTGCGTGTGTAAACCGAATTGCTGCTGGACCTGCCCTGTTCCCGTCCCAACCACCTTTTCCTGCTGGCTGGTGCCGCCAACCGCGTCGGAGTGTTTTCTTAGTCACGATGCTAGCGATTTCCAGGCTTTGAACGGCGCCGTTCTCTTTTGGTGCCAGGTGCCAAAGCTGCTGGACCATGCGTCCGACGGCGGATGATGTCGGTAGGAGGCGAATATTCCTGACCGCTCTGGCCAGGCCCAAAGAAGACTGACGGAATGGGACGCTTCCAACTTCTAGAGCATAGGTACTGTTACTAGTGTATCCGTAACCGTACACGCTCTCATCCTCGTCTGCACCGTGCCGCAACCCGCTGTCATCGAAGGTAAGGATTCGCAGACTGTCGGACTGGGCCTTCTTGGTGGAATTGCATGTTGCTGAGCTGATCTGCAAACTGCGAGCATTGAAGAAACTTGCTCAATAATCCTTGAACACCTGCTCGCTTGTCCACATCGAGGACCAAACAGTTCTGTCATTCGCGAACTGGTCGAGGCGCCATGTGAGACTCTTCATCAGAGACGCTGCAGCAAGACGTTGGCGACCGCTTCGGGCAACGATCGGCTGATGTCGGAACGGATGACATCGACGCACGTGCACCGGAAGCTCGGAAATCGTCGGAAGATAAGTCACGTGGTCCATCGGCGCTAAGGCACTTTGGGAAAGTCGAGAATCTCCCGCAGGACTGAATGTCTAGACGTGATGGCATCAAGTTCAGGTACTTTATTGTAAAATCTCTTAGAGGACCAAAATTATCCCATCACGTCAGGACGGGTCGCGCGGCCAAATCATCCCCCAAACATGTAAAGAAGGCTGCATGTTATTGTCACGCAAGTCCGTCAAACGATGGTGGGGCTGCGTTTCTTCTCAACGTCAGACACCACGCAGAGCAGCTGCGACACAACGTGTGAGTGGCATATATTCTGCCGCAAGTGGAGTGATGACGTTTATCAGACACAAGAGGAGGCAATTGGGACATCTCAATGAACCAGAATGCATCGTTTGCGCTATCTGGATGCTTCTTACACAAGTGACCAACCCAACCTTTCTCTGCTGAAGATAATGCCATAAACCCACGCCCACTGTTCCTTACCAGAGACCTCCCATTCATCATCCAGAATCAACAATCGCATTCCCACGCTGGTCTTCTGCTGAGAGCGAAGCTGGAATATCCATCTCTTGTCTCCAAGTGTCGTCCCAGAAAGCCTGACTCATCGTAGGAAAGAAGACGACCATCAGTCGGAAGTCAGTTCCGGCTCCATACTCTCTGGCCTCTTTAACTACTTCTTTCCAGTCAATGTTGCCTCCAGCGCCGACGGCGATAACCATGGTTCGGAAGCTAAGTTGGTTCTCATGATGTGCTTGGCAGAGAGATAGGATGAGAGATTTCACACCTTGAAAGTAAGGTACGCCCATCACATCCTCCTCGGTGTCCGTGGTATCCAACAAAAGCGTTTCCGCTTGCCGAGGCAGCCAATTTTTGACCAACGTAGCGCGTTCATCCAGTGTCTCGAGGAGCGAATAGTACATCGCAATTCTGCTGCGGAATACCTTCAGGCCGGACAGCTCCAACGTGCTGTTTATTAGAGAGCGAATCTCTAGGGTAGGGTTCTCGCCAAAGAACTTCAAATTCCCCTGCTCACAAACCTTCAAGGTCAGATGCTCAATGCATGGACAACTTTTCGTAATCGCGGCGCCCAACTCCAAAATTGTTCCTACGTTATGGCCAATCAAAATCTGAACTCGAAGCGGACTCGGATCAAAGTCGACGAAGAGATGCGTGAGGTTTGTGAACCGCCTTAGGGCCCTGCCGAGAGTTGCAGATTTCATCCCCGTACGCCGAAGTATGAGTTGCTTCGTGGGAAGAGATGTTCTATAACCGGGACGGTCATGTAGACCCCATATGCCAAGATCGTACGAGGATACAAAAGTCGCCAGAGTTGGATAAGCGACGAAGTGTTCCAGGAAGTTGAAATCTGAGCCAAACATACAGTCATACTGTGGGTGGATCGGGCTAGGGAGCAAGGAAAGCGACTTCAGTTCCGGGCAGACCCTCTGCTTCATGGCGGAGAACGCTGAAATGGCAACCAATAGCATTGACCGCAATCCAATTAGTTGAAGTCGATGGGAAGTGAGGTGGGTGACTTGCATCTGAGAGATTGTGAGAGAGCAGATTCTGTGACCAAAGCAGAGCAACATGCCCACCAGCAACCCCACAGCAAGTGGCGGACTTGTTCGAGAAAACGTCGCGTACGGTCTGTATAGTAGCAGGATATGACGATCAGTGTCCGAGAGCTTGCTTTCATCGAGTATAAATCTGGGCCAATTGGTGAGATTTGTCGGCGTTTCCATCGTGCTTGGGTCGTAGTAAGCGTCCGGGCCTAATGAAATGTCGACTTCGCGGATCAAGCGACGCAGATGTGGGGTTTCAACCAATGTTCGGACGAGAAGTACCAGTTGATTGTAATGCGTGTGCGGAAGGTTGATGGTGTGGTACAAACCCTGCTGAGCGAACGGGAGTATTCTCTGGTTTACGAGACAGAGAGGGTAGGCGTCTGCACAGTAGTGGGCAATCATTGTAACGAGCTCGTTCGGCAGTGATAGGAAAGTAGCGCCCGACATAACTGCTGGTGGCTAGTGGCCATGTATCCGTTGTAGATGTGCTTCTTGTTGTCGGGTCGCTAAGGCGTCGGGGGCGAGGAAGTTCGAGTTTGATGATTGTCTGATTGACTGTTGATGAGCGTCCTCTCGAAAGGCCATCAATCGATAAGAGGCGTAGGAAAGGCTGCAGTTGTCGTATCATGTATTTGGATGCTGGAAGATGGGTGTTTTGTCGAGTGGGAGGTTTCGTTGGGGAGTAGACAAGTTAGAGAAGTGATGGAGATGAACAGATTGGACGAGACTGGGCTCGGTCAAGGAGACTGTCAGTAGATGAGATAGAGTGAAGCAAGCAAGAGAATATGAGATACTTCTTTCCACCTGCGATGGCCCTCTACCACTCGATTCATGCCTGCCTTCCTCACCATCTGTATGGTGTCAGTAGAATGTGGAAGCAGGAACACATCGTGACCGCTCAACAGGCTGAAGTCTTCACTCAGGCGGAAAGAACATCACTCTTCGCTCTGACCCTCTCACTTGATGACTAGCAAGAAGCGACTGTTGATTCCCAGAATGGGAAGTCGTGGCCTGGAGGGGGAGGCAGCTGGACGATTCCCATGAAGCCCCAGTGGAAGTTGACCAACACAAGAGGTCACTTAGTTGCAATCGACAGGCCTTGAAAAACACAGCCATGCGACAACAACATCTGAGATACACTGCTTATGATGATTACATGTGCCGACATCGCAGGTGTCCCCGTAGCGCCACCGGAGGATTTCGCCATCTCCACCATGGAGTTCCAAGTCCGCTCCGGGCCATCGCCGGACACACGCCGGAAAGGGAAGTGGTGGGCCACCAGCAGATGCCTTGACTGGATGGAGTTGCAACTCCATTGTGGAGAGTCGGCGGCGCTGACCCGGAGCGGGATTACTGTGGTCTCGAAGAAGGCTTCTAGTGGTCTGAATGAGCCTTGATTGTGTGTAATGACTGAACTCTGTGAGCTTTGGATGCGATTCATATAAGATAGAGACAGAATGCCGCTGAAAACTTACTCCTGGAAAGAACCCATCATTGTCTTCTCTCAACTCTCTTCTCCATCGTCAGAATCCATGCCACAATCGTCTCGGGCTCAGGCAATTACCTTCAGTCATGGCACCTTCAAGCACCCAAGACCTGTTCGATGTTGAACACCTCACCTCCAAAAGCATCGAAAAACCCTTGACTACCCATCGGCATACCGCTCCGGACTTTGAGCTCCTCCGCCACCTCGTACCCCTCGTCTCAAGCGGCAAGACAACGCACCTCAACGCAGCTTTCATGCCTCCCTCAAACCTGATCGTCAACGAAGCCCTCTCTCGCTTCTGCTCGGAAGCTCTGAATCAATCCTCTCCAAAAACTCGCTGGAAAGAAGATGTTGAGGCAGTCCGGGAACTACTGGGCAGGTACATCAACACAGACCCATCAACCATCGCCTTTGTCAGAGACACCACCGAAGGCCTGGGAAGCTTCATCCGCGGCCTAAAGTTCCAACCAGGCGACAATGTCGTGATTCTCGACTGCGAGCATCCGAACCAAGCGTTCGCTTGGCTAACGCTCCGCTCGGTTGGGCTGGAGGTCAGACTCGTCCCTACAGACCCGGAGAACCCAGTAGCAGCGGACGCGGAGACCTTTGCGCCGTACGTCGATGAAAGGACCAAGGCGATCGGGCTGAGCTCCATCATGTTCCACACGGGACAACGGAACGACGTCGCTATTATTTGCGCGGCGTTCAGGCCCCGGGGAATCCACGTTCTCGCGGACCTTACCCAGCAAGTCGGGTTTGCTGCTGTCGATGTGAAAGCATTAGGTGTCTCGGCGGCGGCGTTCAGCCTGCACAAGGGCCTTAACTCGCCAACTGGCTTCGCGGCGCTGTACGTCGATACACAAGTCATCCAAGAGATGGATCCAGTGCCACCCATTGTAGGCTATGGCGGCGTAAGCAGTGTCGGCGACTCGGAGGACTTTGCGGTCCCGGAAGGCCCCGTCGTCTTCCACCCTACCGCGAAGAGATACGAGCACGCCAACATGAGCTTCATCTCAGCCGTGGCTGCAAGGGCGTTCCTCCAGTTTTATCTCGAAGTGATGGGCCCCAGAAATCTCGAGCAGCGTCTGTATAGCCTTGGAGATGCGCTGCGACAATCTTGCGCTGAATTGGGTGTTGGCGTCGTTGGGCCAAGCGAGAGGAAACACCATGCACCGCATCTTCATGTTCTTCGTTTGCAGGACTCGAGATGGTCTGAACGCTTGAAGGCAGCGGGAATTGTAGCGACGAAGTTTAGGACCGGTATCAGAGTCTCTTTTGGCTTCTATAGCAATCTGGAAGATGTCGAGAGATTGATGGCGGTGATCCGGAGGGGGCTTGGAAGCGGCATTCCACCGTGTTAGTGATGTGCGATCAAAGGGGTTGATGAAAGAGACAAACCGACAGCCTTGATTCTCGATTGACAATACTTTAATGAAATGAATACGGAGACAATCTTCCTTGATGATCTTTGATGACTTCTTTCCCGTTGAATGTCGCAATCCTCAACTTGTTGATCACAAAGGCTAGAGGGCAAATAGCGGCCTGGAGGAGAATGTTCCAGTGCTAGTCCACTGAAGAAACAGGGAGGAGCATCCCACATCGGCCACCTCCCATCGTCCCCTCAACTTCCCACCTTCATCAACCTCAACCTCCTCAAGCCCGCGTTGTCTCCGCCTGAACGATGCCTCTACACGATCAGGAAACACCTCTCAAACCCACCAAGAGAATATCGTAAGCTGTAGTCTCCATCAAAGTAGAACACCTTTCTAAATAATCGAACAGGTGCAAGAGATGCCAGTACAGAAAAGTCAGTCACTTACAATCCTCTTCCCAACTGTTCGCTGAGACATCTCGCCAGTTCAAATGCTCCCGCACCGAACCATGCCAAAACTGCAGCACGTCCAACACGCCTTGCGAATACCGCCCTGTAGATCGTAAACGCGTCCCGGCCTCTCACGAGTACGTCGCAAGCCTCGAGTCCCGCATTGCATGGCTCGAGACGTTTGTTCAATCTCTCCGTGTCGCCACGCCAGAGCAGCGGGAGAAGATGCTCAACTCCACGGCAGCTGCGGAGGGAAAAGACCATTCTCTTCCTAGTAGTTCTCGGAAAGCTCAAGAAGATATACGGACGGATGAAGGGGCACCACTGGCACCAGGCAACTACATATCCCACCTCGGCATCCACGCTCGCTCAAGCGCAAATCTCGAGCTAGGCCTCGAAGGCTCCCTCATCTACCATGGCGCAACCTCCATCTTCCGCGTCGACCTCCCTTCCACCTCTTCCAAAGACCCAAGAGATCCTGACAACACTACCACCGCCGCTCTCCTCCGAGGAGGCGGCATCGAAGCAAACTTCGAATCTGTAATGCAACACTTTGGCATCGACGGCCCATCCTCTCCCGCCGTTCTGCAGTCCCTAACCCAGTTCTTCCGCTGGCAATATCCGCACTTCATGTTCATCTACCGCGAGGCCTTTCTCCGTGACCATTTCAGCAATGACGACGGCGAGGGTGATGCCAATAATGGTAGGAATGACAGAAAATACTGGTCCCCCGCGCTGCTCCTATCTATATGCGCCCTCGGCGCGCTGGTCAGCTTAGATACAAAAGCCTCGAGCGAGCGATTTTTCCTCGCGGCGGAAAGCATCATCATGGTGACCGGGCTCACGAGGCCGAGCGTCGCTACCGTCCAGGCGTTTCTATGCCTTGCACTCTACGAGATTGGGAGGGGGAATTTGTCCAAGGGCTGGGGGTACTCTGGTGAGCACATGTGTCCAGTAGCAATATCTCCAAATGCCTCCATCTTGATCGTGGACTGACTGAATGGCCCAAAAAGGAATCGCCTTCCGCATGGCACAAGACCTCGGCCTCCAACGAGACCCCAAAGACTGGGTCCAACACGACTCATCCCTCGCATCACCCGAAGATGTCGAGATTCGTAGAAGGATCTACTGGGGCTGCTACATCTCCGACAAGCTCATCAGTCTGATCCTCGGTCGGCCGGTATACCTGGTCTACGACGACGCCGAGGTCCAGCCCATGGAGACGCTTCCGTTCGTGACTCCCTCTCCTTCGCCCTCGTCTCCGCCGTTCGTTCTCGTACAAAAGATGTAGTCTGTTAATGTCAACCACAGAGAACCCCCCGAAATGAGTCTCTGGCGCCCCGTAGGCTTCGACGAAGAATACAGAGAATCCGCGCAAGCGAGCTCCATGATCCCCTACCTCCACGAACAGATCCGCCTATCGCGCATCATCGAGAGAATGATGTCGACGCTCTTCTCTCCGCGCTCCAACCTAGACGACCTCGGTCGACGAGTCTGCTTCGATAATCTAAACCTAGACCTCAACCGGTGGCGCGAATCGCTGCCCGATTTTGCAAAATGGCATAAGTGGGGTGGATCGTCATCGAAGACAATACCTGGAGTATTAGCGTTGCAGTATGTCGACCTTCCGTGATGTGTGACCCTGTTTGCATCTAAAACGTCTGTGTCAGTCTCCTATTCCACAGTGTTCGCATCGCCTTGAACTATGATCAGGCTATTGCATCCCGTGGGAGCGACGCGGACGAAAAGCCACAGTCTTACTGCGTCACATCCGCGCAGCACATCACTTCCCTGGTACGCACCTATCGAAGTCAGTACGGGCTTCAACATGCACCACTCGTGTTTGTGTACGGCGCTGTCCAGGCGAGTCGCTCAGCCAAGGCATTCAACATCACAGAAGAAAACCAGTATCTGATCCGGATGCTGGGAGAACTATCATCGGCTTGGAGCCTGTCAAGAGAAGTCATGGCCAAAGTGTTGGACTGCTAAAGCTAAATACCCGCGAGAGTACACAAATCGGGCCCCATTCTCCATCCCGGCCTCCAGACTTGTTTATCCAGCTTTCACAGCAGTCACCATAGCCATCTGTGTTCTCCATTTGGACCTCCACCCTTATTGATGCCAGCTTCCTTTGCACAGAGTGTCGTCATGATACCCCTTGCCAAACCATAGCTGTCATGTCTTCATCGGTGTGGCCTTGATACAATTCAAACGTTCATCTGGTCGAAAGACTTCGCCCATAGGGTCTTGGCGTCGGCGGCGGTGTAGACCCGGAGCTTGGCATCGGTGCCGGCCATGGTGTCATTGGCGGCTCTGGTCCACTGCTTCGGCTTGCTGTACTTGCAGCCGATGGCGATGGTGTCAAGGCGAGGGAGAGGAATCTCCTCCGCGCGCGTCTCGCAAAGATCTTCGATGATTCTCTTCACGTGCTCCTTGTGCGCAAGAACCGCGGGGGTCTTGGACGTGACTTTACCCGGGAACTTCACGGACGAAGCATCCAGGAAGAGCTTCTCCAGTCTGTCAGGAAGCTTCTCGGCAAGGTCGAGGTCGCCGAGATACTGAGCCTCGCGAACGAAAGCATCGATCTCAACGCGAAGCTCTCGAAGGTTGTCCATCTTGGGAAGGCAGGTGAGGGTAAGACGGGGACCGAAGAAGTCTTCCTTATTTCCGAAGAAGCGGATTGACAGGACTTTAAGCTCGGGGCAATACTTGGGCAAGACTCTGTTGATGTTCTGTCCAATCAAGTGGTTGGCCTTGTCGGGGATGGTCTCGACTTCGAGATGCTCAACCTTGGGGCAACGGCGGAGTAGAACGCAGAGGCTCGAGGCGGTCCAGTCGCTACCACGCAACAAGAGCTTCTTGAAGGGGAACTTGACGTCAGCACCACAATGCATGAGAACGCTGGTCAGCTCGCCCTCGGGTCCCTTGAAACCGAAATCGACGAGCAGAGGCGAAGAGACCGCGAGGGCCAAGGTGGGCTGAAAGACCTTGCCGAAGAAGGTCTGGCTGGATCTCTGAAGCCAGGTCTTGCTGATCAAGTCCAGGCTCGCCAGGGCAGGAAACAGAGGCGAGTAGTCGAGGTTGTTGGACGAATTGGGCGCAAGAATGCAGAGACCAGCAGTCAGAAAGCGGTCGGCAATGGAGAGGTAGTTGTCGACGCTGATCGTGACATGATGAGTGTTCTCCAACAGGAACATGAAGAGGCCGAGAACACGCTGGAGGTTCTCGGGGGCCTTGGTGCCGCAGGTAGCCTTGCAGAGGGCAAGAAGCTGGCGATCACGCGCAGAAAGCTTGGAGTCATCAATCTGAGTGAACGAGAACTGGCTGTAAAAGGAAGCCGCCGGGTTCTTGCCGGTGAAGTTGTTCGTGTTGATGGCGATGAGCACGTCATTGATGAGCTTCCGGGTAGAAGGCTGCTCGATGAGGGTTCTGACAATGCACGCAAGCTGGTGGGGAGTCTGGATGGGAGTGACAAAGTACAGCTCGCGACGCGCAATGTCGTGGATGCGCTTGCTCACGAGGCAGAGGTTGCGAAGGTTCTCGCGGCCTCCGCCCGCGTGATCATGGCAGAGCGTAGTGATCATGCCGAGGACCTCGTTGGGCATGGTATCGAGGCTGTGACGGTTCATCTTGATCTCGATGGATTCGAGCTGTACAATGACAGAGCGAGGAGCATCGGGAGCCGACTCGTTTTCGGCGGGGTTCTGGGCGACAGCGGCCTTGATCTTGGCCACTAGAACGTCGTGGGCGATCGAGTTTGCGGTGTCAGCCATAATGTCTTGGAGGCTTGGCTGCCGCGTGTTGCAATGGAGGATTGATGAAAGGAAAGTAGAGGAAGTTGATGATGATGGGGGAAGAGTAGAAGGCGTTTGAGGTGCGCCGAAGATGGAATGATGAAATTCCAGAGTGACGACGAGGCAAGGAGGAAACGCGAGGTGAAGTTTGGAAGAAGGGACGAGGTGCCTTGGGGGTCCTTCTCTGCTTTGCTTCCGTTCCGGGCCGAGTCTGCCTCCTTCTCCATGGCGATGCCTCGAAAAGGGGAGGAAACAACCGCCTTTGGGCCACTCAGAGGTCGTTGACCACGTGATGGGCGGTCAAACCAAACGGAAAGAGCCTTTCAGAGGCTGCCCATCGAGGACGGGGACTTCAAGTACTCTCTTCCCGTGCCCGGGTCGGGGGGTTGAGGTGAGTTGTGGTAACTAAGTGTTGACGGGACGGGGCACTCGGATGGAGGGCGGGGACACAGTCTTGAAGTATTGGAGGGACCCGGAAAAAGAAAGACAAGGAAGCAATCCTCGAATCAAGAAGGCAAGGCGATGCTTTGTCGGAATGAAGCAGGCTGCGTTGAAGAGAATCGAAATACTGGCAGCCTAGGTTGCTGTTGAGTCTTTGATATCAAAGACTGGTTGGGTTGTGGAGAGTTGAAGAGACTCAGAAAGGCTTCATTGTATCTGAAAGTGAGTCAATGCAGGACTGAGAAATGGAGGCCTTGCTGATTGAATATAGTTCTGTTGAGAGATATCTTCACCTCCAGAGAAGCAGAAAAACGAACTATCCTCCGACTACTTCAACCTCATTGCAAGATATCAACCAGACAAGCATCGAAATACATCAGCCATGACTTCGCCCGCAAACGCAAAGTCCCTCTCGACCTTCTCGTTCAGCCCCCAAGCCTCCTGGCTACCATCCAGCACAGTCGCCCTCCTCATATCCCTCCTATGGCTCCCGACGACCGGCGTCCCTCGATGGAGAGTGCATGTGTTATCCCACATGACCAGATCGCCCACTTGCTTCCACGGAACCGAAACCACAAACTTGTCCTGCGTAGCGTGGCGGTAAAGGTACTCTAGCTGCTCCCTGCCTTCATCACCCTCGAGACCTTTAATGTGGTGACAGTGCGAAGGCACAAATAGGTTCATCCTCCCGCTGGCCTCATGAAGCTGGGTGACCTTGTGCTTGCTCATTGGGTGCTTCGCCGGATCCAATTTTGCAAAGAAGTCGGGGCAAGCCTTCTTGCGGGAGTACCAGAACGAATGGCCGGCAACATAATCCTTGGAAAGAAGTTCCTGCTTCCACTCTTCAGGGAGCTCATCCCAAGCCGCACGCGTATCAGCAAAGTCGGTGTTGCCGCCCGCTCCCAGTGGAGGAATTTCGTGCGCCAAGAGGATTGAGTAGCTTGCTCTCTGGGCGTTGAAGCTGCTGTCGACATGGAAGAGCGTATTTCCCTGCCCAAACGTCAGAGATGGTGATCCCTCCCGTATCCCCTCTTCAGTTCGACACGAGTTGGGAGAGACATACCTTGCTGATCTGAGCACGCGGATCTTTAGAGCTGATGACGTTGCCGTTGGCGTCGACGTTACCCTGGTCCGTCAACTCGGGCAGACTCATACGCGACGGCGTCCCGGTGTCTTTGCGGCGCTCGAGGTCGCCGAAGAGGCTTGCGAAGGCGACGTGGCGTTCGTCGTCTAGGCCTGTTTCTGGGAATACCAGGACTCCATACTACACCTCGAATGATTAGCAACAAGCCGGATTGATTTTGAACAAGTCGTTGATGCAGACCTTTGTGATGGCAGCTTGGATCTCTCGGAAGACGTCTTCTGTCAAAGGCCTGGAGAAGTCTACGCCACGGATCTCTGCTGCGAAGGTGGGATGGAGGGGTTCGATGGTGATTGGCATGTTGCTCAACCCTCTCTATGTTTCTCTGCTAATACTGCGACAGGTAGTAGCTCTCGAGCAATTTTAGTCTTAGTATCCGAGAGTAGGGACAAGATTCAAGCCAGACAACCGAACTCGATGTCTTGGCACTGGAGTATCGTACTTAGTCTATCTCGAAAGCACCGCGTTTGAACTCCTACTTCTACGATCTATCCCGCATTTCTACCCGTCAATACGGAAGGTCGATTCAGTTTCAAACCCATTCATCTCGCCGCCCCACGAGCTGTTCATTTAATTGACCTTATCTGTAGGTTATCTCTCCTTCACGAGTCAGACCCTGCCACCCCATATCATTGACAACGGCTATCACCAGTATAAGCTTTCCGTCGACAGGGCATGTCCCTGTCCGCACGATGTCGTTTGCACTCCAATGGAATTTGGGACGACCGAGGTTCATCCCTTGTGTTTGTCTCTTGGGGTTTTCCACGCCAGCCCACCAACATCATCACCTATCCCATAACTTCTACTTTCACCACTACTCTCGCAGACTTTGAGTCAACTTCAAATCCTCTCAGCCTGACGATAGGTTTTAGTCCAGAGAAGTTATTTGCAGATTCCAGTCATGCCGTCTCTCCGGCCTCTGCTCAACCCGATCCTGGGCCCGGAGCCCCGCCAGCCGGACCGGATCCCCACAGACACTGTGGTACAGCTTCCAGCCATGGACAGCTCTTGGATGATGCGCATGATGATCATGAGCTGGAGCATGTGCTTCCACGACGTCCTCGACCCTGCCGTGCTCCATGCCTCGCTTTCAGAGCTGCTCACTATCGGCAACTGGAAAAAGCTGGGCGGAAGGCCGCGACCAACGGTAAGTCCTCGTCCTTGCGATGCTCCGATGATTCTACTCAACTCCTGATCTGTAAGAGATATTTGAGAATATCTATAGCTAACAATCATATCAGAAAGACGGCAAACTCGATCTTCACATCCCTCAAGCCTTCACGCCCTCCCGCCCAGCAGTCCACTTCACGACAGAACCAAACCCATCCAGTGTCACCAGTCACCCTCTATCCTCAACCATCCCCTCCCTCTTCCTCCCTCACAAAACGACCTCCTCCTCCTCCTCAAACCGCCCCATCATCCTCGACACCCCCACAACCCTCACCCCCCTCCTCGCCGGCCCCGAGGCACCAAGAACCTTCAAGGACTACACAACCACAGACCGCCCCCTCCTAACCCTCCACATCATAACCTTCACCGACGCAACCTTCGTCACAATAACCTACCCGCACAGCATAACAGACGGCATGGGCCGCCGTGAACTCGTCGAGAACTGGTGCCGCGTCTTAGCCGGCAGACAAGACCTCGTCACGCCCCTAGCAGACCCGTCCTCTGACCCAATGGCCAAGGTCGCATACGCAGAGAAGCAGCGATACAACGAGCCATTTCTATGGGAACACAAGAGGTTGAAGGGCTGGGGTAAGGTGCGGTTCACGCTCGGTTTGCTGTGGTACCTCCTCACGAACCGTATCCGCCAGCGGAACATCTTCATCCCTGCCGCAGCACTCCTCCGCCTCCGCGAGCGTGCCGAAGCGGATATAGCGACAGCCATAGATGAAGAACCATCAGCCACAGGCCGTCTCAGCGACGGCGACATCCTAACAGCATACCTCGTCCGCCTAGCCTGCTCCCACATCCCCTCCACCTCCCCCACAAAACCAATCTCCATCTCCACGGCCCTCGACCTCCGCGGCCGCCTACACAACGACGACCTGCCCCCCGGCGAAGCACACGTCTCGAATCTGGTAGCATACAACTGGACCAACGCCACAGCCCGCGGCCTCCTCCACGCCCCCTTCGGCAAAGCCGTCGCGCTGATCCGCAACTCTGTGCGGTCCCAGCTTACTGATGCGCAAGTATACGCCTCGACTCGACTTACATACACCGCCGTCGCGGAGAGCGGGAGCACGAACCAGTTCACGGAGGCGAATGGGTTCGTGGTGTCTGTTTCGCATGTGGGAAAGGCGAGGTTTCATGAGGTGATTGATTTTAGTCCTGCGATTTTTAAGACTGAGGAGGGGCCGGGGGGTGAAGGGAAGGCGGAGGAGGGGGAGAGGAAGACGCCGAGGGGGAAGATTGTGTGGCAGTGTAACACCCCACGAATGAGCCTTCTCCCGCCGTGTCTCATTTATATCCAGGGTAAAGATCACGAGGGGAATTATTTGGCGCAGATGGTGGTTTCGGAGAGGGCGTGGCGGGTGATTGAGGATGAGGTTGAGAGGGTGTAGATCCTCTGTCTACCACACAAGGCAAATATCACAAGCACAAGCTATTTAGATCATCTTCAACGTGCAAATAAGAAGTTATCATTTGGATGTCGCTCGATCTGAGCCAAAAAGCAGCATATTACTTTGCTAGTATCTCTACGGAGTATCATCCTTCCAAAATATACACCAAAACGCCACGCTACATTAAGTTTGGTCGATAAAACAAACCCCTAATACAAAACACGAGGCACCCAAAACGGCGCCTTCTCAAGCTCCACCTCGATCCGGTTCTTGGCATTCAACTCGGCCCCCTCGTCAGAACACCCGACAACCTTGCTACAGTGCTCCACCTCCTGCTTGCTCACCCCCGCCGCGTCGCGCGGGATCCAAATCACCGGCGTCGGCGACGCCATCTCGGGCGGCCAGTAGGCCCGACGGGCGTAGTCCGCGGGGTACGTCTCGGTCGGATCGGGCAGGTCGACGGGGATGGTGCGCCGGAGGGTGGAGAAGTCGTCAAAGACGCCCGGGTGGAGCCAGCGGAGGACAAAATTCGGGTTCGGGTCGGGATCGGGGTCGATCCAGTGCATTATGTAGCCGATGGGTCCCGCGAGACCGTATTGTTCGGCCGTGGCTTGCATTTTCTTGGCGACTGCGCCGGCGGACCAGTCTTGGACGGAGGCCATGAGGCCTGCTGCGCCCTCTACGCCACGGGTGCCGTTGACTTCGTGCGTCGGGCCCTCGTTCTCCTCGCCTGGGTCGAAGAAGTCTGGGTACGCGGCGGTGATGTCGGCGTCGGTGAGGAAGTCGTCTTGCGGGTAGTCCGGGGCGACGAACCCGCCGTCGAGCTCTTCCATTTCGAGAGCGAGGGCGCGGGGGATGTTGTAGAGTAAGGGGAAGATTGCTTCGCGGAGGGAGATGTGGACGAGGGCCGTGAAGATGAGGAAGCCGATCATGAGGACCATGGGGATGTAGGCTGCGCGGAGGGCGAAGAGGCCGACGAGGCAGATTGTGGCGAGGTAGAGGCCGACGAGGAGGTGCATCAGCGCGCGGGGGTATACGAGGCCGCGGGTGTCGATGGAGGCGTCGCTGACGTAGAGGAGGTTGTACTTGTAGACTAGGTAGATGCAGTACAGGCCGGCGGCGGCGAAGCCGAGGACGACGGGCGCGATGCAGGAGTAGCTGATGGCTGGTGGGAGTCAGTATCGAAGAGGATAAGAGTAGGGATACAGCGCAGCTTACCGATGACGCCCATGTTAGTAAAGACGGGGAAGACTGCACCCCAATGTACGGGTCGCTCTCTGTGCCAGATCCTGAAAAGTCCACGAGGGTTATCAAAGCCCTTTGCCATGACATGATGGCGGAAGATGTCGAATGCCCGCAGCAGAGACGCAGCACCGACGGCTAGGCACTGGATAAGGATGTAGGAGATGTAAAAGTTGGAGGACTTTGGCAGGTTGTCGGCCAGCAGGTCCTTCGCTGAAAGAGGGTCTTTCAGCACTTGTGTAAGAGCCGCTGATGCAGCAGATGTAAGAGTCGTGATAAGGAAGACCTGAACTACTTGGAACGCAAAGTATGCGTGTTGTACGAAGAGTTCGATCAGAGAGAGCGAGGGAACGCCCGCAAGCCTGGCACAACCTTTGCAAAAGTCAGTGGGGTGACTAAAGGGGGTCGACAGGTACACTTACCTCGCAGCATCCAAGGAACGATGGCCATGAGGAACGACAAGGCCAACGCGGGCAGCAGACCACTGATGATGCCGGTGACCGGGTCAGGCAGCTTGGTAATCCACGCCAGGAAGGGGAACGTTTCCGACAAGAACTTGATGTTGGAAATGGTTCCGACAATGGCGGACGGAATAGACCAGAACACAATGGCGGCCGTGATGAAGGCACGCATCAAAAAGTCTCTGGCGATACGCTCGAACCACTGCATCCGAAGAGAGCTCCATACCACTTCGTCCGGGCGAATACCGATATACCGCGGCGACATGTGCAGCGGCCGGTTGTGCGCCAAAGTCTGATACGCGCGCTCGGCATCAGCTTGGGAGGAGAACTCGACAAAGGCTGTAGGTAGTCGACGACCTTCGCCCTTGAGGAATCCTCGACGCAGCTTGTTAATCTGCTGCGTGAGGGCCTTGATGCGCAGGCGTGTCCACTTGATCGTATCGACGCGGCGGAAGAAGTTGGCCAGGGGTCGGTGGTACGGGCGTTCGCTGGCCCCGATCCACTGTGCGGCGACGGAGCCGTTGACGTCGGGCAGGGCGGTGTTCTCTTGGTGCGGATATCCTTTCTCGGGGTCGTCGGACCGTTCTGAGCTTCCGCTCGATGGCGGGCTGGAGACGGTTTCAGGGAGAACCGGTAGGGCGGCGGCAATCGCCTTTAGTTGCTTGTTCCTCCGTTTGTTGGCCATCTTGATCAGGCGAATCTCAGCCTTTTCCAACCGCATCGCCGTCTCGTCTCGCTCCTTGACGAGCCTTTCCAGGTCGCTCGTGTCTCGGGGGATCCAGACGTTCTTGACGGTGTCGCCAAATAGCTTGCGCATGCGGGCGGCATCTTGGTATTTTGGCGGGACACAGCCGAACATGACTGTCCGGGAAGACAGCCGCTTGGAGTAGTAGGGCGATAGTAGGTAGGCATGGCGAAGATTGATGTAGTATATGCATTCACGGTAGATTGTGAAGAGGATAAATCCTGAAAGAGGGGTTTAGCATACCGAAACCATCGTATGGAATAGGGGGTACCTACCGAAGAAGACCCACGCAATGATTGCGTGGGCAAAGAGCATTTTGGAGTTCTGGACATTGCCTATGGTGATGCGGTCCAGTTGTGAAAGCCCACCGGTGCCGGTAGCATGAATAGTCATCAGTGTTGGCCATGTCATGCAAATACCAACGAAGCAGATCATAGTAAGTATTCTCAGATACCGAAGGAAGAGGAAGGCATCTAGTGAGGAGCGATTCAGGATTTCCGTATCCGGAACCGTCCAGAACGGCTTCACCCAGTTGAGCCATCCTTTGGGAAGCTGTACGCTTTGCTCGCTGTCGTGGAATCAGCATACTGTACGAATCACTATACGGGTGACGATGGGGTGATGACATACTGAGAGAAGAAGTCTCTAAGAATAGTGCGTGGGGAGTAGACGCGGAGACTCCTTCGGCGCAAGGCCCAGAAGATGAGCAGGCATACGACGGTGTAGATGAGCACGGGGATGAGGGTGCTGACGAGCGACATCAACGAAGACGAGTCAGAACCGACGTTCAGTTTGCTGACGGTTCCGCCGCCCGTCGAGTTATCGCGGGCGGAACCAACGCGGCCATCACCGTCACTGCCATCGCCGTTGAGCGACTATTCACACACGCACACAAAGTTAGTTTTGGGGGAGGCCTCAAAAAGCTGCTCACGGGAGTGACGGGATGGAGTCGTTGGGAGGATGTCTTACAATTTCCACCATTGCAGCTGAAACTGCACAACATGTCTTTGGGCGCTCAGGTACCCCGATCGGTTTAGTTGAAGCGAAGCCGGCTGAATGGGCGGGGATCGTGGGATTGATATTGGTAGAATACGGAGTACGGATAGTGTATTCGTACGGCGTGATGCCGACTTGTCAGGGTCAGACGATGGAGCTCTCTGGGCGTGGGGACGTCGTCTCGTTAAAACCTGCACCCGGCAGGATAAGCAGACTACGGGTCTGACCCCCGCGGACTTGCAGACCTAGCGCTGCGGGCGATCAATTAGATCATTGACGGGGGCTGGCCGTTTTGCCGTTGGGCTGGCGTGTGTGCGTGTGTGGTGCGGTGCTTGGGATGGGATGGGATGTGGCCGCCTACTGCTGGCCCGGTAGGGATTGGCGTGGGCTCTTTTGCGATGAGAGATGCTGATCCCTCTCAATACCAAGACTTTGGCAGCGAAGCGAACTTAGCGACGGGAAGCGAATTACTACGTATGTTAGGCGTCGCGCAGACCGACAGTTTCGCGAGGCCCTCGGGAGGGACCCTGTCGGAATGGCGGCTGGCAAAGATAGGAAATGTGATAATATTGATGGGTGTCGCTGATGAATTGACGAGTTCGGACGAGCGCGATGACAATTGACAGCTCAGGGCTCAGGCAGCGGGAAGTCAAAGAAGAAAACGTGCGGCCCGAAAGGGGAATGGCTGACTTGGTGTTTCTCTGTCGTTCCTCCGTCTCTTTGGCTGTGGCTCCTCTCCATTGGCTCCTCGGTGATCCCCTGGGCGGCCCCACTCCACGGCCAAAGGACGGTGCGGGCCCAAACCCACATGTGGCAGCTTCCGTCGCCACCAGCCATTGGCTGCCTCCGAAAAATTCTGCCCCTCCGCTCTATGATTGGCCAGAAGAGAGAAACGCTAAGATTGATTGCCTTCCAAGCGGGTCCGTGAGGGAGAAACATTTCCCCGCGGTCCCGGAACAGGGGTCCCGCGTACCTTTTGCAGACGGCTGACGGCATCCATGCACCCGACCCGAGAAAGCTTTGATTACGAAATCCTCTGCTCCTTTCCACCTTTGGTTCTCCAAGCGAAGAATCTTGCGGCCGAGGTTCGCCGAGAGCAAAGTTAACAAAGACAAACTGGGAATCCCTTGCCCACATACCCGGGCAAAATTCAAACATCTCTCCAGACTGCAGAACCAAACAGAAAATAAAAACCAAGTTTTTTGGCCCCCATGCCCCTTTCGGAGGTTACAATTGAGAACCCACTACAGCTGAACTTTAATTCTTGGCCCAGCACTTGGCCCGGCACGCGCAAGTGCGGAGCTGGCTCCGATTTCTCATTGACGCAAATGGACACTGATCGACGATATCTTCTTTCAACGCTCAGCTGAACTCTTTTTCGTTCAACCGTGTCATTCGCCTGAGTACCGCAGATGAGACCGATCTAACGACCGCTCGGATCCACCCTACACATTCTTCAACCACCCAGACACCTACACTAGACTCAACGTAGCCTTGGTAGACGTATGTACGAATAGAGCCGCCTGCCGCAACTTTGCAAGAAACAAGCCGTGCCAAGTTAGGTACTGCACACCGCGAGTCAGCAAGCCTAGTCCAGCTCTCGCACTGATCTACAACATCTCTCTCTGATTCTGCAAGTGATTGGCGTCGCCCTATATGCAAGGGAGACACGGATATTGTCTCCAGCCTTGGGCAGACGATCTTGGACCATGCCACGTGATGATGCCTTGTCAGGATGAAGCTTTGACGTCTGACAGACTACGTAGTACGAGTCCACACGACAAAGACCAGGAAAACCTGGTATTGGGGCCGCCGTTCACTCGCCGTTGCCTCGGCGAGACGCCTCACGGCCAGACCGAAGCATCTCGGGCTTTTGTTCAGAGACCATTCCCAACTAAAGACCGCGGAACCCACCCGGCATTTCTGATCGGGAATGTCTCACTACTTTCGGATGCCAGGATCATGGGGTAAAGATAACAGCATCACGGCCTGCTTCCTATTTGTCAGTGGGGACAACTTGGCAACTTGACCTCCTGCTTCAGGACTGATCCCGATCGTGTTCATGGGGTTGCTTGCGTGGCTAGGCTAGCCTTGGCTGCCCTATTTGCAAACGGCGAGGTTGAAACGTGCTTAGCAGGTTTACCCCACAGAGTAACGTTGCAACATCACTGGATAACTCTGAAATGAGGACATCTTACCTCATGGCGATGGCTGCATGACAAGGAGACTCTAGACGTTTTCTCGGGTTGGGGATGGTTGGTGCGGTGTTGACAAAGTGCGGCTGGTCCAATGGCGACAGCTCGGATACCGAACTATACCGATGAAAAGCGTTTCCACGCCTTTCGCAGGCTTCTTCAGAGCCATTTATTTCTTGTCTCTCTAAAAGGCCCGATACAACTGCATGAAGAAACATGTAGATGCTGGCTTAGGAGTAATATCTCGCTCACCCATGTTCCTGGCCTCATCGCACAATGAAAGACGAGCTCTTGCTCGGGTCATTTTGCAGCGAGATCTCCTGTATCCGCATGGCCAGACTCAATAGTCCTCAATCTTGAGCCCTGTTCGCTTGGTGTAATTGTTCATCCAGCCAATGCCCTATCGGCTAAAAGTTTGGAATGAGAAAGCTAGGGCCCCAAGACTCCAGGCATTAATGTGTAGTAGAGAAAGACGAGCCAAGTTCCGAAAGTGCTGGAACTCTTATCGCAAAGACATAACGTAGCACTTGGGACTTTGAGACGTGGCCATGAACTCTTGATACTTTATTCCCTGTGAGGCTGGTGGATGGCGAGAGCATGTTTCAATCCATCTACACCATGTTCCTTGCCATTTCGCGTATTCTAAAGAGGCTGGATGCCTTGAATGGAAGATTAGCACTTAAACGTCTCCCAATAGTGGTGATCAAACTCGCTTTCAAGTTTATGACTCGACGTGTTTGTTCGCGAGCAGATATGGGAGTCTCCTTGAATGGAGGGCGGTATGGCTCACTTTCCCCTGAGAGGACCTTTCGCTACTTTCAAGAATAGGGGCATTCTGCCCTGCCAATAACCTAGCTCGATTGGACTCTCCCTTCCGCCAAGCGAGTGCGAGATCTTCGACCTTTGGTGCACTTGTAGCCAATAAGAACTCCCTAGAGCCGAGGGCCTTACTCAATGTTGGCTGTTAGCTTCAAAGTCCACAACAAGGCAACGCCGCGCCGGGTGGGCGGGAGATGGCCATCTGGTCAAGTGTCTCGGCAGCCCCTGAAGGCGCGCCGTGGAGTCCGCAGGCCGATGAGGTGATGAGATGGGGTACGATCCCAACACAACTAATGTGCGTCAATGGCATCGTCATATTGATTGTTGCTATCCAGTGGAAAGAGTATCTGTGACGAAGTTCCATAGACCCGAGTATGGCTTTCTCCATACGCACGAAAGGTAGATCAACTCCAGCTGCGGAAGGTCTCCACCAATTAGAGGCAACTCACAGTCTCAATAGCGATAGCTTAGCTAGTAGATGGGCGTCCCTCCAGCGTCAGCAAGGGAAGAATGACTCGATGTAACTGTCAAGTGTCTAGACTCTACTGGTCAAGACCCTTGTGTTTTGGTCCTTCCTTCATCTGTGAGCAAGCTTGACTGATTACGGAATCATCGAATCCATCTTGACCTTGTACAGATGTCTTAAGCATTGATTGCGCTTCTCAGGTTCTCGACAGGAAGATTATCAACAAGTCAGATAGCCTGAAATAATTCGCCGCAAACTACGTAGACTTGTCAAGTTCTCCTGATAGCAAGACCCTAGATACAAAATGCATTGAGATACAATCACCATTTCTGCATCAAGCCGATGGGATCCGCAGAACCGGAGGCCGAGACAGACTAAGGGTGCTACTTGCTGCATCTCATCAAGCCTTCTCGTTACTGACCTGCTTCTGTCGATGCGCGATCATCCTGCAGCACCACTTGCAGCTTTCTACCATCTCGAACCCGAATTCTGTGTACCAGATAGGCCCTCTCATGAGCCTGCGTCCGTGAGTCGTGACGCGTTTGCCTGGCGCCGGGAATCTCCTAAACTAGCCCGACTAGCCTCTCTTTAGCAGAACACGCCATGGTACGTGTCTCAACCCGCTTTTCGCAACATCACTAGTATCTTACTAAAGTAGGTTCTTCTTCGCATCGGATGATGGATCGTCGAGAGGAGTAGAACGGTGCGGAACTAAGTAGGACGCTTGTCAAAGAAACTTGAAGACTTGGAAGTAGGTTCGTGATTGTGTCTGGGGAAGGTGCTGGACCTGGATCCTCAGATTCGGCAGTAGTCATGATGTTCCGCTCTTCCGTGTCCCTAGCCTCGTCGTGCAGTTAAATAGAAGTTTTTCTGCGACTCATGTTCATAGCGTAGTGAGACTTTGGCTCCTTGATCTAGACTATCTGTCCATTTGTTCTGTACCGCTCTTCCAATTGATGACTCGGCTCTACATGCAGGAGCCCTTCACAACATCCACTTAACTCGGTGAAACACCTTCCTGCTGCTCCATATACTCTGAGGTGCTCTTATGATTGCTGCCACCGTCGCTATTCCCACTATGTGCTGCTTCATTCTTGCCACATTCCCCAAAGAACGTATGCTGAGAATCCGAGGAAGGAGCCAATAGTACCATAGGCATTAACGATTGACGAGGTGGTCACTTGGCTGGCAGGCATACATTTATGCCACTCATTTACCTTCTTGCATCAAATCACAATTTGTTGCAAGGTGCTGCCACAGTGATCACAGTCCACCGGTGCGTCGACATGGAACAAGAAGGTTTTAGCGTTATCGTCTCCCGTCCGAGGCAAGCATGTAGATGGAGCAATGAGAGTTATCCGTTTCACGTTTCAAGTTCTTTCCACCAGGCAAGAACGGTATATAGGACGAAGGAACACATCTCCTGACGTTATCTGAAAGCGTCGATGTCGGTGATGAGGATTCCGTAACTTACTCGCCGATGATGGGTCATCAAGACAGGTTATGAAGGCAAGAGGTGACTTTAGTGCTACTATCGAGAACCCGGATAGAAATCTTTTGGCCTGAGGTCGCAATTTTCCAAGTATCTCTCAGCGCTGTTTGCCGTTTAAAGGCCCGCAGAGCATAATGCTGTATCCCAACACCCGGGCGCAAGATGTAGGGTGGATTAGCACGGCCACCGACTCAAGGCTTCTCCCGCTGAAGATTCGGAAGATCGAGGTATTAGGGTCCAGGAGACCCTTATCTTCTCAAACACTGTGCGAATCGGGTCAGAAGAGGACCGTCCAGCACCCTTTACCCCTTTTCCTACCGTAGCCGGTCTTGACCCATCTAACCATCAGAGAAGAGAAGACTCCATTCTCATTGTAAGTGACAGATGTATGTTCATGGCTCTGCGTTTTGGAAATGCTTCACGGTGGTAGCAGAGAAGCGCTGTTTTGCTATGGTACAAGGATGTAGATGCCTACCTGAATACCGTAAATCATGAGGCATAACCGCCCGCAAGTGTCCAACGTTGGGGATCTCACAGGACTTGCATCATACTTCCCATCTCCGTAAGGGATCGCTTCCCCATCATCGTCGGAGTTACCTTGTCAAATCCCCAGACATAGGCGAAGTCCTATATATCTCAAGCCATCCGGCATTGTGAGTATTGACAGATCACCTGCAGCCCAGGGACTCGGACGATCCTCATAGCTAGGGCCAGTCCCACGTAGCCCATATGCTAATGGTTGAGGCCTAGTCGGTACTTTCAAGTTCCACACACCGAAGGCTTGAGGGAGGAGCTTTTGTCACGTCGTTTTGAGCACATTGACTTGAACTTACGTGCTAAGTAAGATGTGTTCAGTTTGCGACTTTAGGAGACTGTTTGTGTCGGTGGTACCCGGAAAAGTTTACAAAGTAACACCAGATGGCATGCTAAGCTTTGGCATCTGAGAGGGACCTTGAACCAAACGAGGGTCTCAAGGTGATGTAACGCCGCTGTAGGCCTTCCTCTGGAAGAAAAGCAGCGCCTTCGCATTCCCTTCACATGCGAATGCTTCTCTGACCACTGACGCTTGTTTCAACATCGCTTTCTTTCAGACTCGTATTGACCAAAGCTCCTGCAATTTCAGGATCAACTCATTGGGCCGACGGTCGGTGTTTAGCTTGGTTGCCGCGTACAAAACCAAACGAACCCCGTCCATGTCTTTTCTTGCTCATGACCTATAAAAGTGCGACGATCAATCCGAGCACAAAGATTCAGAGGACTGGAAAGTTCAGTCAATATGCCGTAGCCAGCATGAAGTCGAGGTGATGTCATCAACGTGAAGTTCCGTTGCCGAACCGCTTGCATGGCCGCCGAGACCTTTCCAACGGAACCAAGTCACCCCTATTCGGGAAAACCATGCCATGTTACATGTCTCAACTCGTTGTTGATGATGCCCATTACCTGATGAGGGTCTTCTCAGCATCTAAAATGGGTCACTGAGACATGAAGAATGAGCAAACCCCACTTGAGACACTTGCCCACTGCCAAGAAAATGCTTGTGCAGAATCGAGTCAGGGGGAGGTGTTTAGCCTAGGCCATTCAGAGTAACAAGGGCTTAAATTAGGTCAACTGACTTGATCTTGTGCATAGGGTTTCTTCATTCAGACTCTTCCTCTTGTAAGCTTCTCTGAGAGTAGTCTGCAGCAGTTTGCTTCCTGATGCGATGCCAAGCCCATTGAATAGTTTCATGCCTGCTTTTTGCTCGAGGCAATTATCATAGACTCTCAAAATCTCCCATTAAGATGAAAGAAGTAACGTGTTGCAAAATGATTTGCTCGGACTCTATGTTGCATCAGAGGTGACCGAGCTGCGCAGCTAAGCGGCCTCATAATCAGTCCATGTATGATCATGAGATCAGAATCCTTCAGTTGTGGTTGAGCTATCTGAGATTGAGTTCTCTTCCCGAAGTACGAAAGGTCTCTCTCTCTCTTTCTCTCTCTCTCTCTCTCTCTCTCTCTCTCTTAGACACCACAGTGCAACGTCTACCCTTCGATCACCTAGAGCTCCGGATACAGTGAACAAATCCAATTTCTATCCAGGATGAATTTCTCATCTCGATAAAATCAACCAACGTGGTACTAAAACATGTTTTGCGTAATATGATAAACATTGAATGAAACATAAAGCACTTTCTACTTTTGATCTAGGCTGTCGGGGAGGGGTCGGAGTCTTGAAGAAAAGGAAGAGTGCCACGGATACATATGATGTCGTAAGAGTGGTAGAACTGTCTCCTGAAGTCTCTTCATCCTATGACTTTCATGAAAGTTCGGTCAACGTAGCATCAAGATCTTCATCTTGTCCGTGTCAAGCTGATTCGGGAGTCTATAGGTATCAGTGATGACGGTGCAAACGGCACCTGTCAAGCTCTAAGTGAGGAGAAGACGGCATGTTCTTCTCATCCTCGCTAGCTGGACACTTCTTACTCATTTCACTGTCCCAATATCTTGTCGAGAATGGAGTACCTTGCCTTGAGGTCTTACCGAAGCTTCAGTGTCCTAAAATTCCCCGTCAAAGGCTGAGGGATTCAAGGCTACCACCCGGTATCTCGCATGAGCGAAGACTGTTGCCTGAATTGCTCAACGCAAATTTCGAAGTAATTCGACGCCATCTGTCCGACTGCGAGCAACAGAAAAGCCGAATAGACTGGACGTTCCAAGCCCAGCAAGTCAGGGTAAGGTTGTGGAGAATGGGCTACTCGTGCAACATCGTTGCATCGTCTGAAAACGGCTGAACTTTTCTCTTGATATGACTTGACGTTGATGCTGGTCAGTCTACGCCGAGCCCATTGAGATACAAGACTTTTCCAAAGCCTAGTTGAACTCATTCTGGCTCGATTGAGTACCGGTATGATTGCCCCGAACTTGGCTTTCAGAGGGCGTTCATCTCGCGAGAGAGGTAGCCCCCAGCTCCTTTCCATCTGCCTCTGTCTCACTTCAAGGCTATCGCGGTGTCATGGCAAAGCTTCCTGACTAAAGTAAAAGGCTGTATTGCCATTATTCACAAAAGAAGGGAAATTTATCGTGGTACTTGGGAATCTGATCGGGTACGATGTCGGATGCCCTGAACAGTTGTCGATTGCCAGCGGCGAACTGTCTTCTTGCGTTTGGTATCGCGACGTTCATCTGGTCCCTGGAGAGGATTCTGCGGCAGGAATGATTACGATTCGAACTTTGGGGGGGAAACCGAGTGAGGACTGAATCAGAGTCGTTTTGCAGTGCAAATAGTTCAGCGGGCGGGCTGGAGCTGTGTCGAACTGCCAACGCAGCAATTTCGCCTCCACCAAGGCGAACCCCTGGATCGAGAACACCAATAGTACGTACACGAGGTGACATGCAGTGATACCAATGGTACTCGTGTCAATGATGGTGTCCCGAGACGATGAAATCCTGGGCAAGTGCGCAAAGGCAAAATCCGGTGCGGTGTTACTCGAGTTCTGTGTGGCGTTCGCAAATATCGCCGACCCTGTTTTTATGTGTCCAGTTGTCATTAGACCGAGCGAAATAATTACGGTGCAAGTTGTATCAGCAAAAGTTCGTTGCTATTGTCGTTCGCCCGGTCACGGACAAGTTGACTTGTGTTACCGCGTCGATTCAATCATCGGCGAGGTGATTCTCGATGAG
>JFBX01000166.1:0-79005 GCA_001563135.1 Colletotrichum simmondsii | reverse complement strand
TGGAATATTGAAGCTGGAATATTGAAGCTGTAAAATTCGGTGGCATTGAGGCTGCAGTGCGTGCAGAAAGCTCAGAGTTGGCAGCCAGTCATTGGAATGCCCTCCAGAGAAAGGCACGACCAGTAAAAGCGTTCCATAGATTGATGATGTCGTCACGGGCTCGGTTGCTTAATCCTCATTCGTGGTATGGTACGATTGAGCCTTCATAAATTCCACGTCAGCAAGCGACTGTCGGCGACATTCAATCACCCCAATCACCGGGCAGTCGCGTCCTTCGTGATGGTTACACGACGTGATTACCTGGTTGCCAGGTTTCGTAAGTTCCATGAAGGCGCCCACATTGGCGGTGAGACACCCACACAATCTCAGTGGTATACAGCGAAGCCGAAGTCGGGAACTGCATTGTCTCATAATGTTAATCTGCGAAATTAGAGATGGATTTCGGTGTCGGAATTACCAGGCGCTACTTCGACGTTGAGGTTGGATAGTGTCCAAGAATTAAGTTTAGCTCAGCTCGGGTGGGTTCGGGTTCAAGAGTGACAGTCTGCCTCTGTTTCATAAGGCAGCAGGCGGATGGACATTTAAGCCAGGGTCTCATTTGCGAAAATGACCTTCGAAGTGCAAAGTTGGGCCGCGCTCCCGCTGCTCTAAAGGTCCCTGGCGCAGCTCAATATCAAGCCATCAACTAAGGGTCACATGCTGCCTGTGACGTCAACTAAATTTTGTGAGTATCATTAGCGAGAGGACAGCACACTGGGATGTCTCGATTGGAGCCACGAATCCACGATGTTGTCGGGCGTAAAGACACCAGCTAGCGAGCCATCCAAAAATGAGGCCGAGGACGGGGCAAACAACATGATGATTCGATGAGCCAGCCCCTCGGGAAGTAACAGTATATTTGTCTGTAGTTGGAAAAGTGAATGCAATGATCTCGTTACTCAATTTCGGTCTGCATTTGAACCTGCTGCGAGAGGACTGGACCAACCGTTCGGAACGGGGATTGATACTTCTTGTCGGTTACTATACTATCACTTGCTACCCTCGTGGCTGCAAGCTACTGCTGACAGACTGATGACTCGAAGCTGCTGCATGGCACTTTAATCAGGTACTTCCCAGCGTGCAGCGTTGGTGCGTAGACTGTTCATGGCTAAGAGCCAGCAAGCTTTCCCGGCTCGAGCGTGCTTCAATTGTTCATGTGATAGCCCTGGTTAGAAACAACAGTACAAGCTACACGACAAACCATGACATGCCTTGAGACATAGGCCTCCCTCATATACCAATGGTCAAAAGCGTAGCAATTGACTGTGCGATGAAAACCTCGATTACAGCAAGTAAAAGGCACAAATTCCAGCGGAATCGACTGCACGAATGAAGTCTAAGGCATGGAACTTTGGTGTGGCAGCCGTGACCTGAACGAATATTAGGCAGGCACTGTTTACGGTCGGCAAGACAGGTATACAGGTACCTTAGACACATTTGCTGGCTCGCAGCCACAGCAATCTACCACCGTAACTGACCGAATTGTCCCACGTCATGTGACCCTCTCAAGGTCAGACGGGGGATTTCGTGGATGTCATACACCCTTGGTTCCGCTGCACCAGGTTCAGGCCAATTCACCTGCCGATGAACGGCGGTTTCAATTGGTGTCACCCTGACCAACTTCCAACAAAACGGGTCCATACAACGGCATCCTCCACACCCTCCACAGCAGTTCGCTACCTCAGTCGAATCCGAACGCACTTTGCTCGACTCCCATTCCCGCCGTTAACGTGACCAACCTGTCTTCGGTTGCACGTACCTACAGATGTAGATACACCACTGACAACACGGATATAAATCATCGATATTCCCCTCCCATGCGTCAGTCGAGCACAACATGGTACGTTTCTTGACTTTTGTTCTTCACCCAGCTGGTCATTCAGCCCTACGCAACTTCTCGCGCAAAATATACTGACGGCCTGTCTTACCGATAGCCTCCGCGGAAAAAATACGCATTCGTGTGGACTTGCGTATGTGTTCAATTCAAATTCGATTAATATCTTGATGGAGCCTGCCAGTATGCCATCGGTCGGCGTAGCCTGTATTAATGGAGAGTTCGGCGCTGTCTCCAGGCTGCAGGAATGGCGTGGCTGGCACACTTTGCGTGGCACTAATGCTAAAATTGTCTTCCAATTACAGTGCTACTGCGGCCAAGGCGGTATGACGGTGACAGTCGATCCTTGCATCAATTGTCGCAACACCCGCTGCTCACGGTGTGCCGTAACTCGAGTTCACCTTCGCGCCCAGAAGTCCCCGGATCATTGTCACAACCATCATACGACCTAGAAATCGGCACGGCGGCGCGCACACAACCTGCGCCTGCACCTCGAGAGTTAGGACGACTGGTTCATTTACAGCGGTATATTTTCGAAGACCTGTGTGATTCTGCATAACAAGCGATCTTTCAGCACGCGTGATTAGGAATAATTAGGGACTCGTTAGTTTTGTGACCGGCCTGGAAGACAAGGGGAGAAAACCGGCGTTGGCTCAGGCGTGGCTCAACTTGAATCGAGAACGAATCTTTCATAACAGTAATGACCGCGATTGAGATTGGAACAATTCAATGATCTTCTGACCTCAGTCTCAGGTGTTTCCATCAATATACCCAACAATGGGCGTATCCACTAGGCCCGTGATTTCGACACCCGCCTCGACCTCATCGCCTCTCTTTTCTTCACTAGAGTCAGAAGAATGCCAACTCACGAACGAGAAGGGGTATGAGAATGGGGCTGTGGACAAGCAGAGGCAAGGCGGGGCATTTGCTTGGCCGCACAGGTTCTTTCAGCGACAGCTAATCTCAAAGAGCTGGGAAAATTCGCCTTGGGTCACGGCGATGACATTGACAGACGCAACTCTCACTCTGGAAGAATCTGGTCAAGATGATAACATCTTCTTTCTTATGGCAGAAGAGAACTGTCCAGCAGATGCGTCTCATGTAGCGCCTCTCCTTGCCTTTCTCCAGGGTGCATCATTGGTGCAGCTCCAGCGAGGGCATCGCGACGTTCCGACTAGCAACATTGCCCTGCTCATCGACGGCAACATCTCAGAGCATGGGGTTCGTTGCCGTCCGTACCTTGGTGGCTTATCAGCCCATAGGCTGCTGAAAGAATTGGAAAAGAAAGTGAGTCGTCATATCCTCTTTGATGTTAAACATAGAGAATTGATTCTTATCAACTATAGCGCTACAACGAAGATTCTTCTTGGGATGAACATGGCTTAATCGATGCCGAGCGACGCCTCATGTACGTATCATAGTATTTCATTATCGCATAGACAATCCGAAAGGGAGCGAGAGTGCTAATAAATCGTTGTAGCTATGCTGTCGATCTTAGCAGTTGGGGTGTTCTTGCGCTTGTAGGATCTGCCCCAGAGTCCCTTTACCGACGCTTGGCCGATTTCTTGCTCAACTACATCTTGTCAAGATCGTATGTTGGCGTTCATTTCTCGGTAAACACTTGCAGCTTTCAGAACCCACAATTGATGTGCTGTTACTGATATGTTTTGATTCCAGACAGAAGGTCCTGAAACTTTTGCACTAGAATTTTCGTTTCCATACTCCTTGTGGCGGACATCGAAAGTCTTGATGCGGGACCATCGGGCCAAGAGTTCAAAGGAAGACTTTTTGAGGCTTACACATGATGTTACATTCTTACGCACTCTGGCAGGCTCAAAACCCGACAGCGAGAGCTTTGATGGCATCTACTCAAGCCACATTAGCTGCATCGTCACAGGTTATGACCAGTATCGTTGGACAGGCATTCTGTTGTGCGAGACCTGGTTTGAGAGTGACAACATTGGCTTGCCAACACCGGACAGCATCGAGCGCTACGAACAGGAGCGAGAGGACTATGATGCGTTCTGTGGCGTCGTTGGGCTCTCAGATCCTCTATGCCGCGGCAAGGGCGTAATGTTTGACTCCACGACCACGATGTGGCGCCCACGCTCTTATTTTCTTCGTGTCTTGGGGGTTCGACTAAGTCAGATATACAAAGAAAGCCAGGTTTTGTACTCTTACATAGACAAGAGCACTAAGAGTATTGTAAGTCCGACCTCAGAGTAAACAACCAGGCGAAAACGATCAACTGACTGCTACGTATACTTCAGGTGAGGCAACACCAACATCTTCTGCAACGCCTCCTCAAATCTGTGCGAGATGACCAGACCCCAACAGGCAGGGCTGACGTGTTGAGTGAACTGGACAATCTCGAGGAGGGTATGTTCCTTGCGAAAGGGATAGTGAACACTGCGGCACAGACTATGGAAGAGATGGTCTCAAGCCTCGGCTCCTTTCTGGAGAATGACACCAATTATTTTACCCATTCGGAAAGTCAGCCAGGAGACGGCTTAGACTGCTATCCTTACCTTTCGCAAATTCGAAGATTATTCATCGACCTCAGGCAACTGCTTCAAAGACTTGGGGGCTGTCAAACCAGATATGAAGAGATGATCAAAGACAGCCTGGATGCAAAGCATATGGTAAGATCCCTCTGAACACGCATGTAGGACGCACTAGCTGGCTAACGATGCTTGAAGTACTTGTATCGTATCGACTTGTGCAATACGCAGTCCTTAGCAACTTCAATGCCGACGACTACTGCTATGCCCAACATCTTTTGGCTATCTGCAGAGGCCTGGAATTCGCCTTGGATCACAACTGTAAGTTTTGTACCACATCTCTGCTACCCTCAACGACTCTTATTCTCGAATTGCCGTGTAACCCCCCTCTAGTTGTGCCAGCCACTTGTCAACTTAGCCGCCTTGTTCAGCCTCGACGACGGCATCAGATCCGGCAGAGTACCTGGGAACTGTGTGGTGTTCTGCATCATGTGCTTGAGCATGGCATCGATCGTTTGGATATATCTGCGATTGGCTGCCGTGATGTGACCATGTCAAACTTGCCTCGAAAATTGGACTATTGAGCGAAGGGGCGACGAGAGACGATAATTCAGGGAACATGGCCTTGATGCGTGGGAGGACAAGATATCAAGAATACTTTATGGAAGGATATCTCAAATATGAATCCTAACTCAATTTAAGCGCCCTTTATTTTGGAGGGTTTTACGCCTACCGGCATTTGCGACCCTTGATCATATCAAACTATCTGATCGTCACACATAATGCTGAGCGATAGATCGCCCGGCAGAGAGATCTTCGCATGAATGATCAGACCATGTGTCAAGCTGATTTTATTGTTCCTTGTGTATTTACAGATCTCAGTGGGCTGGTTTGCTCAAGAGACAGATTGTCATGGTGGGTCTCCAATATGCTTGATAAGGTAAATGGGGTGGAATCTTCCCCACTCCCGCCCCGGCCCAGCGCCCTGGTACCGACTCACGAGGGCTACCAGATCAGAGTGTCGACCACGAAGGTACAGTCTGCATGTAGCTTCGGCGCTTCGTTTTCCCGCCGATGGCCTGTCAGTTTAATAGTCGAAGTGATCGGGCTACGTGTGAATTGTCATTCTGTTGAACCCTCACGCGAAGCGTCTGACCAGCCGGGTGGGGAAACGGTTGTTCATCTTAGGGAGTTGGACCGAAGCCTTAAGGATGCGGCGATGAGAGTGGCGCTCGTTTACGCGATACAGGAGTGCAGCTGGTGAACAAGTGTCCTTGTCGGATGATGCAATGGACCGCGACCTTAAGAGAAAGACACATGGTACAATTTTGTGACATTAGTGCAACGCGTCGAAGGATGGGGTATTCCGTTGTTGACAACTGAGGGCAGGTCGAGCAGTTATCGGACCGCACTGCGACGAAGGATCTCTGTATTCACTAGGGGAAGTGATGGATTATCCTAGTATCCTAGTTGTCCAGTTGGCTGCTATGACAATCCAAGCGGCCTGAAGCACCCCCAATTAGGTAGGTGTTCGATAACAAGGTACCTAAGTTCAGCGTATCTACCAGCGCAGAGCGACTGTTCTAGTCAAGTCTCAGGAACAAGCATGTCATGTCAAGACCGCACCACAACCAAGGTGACCGCAAATACGAGACGTTGTCTTGATATGTTTTGCACACAAGGGATTCGTTTCCAATTCACGAAACGGACGCGAATTAGTACATATGCAAATGACACTGGAAGAACCTAACAAAATAGACAAGGATCCCTGTCCCATGTGGCCCTACACCGCACGGTCAGGTGACGTACACGGCCATCCCATCTACGCACAACCTTAAGCCATCCGGTCTGTTCATCCCTCTTCCCAATCGTTGTGTGTGACTGAATCAACTCTTACGGCGTCGCATCCAATTACCAAACTATAGAACTCCTACCTCTTGGGAAAATGTATCTCGCACGCTTTCGTCAATAATACAACTCGGTCTCTCCCATTCTTGATTTCTGGCACGTTGAATCTCTGGCCAATCGTTTCCGATAGCCTCCACACCATTCGAAAGTTCACAGCAGGAAAATCGGCTGCATCTTCAGTCCACTCTGATCTTATTGGCGAGGCCACCCGTGATCACTCTCTGCCTGCATACGCACTCGCAAAAGCCGCCCAATAGCGGCAGAAGATAGGCGCTGCCGGAACCCTGTGACGAAGGAAGCGGGCAGACAGGCGACCTTCGGAGAGGCGCCATAAGAGGAGCTTAGGGGCGCCACGGACTGGAAGATGGTACATCGCTCTTCTTTCCTTTTCCCGACATGCTTTTTTGCCATAAACATCCTCATGTTCGGATTTACGACGCTAACAAGCTCTCTCGCCAATAGCCGCCACGCAAGAAGCATGCCTTTAGGTGGACTTGTGTGCGTCATCCCGAGTCCAACATACAGACTTCCGCCCCGACCAGCTGCTAACAATCATATTAGTGCTACTGCGGCCAAGGAGGCATGAAGGTTGTAACCGACCCTTGTGTTACCTGTGGATACCCTCGGTGCTCACGCTGTCGCGTGGATAGACTTCAGAGGCCCCAACAACCCAACACGCCCCACGCCGACCACAACCACCGAGGGCACAAGTAAAAGCTGCGGATGCCTCCACCTTTCAATCGAGATCGAAACAATTTCACTCGGTACGTCTCGGCGAGATAGACTTCGGGCTCGACGGAGACAAAACGAGAAAAGAAGAATCAAAACAACAACGAATGGCAAGCGACATCAAACTAGAGCGGGAAAACAAGAACGAACAAGCGAAATTAGAAGTCAGGCTCAACGGCAAGAATTGTAACGATAGAAAAGTTGAGAAAAGGTTGGAAATAGGATGGTAAAGGCGGGGATTAGGCATGGCGCTCAGCGGAACGGAAGACGGCGAAATCGGTCTTGAAAACATTACACCAACAAAGCGTTTGGAACAGGAAAACATGAGGAATGATGGGAATTGGACACTAAGGATTGTACGATCGGAATAGAACGGAATACGGCAAAACAGACCCGAGAGGTATCAATACATGGTTGGGACGGGGAAACAAAGGAGAACCCAAAACATGGGAATATGGAGTCGAGGAGAAGGGAGATGGAACGAATGTTTTCTACAGAATACGATAAGTAAGGTACGGAACGGAAAGGGGCGTTAAATTTTCTGGCAAACAACGGGCCCGACCACGAAGGCATGGACATATGACACCAGAAAAGTCGCCCAGGACTATGGGGAGTACGCCATTGATGTCTGACAACATATCTGTAGGCCTTAAACCCACGCCACCAACAGCCAACATAAATGATGACCTAAGTTAGCTTTGGATATGCAAGCACCCTTCAATCAGTACCCCAGAGTAATTCGTGTTTAGGACAAAGAATACCTGCACGTGGGATGTATGCGTCAAGCCTCTCCGCTCTTTATCCTCTCACATATTACCTTAGCAACCACAGCATTTCTATATCAAGACCGAATCATGTCAAGCTTTCATAGCGGCGAGGCTGTCTTGTGTGGTGAAGTTCGAAGGAAAGCAAGTTGCAAGAAAGATCCGAACAGGCGAGTGGATGGTCACAACCTCAACACGTCGTCCATGACTAAGTGTCTGCCCTTCTAGAGAGGTTCCGGATGTATCTGCGACTCGTAACATGCAGAAAACCTCTGCGACTGCTTGAAATTCACTCAAAGCATTAAACAATCATTCTATCTCTATCATAAGAGGCTGGCCATGGTTCGGGTCAACCAGAGTGGACTTTTTCTTGGTTCCATTAAAGCACCAGATCAATCATATTGGATGACAATTTCTCCTGAACTATAATTGTAAGCAGAGTAACCAAGATAACCTCAAAATGGACCCTTTCAATGACCGAGCCGTTGACATCTAAAAGGCCAATATTCCACATTGTGCAGCCTTAGGCTGGCCCTACACGACTTCGACATGCCGCGAGAGCTGTTCTTCAGCTACGTCAGAGCTCACAGAGTTATTTGGAAAGCGTAAGGCTTTGAAAACCGTCGATCCGGTACAGCACAGTACCTATAGGCACGAATCTTGAACCACATGATGAAGCCCGTAGCTTCAGACCTGGTGATTCCAACTCTGGCTCACAACCGGCGCAACTGGGTTCTTTTCCGCAGCAGCTGTGCCAGAATCACAGCAAAGCCACAGTATATGGTGGCCACTTCGTGTGGTTTCTGGGGGGAGTAAGAGTCGCAAGCTTGATACATGTACTTACATGTAGAAGATATCTGGTATGCACTTCGTGCTGATGAATCGAGGTATTTGGGCACCAAGTTGTGGGCATAGATTATCTCATGAGAGCAGTTACAGCTCAATTCCAGTTCAGTGAAAGGTTTTCCTGGTTGAAAGTAGCTATGGTTCATCCAGCAAACGTTCCATGTAGTTGATGAGGCCATCAACTTTATACTCATCGATGTCCGTGCATTCTGGTCGTTGCTTCTAGGGGTGATTCCTACCTTCATATTCCTTCACTTCACAAGGGCAAAACGGCAACTCAGCTACCCCGGCCATGTAACGAGGACATCGTAGAAGGGACGAAAGGTAAGAGTACGGCTTATAGGGAAGGTCGATGAGTCGATGACTCTGGAGACTTTATTTTGGCTCATGAGCTCGACTAGCCTACTGACGAAAACCATACTTGTGGATGGGTTAGGTAACATAAAGGCAGATATCGAAACATTATGTGGAGTTTCAATTTCATGACTTAGTTCCCGAACAGCTTGACATACTGCCGCTACTAAATGTCCGACACAAATGAGCGGGCCCAGCCTGTAACACTCATTCCTCACCCTTTCTATCTCTATCTCAAATACCAAAACACCTGGAAAATTAGGTCCACTGGTAAATCATAATTCAGCACAGCTTGAATGGTCAAGCAAGGTGTAAGTTGTCAGCGACAGAGCTCATTAAAAGAGTATGAGAGACTCTCATGATAAAAGGACCATCCAGCCAACTCCAAGCGTTTTGAAGTAGGAGCTATGTAGAGTCAAAGCCTAAAGCACAAGAGCCTTACGGGGATGTCGGCTGATCAATATTACAGATTAGGTAGCTGTCGAAAATTGTTAGACTTCCTTCCCCAGCAAAGAATTTACGTTTGCCCTTTTACCGGGCATGTGACCTTTACAGAGTCGTAAAACATCCAATAAGAAGTGCAGAAGCCGCGTGAATAAGCTCTGAACGGAACCTGGGTTCTTGGAAGGCTCGGTCCCGGACGAAAGAATGGAGCTTCGGGCCGTCAAATTCTCCTGTATTGTTCGGTCACAAAGATAAGTAATGAGAGGTAATTTGTCACTCGAAGATTGTGTGGCCGGTGATCTTTCTATTTCTCTAACGCTAAATCTGTGCGCGGACTGGTACCCAACATCGCTTCAATTGATAGAAGATTCTCAGTGGATGATAGCCGTTGCACTTGCAAGCCCCGTGACAGGCAAAAGGTCCTAGACTGCAAGTTGATCAGGCGCCAAAGCTGTTGTCACGAAGCATTAGGTTCCAGTCAAAACCTCGTTCGTACGCATCGTGAGAGTGGTCCCAGTTGCAGGAAGAAGCCTGACGACACCCACAGTCCAATTGCCTTTCGATGAGGCTGAAGCTAAGCAAGACTAGGCTGACCGAAATCATCGTCAACCTACTTTCACCAAGATGATGCCTAGCTTTGTTGCGCCTAAGCTCCTTCGCAAGAATAAAGTAGACTGATGTTTGACACTTCGTCGAATGAAACTGGGTCAACGTCTGGAGGGTGTTCAACTATCTGAAATACTGCTTGATGTGCGTTGTCACGAGGTTGCATTGATACGCTGTCCCTGGGACGGGACCCGTGAGTGGCTGGCACTGACACACCGTAGGTTTGTGTATCTAGCGATGAGAATCCAAAGTCCCCTTCGTGCGACTTAAGTCCTCTGATTCGCCCGCGCAGACACCGAAACGGCTTTCTGGCGGGGTGCATCGTCGTGGCACGTCACTAGTGGATTGTGTCACGGAACCGGGGCTTGCTCAGCAGTGAGTCTCTTGAACGATATGTTTGGAAAAGATGTCATCAAATTGTTCGTTTACCACTGACAAGAGCCCCATCTGTGAGTCGACCGAACCAAACCATGGTATTACAGCACTTGGCCACGCGGAATCGCGCGCGTAGCAATCGGACTGAGCACGTAGGCTACTTGAAGCAAATTGAGAGCATTTGACATGATATCCAGCTATATTGCGTAGTTTTTCAAATATCAGCTAAGCGATCTTCGTAAACCGACTTCAATATTTTGGGAGCTGGCGGGCCGGGTAGTGACGTTGGTTGTACACCATCTGCTATGGGTAAGGGAGGGGGAACAGCTCGGAGCGGTCCGCTTCACGGCGACCGAGCAATTGAAGCACTCGCACAAATCCACATGAGGAAACTTGCAAGCTGACGGTGTCTCAATATGCGTCAAGTTGTAAAGTACCGTACCGGAAGTTCTGCAACGTGGCACAGGGCCCGTGACAGGAATAAGCGGTGTGTAGTGTGACATCACTTCTTTTCTAGAGGGTTGCGGGTTGTGAAGAAAAGCAGCAGAGATACCTCAATTCTTTGGAGTGGAGGAATATTGGCCTAAGGCCTGTATGCCTTCTGAGGCAACTGACGGGAGGCAACCACAGGAATGCAAGAGACAGCCGCAATGCTGGATTGGGTAGGCTGCAATGAAACCATGCAAGCCTGACGTACCGTAATCCGTTAATAGGGCTACCTTTACGGAGTACTTGCGGGGGCAACAGACCCAAGGAACGTTCCGATGCCAACAGATGCTGCGATCCAGTGATTTGGGGTTCAGCACGTGGCAGTGCCAGTCGATCCGGGCGATCTCGGTTGATACACGTCGAACTGAGTAGCGATATGTGACTCTTCCAGGTCAGCAAAGTCAATCCCGTCGCCTGGAATCTGATCAGAAACGTTGCTGCAACAACGAGTCGGAAGTTAGGTATAGGGCCATCGTGGTACGTTAAAAGAATGAGAGTTCAAATCAATGGGATGGCGGTACCATCGAACTTATTGTCAAAGGAGCTTGCTTGTCTTGTGAGTGGTGCTGCAGCTCCCGACTCCGGATCCTAACAGTCTGTACGGAGTATCTCCCGTCATCACCGGATACCTACGACCTGACGCTGCAGGGGTATCTATTCGCTCCAGTACCATGATTTGCCCGAAAGACGACAGCATTCTAGCGGCGACTGACGTAACCAATGCCAGTGCTTCATTCGAGACAAAAAACCAGCGAAGGCGCAGACATTCTTACCTCTCGCGGTCCCCATGTGCAGTAGCCGAGGCAAGGCCAAAATGAAATGACATCCATGGCTGCGATGGCAGTCATTGGACTCCAAGTAATTCCTCACATGACACTGCGTCGGAGCTTTCAGGCGCCCCCTTCTCGCTTGAACTATGGCACATCTTGCCCGCTTCACAATGCCATCAAAAGCGACGAGCAGTGGAAGTTATGACCCAAGGCACCACCTTCTGCAATCCACACCCATCCTACGTCGTGCACTTCCCAAAGTCATAACTGCGATTCCTTGACGCTACTCAATCCTTGGAATCTGATTTCATTTCTTTTACCCGACCCTAACTTCCGAAACCAGGTCGCAATAAGCTTTGCTGTGAAGCTTCTATGCACATCACCATTCTCAGCCAAAAACGACACCCTGAGGCTCAAAAACACCGAGTGCTAAAATTTTGAGATTTGCTGAGTCCCGGAATGCCTGTCAATTATCGGGGCTGATGAGACCACTTCCATCAGCGAGAGATACTCAGCACACAAGGATCTAAGGTATTCCACAGCAACCTGGTGCGAGCGTGGGCATCTTTGAAGAGGCCTCTGCTCCCAGAATGGTAAATTTCCCTGCCCATAATCATGTTTAATCTTCAAGTATGAACCTAGACTGATGGTGAGCTCATCTAGTCTCGTGGTAGGATCAGACATAAGTTTACGTGGACTTGTGTACGTGTGAGACCTTGCAAACAATAGCTTCTGTTCAATTGCAGCGATTTGCAACTCTACTGACGATTGAAAATCAATGTACAGTGCAGCTGTGGCCAGGGTGGGATGGCCATTGTCGTCGATCCGTGTACCAATTGTGGAACAACTCGCTGTGTGCGATGCAAGGTTGCCAGAGTACCGAAGAAATCGATTGCATCGCGCCTCAGGTCACACGGTTGGCCAGATATTGACTTCGATCCGACTCAGATGAGGTTTTCCGTTAGGCGTGGCATCGACTCAAGAAAAGTAATGTAGAGCTAGACCTCATGATAGGGGTGAAAACTATGATATATAAGAAGTAAGGGCCACTAGAGACATTTCACTATTCTGATACAGTCAGTGGTTTATGTGCAAAGACAGGCTCGTGCCGCGGTAGTGTGTTGTGGTTCGGAGCTTTTTGGCGGCAAATACCAGAAAATGTTCCAGATAACGTGTCAATAATTTCGTTGGAAATCGCCAAATGTATCATAAAGTAACTAGTCGTTGAGCCTAGCCTGATGGGGTGATGACATCGATAAACAATTTCGGCGACCTGGGGGAGTGGTTAGAATGGCACGAAACGCTGCCAGCTTGACTCATCCCTGAGCACGGTTATTGGAAGTAGGTACTCAATTGCGCCGTATGCATTGAGACATGCAATGTAAAATGCATCCCATTGCAAGTACCTAACAACCGATGGTGGAACATATGCCATCTTGAGTGTCTTTCCCTCGAACTGCTGACCGTCGAGCTACGCAACACACCGAAAACCTGGCGTTGCCGATTCCAAATATCCATCGTGGGCCACATATACCAAGCAAATGATCATAGTCCCCTTCGCTCAGCTGACGCGCTAGGCAGATATGATGGGAGCCAGGCCTACAAGTAAGGAGAAACACGTGTGCAGCTTGTAAGAATCGACTAGCGCGGGCTACGATAGACAGGACTGATATGAGCCATTGTATGTTGGACGGACCAGCATGGCCGAAAGTTTTTCCAGGAGGCATGCTGGACTATTTGAGGGTGGAAATTTGGTGAGCTACTGCAAGAATCCACACTCCAATGCGGTACTACGTATACATAAACGGGCGGCGCTAGCGGCTGTCGGACCCGGGCACTCAGCCCCATGGAAATGAAGCGACGTTATTGTGTGATCAAGGTTTAGGTACGTATGTAGAAGTACTTCGTGATTACACATACCGATGCAGAAGCCCAGCTGTGATTCTTTTGACATGGGTCGTGGACATGGGAGCATGATGTGGCTTTTCATGCTCTGCAACAGACGGTGGCAGGGATCCGGCAGAAGAGAGCCGCGAATTGCCCATATTTACACATCAAGCTCTCCTCAGAACGGTGCCGAACTACGAAGCACGGAGCCGGCTGCGGAGTCCCGAGTAAATTAATCGCGGCCGCTAGCCTTCCGTGTTGTGGACCGGATTTTCTTCTGTGTTTGAAGAGATGTAAAGTAAGCTACCGGCGACACGCTTGAGGACAGTGCCACTATAAATATCTGTAGTCTCTCCCACTAATTTATTCCCTGAGATTAAGGTGCCCCCTTGCCCGCCTCAGGGAGCGCCGGAACGGTACGTATCGTACGAGCTCTCGTTAGGTACAATGCCCAGGGGCTACCTATGTATGTCGCGAAGAACTATACGGAGTACCATTGAGAATTTGAAATGGGGTACTCCGTACTCCGTGCCCTCATTCCGCTGGCCGGGGGCTGGGGGGAAAAGTCTTCCTTCCAGTCGAGCCGGATGCCAGCAGCCTACCTTACACCAAAGCACAACAGTGGTCTCTACCCCTTTGTGTAGCTGTCCACGGGTCGTTTCCGCTGCTCGCAAACCCGCAGACTCGCAAACTGTCAACGTGGCAACTCAATTGAGCGAGTTTCAAGAGAACAGCTCTGGATCTCGATCTTCTCATTACTCCTTGCGGGAGTATCGCTGCATCAGGGCCATTAGAAGCGCGACTCGCCTCCTTTTACCCGCCTCCTTTCTGAGTAGGCAACCCTCTCGACACCTCTCGGGCTAAACTGTCGCCTTCCAACCAGTCGAAACCTGCCCACAGCCTCGCTCTCCGCCTCATGCATTGATACCCAATTCTAGGACCAATCGAAAACGTCAGCAAATCCGGCGGTTTTCGGAGTGTGACAATGAGCCGCACTTTTCTCTACATAATATCATGGTACCTACCTAGATAAAAGCCTCCTCTCGCGGGAGTCTCCTCCGCTTTGAAAAGCCAACGTCTGACCTTTTTACTTTTCTTCAGCCTCCACCTAGAAAGAAGTTCGCATTTATGTGGACATGCGTACGTTTCTCCGAACAATACACAGAGCCGAGACACGAATCCTATCGCCTGCGACCACCGAATCTGACCGGACATAGTGCTACTGCGGCCAATCTAATATGAAAGTGGTCGTTGACCCCTGTGTCAACTGTCGCTACCCTCGTTGTAGTAGGTGTCGCGTCGACAGAGTGCAGACACGACTTCAGAACCACGACCAGTCATACCAAACATCTGAACAACGACAATCTACCTAATACGCTCGAATTTTGGAAAAGGTGGACATAGTTTGCAAGGGAGAAAAGGATACAATTTTTTTTTTGCGAAAAGTTTCCGCCCTCGGCTAAGGGCTTGGGTACCTTTACATTGTTTACTAGTGACGAAAGCTTCACCTCCTGTGGATAGCTTCAGAGCCCGAGCTCTGCCCTTTGAGATACCTTAGTTGAAGAGCCTCTACATGCTCTGGATTTCTGGAAACCGGATAAGTGGCGCTTGGAGTTGTTTCGTAAGCTCTTTTATACCCAAAACAGACTGATGCTATCCGTCGTTCAACAGAAGTTGTACTGGTGATTAGATACATGTATTTGCTGGGGTTTCGTGCCTTTGCATTGTGTTTACGTTAAGTCTGACGCTCGCATAGAGGTTCACTTCGCTTCTAGCCTCCATATGTCAACCGACAGCAAACTGCTCGTGTCGCCTGACACAACCGTATCGGCAGACGCCTTGGTAGCCCCTGGGCAAATCTCACAACCTCTTCGCAGTGGATTTGATTGGCCCCAGAGATTCTCTCAAAAGGGGCCAATAGCCAAGGACTTCGAGAATAAGCCGTGGTTAAATTGTCAAGAGGACTATAACTCACCGAGAGATGCTATTAGCTTCTTTCTCGGGTTCGATGATGATGACGTAAGATATCATGGGCGTGTGCGTCCCATCCTCGATATATGCCAAAATATGGACCTTCATAACCTCTCCAGCATCGGGTCTCCTGATAAAGATCGAAAACTGGCTTGGCTGATAGACGGTCAACTTGTGGATGGGGAGATCAGGTTTCGGAAATGCCTGGGGTCTCTGACTGCAGGTCAACTTACTGAAGCTTTGCTAGAACCAGTAGGTGCCCCGTGGTGGCAATTGGTGGTTTTTTTGCAACCCTCTAACATTTTCGACAGCGCTACCGGGTTCCTCTTCTGACTGGGAACGAAAAAGAAGACAATTGTCAAGAAACCATAAGTCTTGAGGACTCCTTGACTTGCGATGCTGAGCGCCGCCTGCTGTAAGAGACTTCGTCAAAGTGGCTGATGATTCTTGTACGACGAAGCGGCTGATGTTCATGCAAGATATATCACGGACCTTGACTGTGAAAGTATCTTTGCTCTGGTGAAGACCGCCCCAGTATCCCAGGCTAGACTTCTTGGTGACTTTTTTCATAAGCACCTATGCTCTAGAACTTCGATTGGGGTTGCATTCGCGGTAGGTTCTGCCTCTTACGGTCTGCAGACCTGGTTCATTCTCCCGTGTGCTGACAGGTCTACCCTATGTTTTATTAGTCTCACGGTCCTCAAATATTTTCACTCGAGTTCCATTTGCCATTTAGAGTCTGGCGAATAACGAAGGGCCTCCTCAAGGACGAAAGGGTGAAGAAGTCAGACAACAAGGCGCTACGATCGTCGAGGAATGTCACTTACTTAATGCCTCCTGCGGAGAATGGTGAAGAGACCCAAGTTCATGGCATCTATTCAGGTCACGTTGCGTGCTTGGTTAGCGGCTATGATTACTGGAGATGGACAGCGCACTTCGCTATTGACACCTGGTTTGATGAAGATGAGGGCATCAACGACCAGGTCACTCGCTACGATAACGACAGAGAAGATGGCTTCGAGTGGGACCCTTGCAGCGGTGGACAGGATGACGCCAGAAGGCCATTATGGTACCCGCGCGTTTGGTTTCTCCGTATCTTCGGCATTCGTCTCGATCAGATCAAAGATGAGTGGGAGTCAATTGCCCTCCACTTAGGCCAAAGCATTGATAGAGAAGTATGACAACGTCCCGCACCTTTTCGTCCTCCAGTTTGACTCAACAACACACGAACTCATCAAATTTTGGCAATTGCTAACGTACTTCCAGGACTCGAAACATCAAAATCTTCTGCACGAAGCTAGAGTATCGCCGGGGTCTGCTGTTTCTGAGCAGCAGCATCTAACCGATACCCTGGAAACTACAATGTTGGAGTCTAGGGGCATTCTGCAAGATCTTCTGAGCGATTTGCATGAATTAGTAAAAGTCGGGGCGTCCTTCATGTCAACAGAGGTGAATTTCTTTCTCAATAATGACGGACAGCCGGGACAAGCCGCGGAATGTTATCCATACCTCACAGAGATCCGTGGAAGGTTCAACGACCTTGGCCAGCTCAGCTTCCGACTGGAGAACTACCAAGCAAGATGCACCTTCTTGATAGAACATTGCGAATCCTCTAAGAAGAATGTAGGACTCCCTAACTTTGGTGACTATTCAATCATTGTCGTTGCTAACACCTTTCAGGCACTCCAAAATTTCTCACCAATTTTGGAAAAGCGGATCGCCGAAAGTTCTGTGAGTGAACTGGTAGCGCAATTGAAAATTTTAGCTGACAGCCCGCAGCTTGGCGTGCTTCGCATGCAGGTGGAGATGGAAAAACTACGAAACGTGAGACATTCGGACCCCAGGAGGCTGGAGAAAGAGGCCTATCAGTTGCACATTTGATCGCTCACATATTGCATAGGAGTACCTACAACTCAAATTGAGAAACGACCAACTTCTTGCCATTGGACCTGGAGATGTGGAAGAGGTTCGAGTACTCGCATTTAGCACACTGGTAAGCCTCGATTTCCATGGCAATCTGAATCATATTGGGTGGTCAAGTATTGACAATCCTTGCAGCTGACACAGGCTTTCTCACAAACTACTGCACTATTCAGCGCCGACGGGGTCATCGCATTCACAAAAAATTGGCAGTCATTCCTGCTATCACTTCTCGTCGCCTATGGCATCAACATCACAATCGGAGCCGCCTTTCTCGCCTGGATCCGAAGAGATCGCCGGGTGGTGCAGAATGCACTGCATACAGGACAAATGGTGTCTGTGGCGCCACCTGCACAAATTCTGAGCAACTCTTCCGCTGTCGCGCTGAGATCAACCGGCGAGGCCGTGACTGAGGGCTTCACCGCTCACACATCTTCAACAAGTTCCAGTGAAGGTGGACTGACATTTTACTTCCGACGTCGATTATCAGACAGACTCTGGCTGAGCTACAGGCAACCTGAGAGAGTGAATGATGCGGAGCTTGGCAACCCAAATGCTTCAATTACTGAGGAATTGACATGAAGATGGAGTGTGCGTCCCGCGGATGATCATTCTTTCAGATGATTATATGTTGCTTTACTGCTTCTCTGATGTTTTCTATTCTTTCTCTAAACCTTGTGGTTCATAGTGGCTGGTTCGAACCCAAGAGGTATTGAGGTATTTTCCCTGCATTCGAGTACCCTGAGCGAGGTGTTGGGAGGCTTTGCGGCATCTTTCACAATAGATACATGACTTTTGAACGAAAGGACCTAAGTATGGCCGATATTTGATGGTGCTCGAGAACGCGGACTCCTCATCATCCTCCAGTCATCCTATTGCGAAGCGAGCAAATGATGGTGGGCTTCAGACCACACCCCGGGCACGATTTCGGTGAGCAATTTGTACTTGAGCATCCAGTAGATTTCATTGCTGTGCTTGGAGCCGTCTTTTAGTGGGCTGCTCCGAAGTGGTTGCCACACTGGATGATTATTTGACGTATCATAGTTGAGTGACGACTTCTGAGGCTGCATAAAGGCGCATCGATTCTTCTTTCTAGACCACTTGATAACTCCGGGGCTACGTATGACAAGGCATGGCGACAGCCTAGGCTTTCTGCGCCTCTTCAATACATGCGGTAAAGGCTGACAGACTGGAGGTAGCTAAAGTGTTGAGTCCTTGGGGGCTTTCTTGAAGGTCCACGTCGCTCTGCCGCGTTCAAAAGGTGGACTGATGCCACAGTCTACATTCATTGCGGTTCTTTCGAGATTGCAAAATAAATACTTGAAGTACCGGCTTGCTGTTTTCTCAACCTGTGAGGAGTCTGTCACTGGGGCACCCAGCCCAAAACTTCGCCCAAAGATAGATACGGCGCCCCCGCTGGAGGCCCCAGCCATTCACGAAATAGCTGCGTTTGTTCATAACCCAATCTTCACATTTAGTCCTGCAGCATCTCTATTATTGAAAGTGGTTGAGACTCAGAGTGACAGCAGGGCCGCGGGGCGCCATATTTAGGGTAAGAAAGTTACTTATGGTCATTGAAGTCTTGTAGCTGTATCATTAGTACGTCCTTTTCATCACAATCACGGTATTGAAGGACCATCCGTGGCACTATGCTGATTGCTGTTCGAGAACTTAGGCAGCCATGGGAATCGAAAAAATCAAAGCGCCATCGGATATGATACGCAAATCATCCATATCGCGCCCGAGAGTTGGAAACGACAATCACGTCCACAATGCCTTTCAATGGCCAGAAAGATTTTTCTTACGCAATCCCATATCTTACAAATGGGAAAATCTTCCTTGGATTGCAGCCAAACTCAATGGAGTTCCGCTGACTAGCTCAGGCGGGGAGATTGCGCATTTCTTTGAAAGCGAGCAAAACTGGGCAGCAGACACCTACCACACCGATGCCATTCTCGATCTTTTTCATGGTGAATCCCTTGCCATGCTGCAAAGTGACGCTGAAGATGTTCCCACTAACAAAGTTGCACTGATTATCGATGGTAATATCTCAACGGGTACACCACGTCTTCGGCCGTTTAAGGGAGGCCTTTCTGCCTCCGAGTTTCTACGAGAGCTGTGTGAGAAGGTTGGTCTCGAACTAGCCCATGTGTGAATATGTGTCTTCAATGTTAGTCTAACGAGGCACAATTAAAGCGTTACTGTGAGGCGGAAGCGTGTGATGCACTGCAGAGCGTCGACATTATCGATGCCGAAAGAAGACTTTTGTATGCAGTGTTCCCTATCTCTTGATTTCTACCTGGAGATGTGATGGCTAATAAACACTCATGGCTTCAGATGTGTTGTTGATCTCTCCGCCTGGACCATTCTTTCTCTCGTCGGTTCATCTCCTAAATCACTTGCTCGCGTTCTAGGCGATTTCATAGCCAACTACGTCCGATCAAGACCATCGATAGGGGTCAGCTTCGCAGTAAGTTCTTGGTTGAAATGATTAGGTAGAGTGTATACTAGGTGCGTTTCTGACATCAAGTTAGACTGAAGGACCTCAGACATTCTGTCTCAGCTTTTCGTTTCCATATCGCGCATGGCGCTCAACGGATGTCTTAGCGAAAGACAGGCGAGTCAAAGCTTCAGATGATGAGCCACTCCGAGGGTCGCGAGATGTGACATTCCTGCGGAAGTTAGCAGGAAGGCACGAAAATGTCGGTCTCGTTGACGGTATCTATTCTTCACATATGAGCGTCATGGTCACCGGTTATGATGAAGCCAGATGGACAGGGCTCGGTTTCCTCGAGTCTTGGTTCGAAGAAATCCTCGATGACCCATCGCCAGACATGATCAGTCGTTACGAAAACGATTTCAGCGACGGTTGTCTTTTCGACCCGCTAGGCCGTGGTAAACAAGAAGCATCTATAAGCTATTGGCTTCCTCGCATGTACTTTGTTTGTATCCTCGAGATACGTCTGCGTCAGGTACTTCAAGAATGGGAGTCACTTATGTGGCATCTAGAAAAAAGAGTGCAAGACATCGTGAGTTATCGTTCCGCAACTTTCCGGCCACCTCGTAGTAGCTCAAATCCTTAACTTAGGCAAAATGTTCCCGAGAGTTTCTTCGCGAACGGTTCGGGTTACTGAATTTTTCTTCTCCTCGACCAGACTGGAACAACGTGACACAAGAACTTGAGGACTGGGAAGTCGGTATTCACGACTTAAAAGATGTTCTGGATGAGATAGAGCAGGACATTCGAGAGACGATTCGCGTTGGAGATCTGTTCATGAGTGCGGATGTGAACTACTTTCTCAATTTTGACGACCGGCCAGACGACGGGTCACGTCTTATACTTTACTTGAGTCAGATACGCAAGAGCTTCAAAGAGCTGAGACAGCTTGGGATGGATCTTCAGAATCTGCAACTGTCATGCAGAAATCTGCTAGAGGAGTGGACAACCTCTAGAAGTAGTCACAACGAGGTATGTGCAGTCCTTTGAACATGAAGGAACCAAGTATACTTTTGCTGTTCAAACTTACGCAACTCTTCTTGCTAGACTGAACTTGGAAGACGAAGTGGGCCAAGCCTGGTAAGTTTGGGTCCTTTTGATGCCCTCTTTCCACCATTTGACTGATGCTCCATGACAGCAACGCCTTCCTGCTAGCGACTACCGGTGGACGAACTCATCAATTCGAGGGCCCGTACCCTTGGATGACTATCAAAACTTCGGAATCTTGGCTATAGTAGCGGGAATTTGTTCTCATTTGATGACAATTGAGATGTTAAGAAAGAGTCTGCTGGTCTCAGTGGTGATGACACCCATCGCGTTGACGGTTTACGCAACCATTCTACTATCAGCTCAATGCCTTAGCCGTGCAGATTCAGGGCATGCTCCGACACAAAATGTTACGTCATCTGAATCAGACTGGGCTCTGATATTCGCTAGGAATCTGAGTAGAATCTTTGGTACGGCCATATTAGACGATTGGGCGAATGATGAGTTGAGTGGACAGCGGGCTGCTAAGGTACCTGGGACAACAAAGCACCCAGGGCGCAAATCGAATAGGTTTCCGCACATCTCTGTCGATTTTGGTGGTAGAGTTCATCATCTGAAACTTCTGCGAAGCAAAATATCATCGTCTCGACCACCAAACAAGCCAGAGCCAGCATCGTTGCAGGCGGACAGCAGCGAAGCCAACAGCGAAGCATTGATCCCTCTTTGCGTTCCAATAGAGTACGACCTTTCTCCAACTTTGGAGATGATATCATCTGAGAAGTGTCAAGATGACAAAACCTTTTTCGAGGCCCTGCAAAATATCCTCAAGAGGCGATGGAAGTTTACATGGGATGGTCTGATTTGTTACGTCAAGCTACGGCAACCCATCGGCATGCACTATGTCAAGGTGAGACACTGAAGTCAATTACTTGTTGGCTCATTTACTGATAATTTAATCAAATAGTTTGAGCTTTTTCAAGACGGACTGGTCGATATCAAGGGCCGAGCGCAGCTTCCGCCACCCTCGTTCTTCGCTTCTTACAGACCAGTGTCGAGCTCCGACTTTGAGCTATTGCCGTCTTACCGCCTTCTTCAGTACTACAATCGGTCTCTAGTCCCACAAAAAGAATCCCGTAAGGTGTTAGACAAGATTGTACACAAAACCGATGGTCCATTCTCTACGTTTACGGACAAACGACCCTGCACGGGTTATGGACTTGAGATTGAAGTGGGCCTGGACCGCCGTCGTTTGGAGGTTATGCGGTTTCTGTTGGTGCTATTTTCGCTACTTTTTGGAGTAGGATGGTCGTTATGGAGTGACGTGCAGAGCGGAATGTCGATCTCTGCTGTCCTCGCAGTGCTTTCTGTTGTTGGCGTAAACACTTTTCAGGCCAATGCCGCCGAAGCTAACAACCCATGGGCGTATCGAACTCTAGTTTAAGGGCCTTTGATTTTCAATTAGACACAACCAATGTATGTATCTACTTACTCAAGTCTCTCTTCTGTGAACCAAACTCATAGGCCGAGCTCCGTTGATAATTGGCCTACTCATGACAGGATTAAAGTCATTGATGATAGTGTTTCGAGCAGCACCATGACACGTGATTGAGAGGTAGAGTTCGACTAATCGGGATAAGTTATCTCATGTGGATTAGGATTTCGCAGGACCTTGGTAACTTCATGCGGATTGAAAGTAAGGCGACCTATGAGGGCAGTCGTGAGAGTTGGCCCCTGTCATCAGAGCCAATACATAGTCGCAACATCAAGATGATTAGACCCAAGCCGAATGCAAGCTGCAAGCGAGTCCAATCTCGTTGCGCCGCGTTAGTGTGCAGCTCTTCGTGCCCGACGGGCCACACCACATCGCTATAGACATCAGCCTCCGTTGAAGAAGGACCCGAGAATCTCATGGGAATTATGACATTTTGTTTTCCTCCTCCTCTCTTCTCACCCATCAAACTTACACGCCATGGCGACCCTCTCTATCAGTGGTCTTGAAAATTCGTTGGAAGGGCTAAGCCTCAACACTCCTGTGCCTTCTTTCCCAGTTGCCGACGTGCTAGTGCGGCCGCTCGATATCTTTCGGTCTTACATAGCCAAGATTGTAGCGGAGGTAGCTGAGTGCGAACCCGGTGTTGCCTATGAAGCTATACAATCGACAGCCTCCCTTTCCATGGGAGATCTTGCCGTAATCTTACCCCGTCTCAAGATCAAGAAGGCTACCGCAGAAGCTGCAGCTGCACTGCTTGACAAGGTGAAGAATGCACATCTCCTAGAGGGAGGTGGCTTATTTTGCTAAGAGCCTTTTTTCCCAGTTCCCAAAATCACCTCTATACACTTTCCCGTTCGTCGATGGAGTCCATATCCGAATTTTCTCTTCTCCAACTCTTCTACCCAGACTTCTGCTTCCCTTTATCGCCGACCGCAAACAGTCATACGGAGACGATGCTTCTCTTGGTCTGAAGGATGCTGCATCGCCAGATTCTGGACGCAAGAAGGTCATCGTCGAGTTCTCGTCGCCGAACATTGCACAGGAGTTTGAAGGCAGACACCTGCGCAGCACAATCAACGGTGCTGCTATCGCCAATTTGCATGAGCGGATGGGATGGGAGGTTGGTCGCTTGAATTTCTTGGGCGATTGGGGCAAGAACATTGCCCTTCTCGCTGTCGGCTGGAACAAGTTCGGTTCAGAGGAAGCCTTTGCAAAGGATCCCATTCGCCACCTCCTCGATGTACATAATCAAATCAACGAGCTGTTCAAGCCTGAACAAGAGGCTAGCGCAAAGGCCAAAGATGAAGGAAAGAACACCGCCGAGATCGAATCACAAGGCATCTACGCCGAGCGCGATGCCTTCTCCAAGAAGTGGGAGGAAGGAGATGCCGATGCGCTTGCTTTAACCACGAGGTTCCGCAACGTCTATGTCGAAGACTACACCAAAGCGTATGCTCGTCTCGGTATCAGGTTTGATGAATATGCCGGCGAATCTCAGGTCACGTCGGAGTCGATCGTCGAAGTGGAGACAATCCTCAAAGAGAAGGGGATATCTGAAGAGAGTGATGGTTCCTGGCTCATCGACTTCAAGAAGCACGGCGCCAAAGGTCTCGGCACTGGTATGATCCGTAACCGTACTGGCACAACTATGTACTTCTCCCGCGACCTAGCCGCGGTCCTTGATCGTGAGAAGAAATTTTCTTTCGACAAGATGATATACGTCGTCGCATCTGAGCAAGACTCTCACTTCCGCGGCGTGATCAAAGCGCTCGAGCTTATGGGGAGGGACGATCTTGCCAAGAAGATCCAACACGTCAGCTTTGGCAAGGTCCAGGGCTTATCGTCCCAGCTAGGCAACGCGCACTTGTTGGGAGACATGCTGAACCAATGCGCCAACGCGGTCAAAGACGCCATGGCGATGGAGCAGAACACCGGCGCCCCTCTTGCCGCCGCAGAGCCTTTCGGCATCACATCACTTCTTGCGCAAGATATGCACACCAAGCGCAGCAATGGCTACGCATTCGATAGCAAGAAGATGACTGAGTTCGAGGGTGAGACAGGCGCTGCTCTTCAGCTGCATTACACTCGACTTTGCCTGACCATCAAGGAGCTTGGCGCTGATCCGACTGCTCTCGGAGAGGTCGACTATAAGCATCTCGAGGAGGAAGAGTACACGAACCTGTTGAGACTCATGGCACAGTACCCTGATGTTGTCAACGCCGCATACAAGACGCTCGAACCCTCAGCTGTATTGACATTTCTGTATCGGCTGGCCGAGCAGTTAGTGATTTGTCTTGATGACGACGAGGGTGAGGATGAAGACGAGGAAGAGGAGACTGCCGATGACCCGGCACTTGACCTTGCACGAGCGGTGCTGTATGAGAATGCCAGGCAGGTCTTTGAGAATGGTATGAAGGTCCTCGGTATCAGCCCTCTGTCATCTTGATTTCAGTGTTCTAGTTTATGTCATTGTTGTTACTCGGGGAAAGGCAGGTTTGTTCATTGTTACATACCACTGAAGATGGTAAGATTGTCAAGGAACATTGGAAGGCGCATGCTTTGTTGAAGTGGCTTTGTCATGAGACCATGACTTGATGACAGACATGGGAACACACCAAGGATCCCAGGCCGGGTGGCAGCTGTTTACTGTGTTGCATAGCAAAACTGAAAAATAGTCAATATAATGTTCTTGCCTTTGCATGAAGTCTAGTCAAAGTGACGCTTGGTGTCTCTCACGCCTGTTGATAGCAACGAAGTCTTTTTTCTCGAGCTTCACTTGGGCAGGATGTTTCCAACAATCAGCTGTTCTGTGCCCCAATCATATTTATGATATGATATCCTTAACTGAGAACGCTCTTCAGCTTATAGGCTCATGGCTTGGTGTATGAACGCAGCTCAGTATGCGGCCATGCTCGCCGTCCTGGTTCCTCAAGGCCCCTCACTTCTGGCAAAAGACGAATACGTCGGGAAGAGATAGAGAGAGGCAGGACGGGAAGGTGAGGATCTCAATACCTGCCTAAATAGATGCGTAGAGGGACCCACTGATGAGAATATTCTCAAGAGTTGAAGCCCTTCCTGAGTATTCTATTTTCTTCACCACCGGATCTCAAGTCAGCCACTCCCACAAACCACAATTTAGGTAAGCCCTCACTTTTCTCATCACTTGGTCCCTTCCTCCTCTCAAAACACACCCACTGCAAATGAATGAAATTTTCCTGCCTTCTAGCAGTGAAAAAAATATTCATCATCCTGAGCCCAGTCGCTCCTTCCTGCCTCGAGCTGTGGCCATTGTTTTCATTTTCACCTTCCACCACGACCGCGCCCCACCCTCTCGTCCTCCTTCGCCCTCCCTCGCCCTCACCTTCACCCTCATCCTCACCCTTCTTCTTATTTTTTCTCGTCTTTTCCTCACCCATCACTCTCGAGATTCGGCTCGTCTATTCTTCAAGCTTCTCAATCTCACCCAGTCGTTTGTGTATCTCGCTCTGATACACCACTGACCGGCGAGATATAGCTAAGTGGCATAAACATTGTTGGCCTCATCACTATCGTATCACAACAACGCGCGCCGTGAGAGCTTCCACAACAAGCTGAATATCGCGGTAGGTAATTTCTTTATTCTTCCTGACCCTCGAAGGTGGTTCTGACTTCTTTTGACGCAGATTCGTCCGCAAACAAAGACATCCCTTACAAACCATCAACCTCTAGCCGCTCATCACTCCGTCGACTCAACCATCATGTCTTCCCGCTCGCGCGACCGCGGTACCACCGTCATCTCGGCCGAAGAGCGCGCCAGACGCATCACGGAGGCCAAGAGCAAGATTCGCGAGAGCGCGACCTTCACTCCCGCCCTCCTGGGCCGTATCGAGTCTCGCATCGACTCCAACGCCTTCCGTCGTTGCATCTCGGACAACACCATCTATCAATCCCTCTGCAACTCGCTCAAGGACAAGAACGTCCCTGAGCGCGAGCGTCGTCCCGATCTCGTCGACTTCCTCGCCCTTGAGGCCATCGTCGCCGTCAACTATGACGGTGAGTACAACAAGGTCCTGAAGGACCTCTTCATCCGCTGCAACACTGCCGCCTGGGTTGAAAAGGCGGTTCTCTTGGCCAATCAGGAGTGGTACCGCGATAACCTCTCTGATGCCCACAAGTTCATCAAGACTCTCATCAACAAGGTTGACTCCCAGCTCTTGGAGATCATCCTCGAGGACATCGATACTAGCTTCTGGCGTCAGGCTCTCAACGACCATGTCCTCTACAAGAAGATTCTCGAGAAGCTCAAGAACAACCGCGACCTCAGCCAGCGCGACGTTCTCACCGCTGTCGCCCTCAACGGCGGCAGATACCCGACCGAGGTCTTCCGTCACCTCATTGTCCACCAGAACTCCGCCATGTGCCACTGGGGCAACAATGTCCAGGCCCAGCATGCCCTTTACGAGGATGACGAGTTCCAGGATACTCGAGCTCAGAACACCGTTGTCAGCGACACTATGGCCAACCTTGAGTCCTTCGCTGATGCGATGCATGATAAGGATAAGAGCAAGGAGATCCGCAAGAAGGTCCGCGAGCTGAAGGACATTATGAAAGGAGACCTCGGTCTTCTCCGTCACACTCTTGGTGGCCGCATTCAGAAGAATACCGGCGGAGGTGGAAGAGTCGCTATCGGAGGCATCGGCAACGATCTCACTCGCCTTAACAGCCTTACCGACGGAGGCGGTACTCCTGGTGTCCTTGCTGGTGGTGGCACTGGAAGTGCTGGAGGTGCTGGAGGTTCTGGTGGTGTTGCTGGTGTCCAAGGTACTGGCGGTACTGGTGGTGTTGGCGGCGGCGGTGGTCACTTGGGTACCGTCGGTGACTTCCAGACTCAGCTTCGCCCTACTCATCAGCGTCATGACTCTATCACCTCTTCTGCTGGCGATCTCTTTGTGGGCCAGGATGGAGCTACCCCCGGAGGTTACGAGACGCCCCAGAGCCAGATGCAGGGCAACGGAAGCCTTGGTGTCGACGGTGGTGGTATGGGTGGCTTGGGCAGTGCTCGCCTTCATATTAAGAGAGAGGCCTTCAGCCCCGGCTCCGACTCTCGGGTTCCTGACCCCTTTGGCCCTTCTTACTAGGAGGCTTCTTTCGTGTATACTTACTGCTCTTTTTGGGATCGGAGGGGACTAAGGACGGCGGCGGTGGAGGAAGGCCGACTTCTGGATTGACGCCGTTGACTACCCTCTCGGATGAGAAGAGCTGTGTATGGCCGGACTATAGCAGAGATTAGTGGAACAAGAACTAAGCTTTCACTTCAACCTGTGCTGTGCTTATCCCAATGTCCTTACAAGGCTAAAGCCTTCGAAACGTCATGATCAGAAGCGAGGACGACGTGCTCTTTGTTGCTAGACGTTCTTGTCTCTAGCCCATTGTGATATCCTGGACTCAGTCCCGGATTCATTTCTTTGGCTTCGGTGCTGTGCTTTCCGCCATTGTCAATGCGAATTCTCCAAAACCTTTGAATGTCATCACAACCAGAGGCTTTTTCTTGTGAAGAAGGCTTTGGTTCGCAGCATGAGAGGCAAGTTGATGATCGCGGTCGCACTAAATTGGCCTTTTGCTCAGCTCGGGTCGGTCCGCCGACAACGTTCTAGTTATGGCAAACCTTCTCAATCGACTGGATGACCAGCCAACCCAGTCGACCTCCAACTCTATTTGTCAAATGTAAGAACAAGAAGTGAGGCAGCGAATGCTTGTTTTTGTGGTGGTGAACAATACTAAGGTTATTGAAACTCTGGAGGCTAGGCAACCAGAAGATTCTGGCTAATTGACAAGGAAGCTACTTACATAGGTGTGTTTGGCAGCGTGAGTTCGACTTGCAGCGGAGGCCGATAGACAGATTTGACACGATCTTACTAAGGTAGAGATGCTTCGGTGTCACCAATACCACAGCGTTAGCGTATAGTATAAGCAATATCACAATTGAGGAGGGCACTACCTTACTTGATCAGCCGAATTAGAGCCTGGATATCACAAGAGTCGGGGTGTTGATGAAATAAGCTCATAAGCTGGGGAACACACGGCCGATGGCGCCTGTGTCCCTGGAGAGTCATACGAATTATGTGCAGCTATTTAGACAAGTACCCAGACATCAATATACCAAGTCGTTAATGATTTTCCGCTCCCAAACGCACTTCAAACAGCCTCCCCCGGCTCCCGAGGATTGCTCGTAACCACAAACTCCGTCTTCTTCACAATAACGGGCGCATCAAGATGATAATCGGCACTGCCGTCATCCGACCCCTTCCCTATCCTTGAGCTCTGGACCCCAATATCCCGGTCGCTGTGGTCGATCCCGCTGCCGAGCGGCTGCATACCGCTCATTCCCGGCCGCCAGCTCTGCAGCGCGTACCTGCTTCCGACATTGCCGCTCTGCCCCGTCTTTCCGTAGCCGCTCGCGGCACCGTACTTGTTGCTTCGGCTCCCGGATCTGCTCTTTTCGTTGAAGTATTTGACGAGGGGCGCGAGGGTCGGGATGCAGCAGACGATAATGCCGAGGTTGTTTTCGATGGCGGACCACATGATGAGGGGCGAGGAGTCGAGGTAGTTTGCGAGGGCGTGGACGGTTTGGATTCGGATGATTTGGATGACGGTGATGAAGGCGCCGAGGCCGAAGAGGCCGAGGAGGACGAACTTCTTGCGCTTTTGGATCTTGGAGGATGCGAGGACGGGGAAAGGGAGGAACATGCTGAAGAGAAATATTATTAGCTGGCGTTTCAGGACATGGTTGACTTGGGTAACATACACAATAACATCAAATGCGATCGTAAGAGACGCCATGCTGGTGTAGAAGGGCACTCCGGGGATGCAGGAGCCATTAGTAATCGTGGGATCCCATTGCTTCGCGATCTGTACTTTGTCAATGTTTGTTCAGTTTTGGAACAAGAGGTGGGAGAAACTTACAGGCGTGCAAAGATTTATCTGCACCAGCAGGAAGGCAAGGTGATACGCGACGCAGAGACCGATGGTGACAAAAGTTGCCCACCGGTAGGGACCCTTCGGAATGAAGCGGAGATATGAGAGAAGCAAGCTGATCTTGAATCCGAGAATACTGCTGATGTAGCTGAGCTGGATGTTAGTTCTGATTATATCTTGATCACTCTTTCTGAAGAACTGGAGCACTTACAAAGGAGCGCCGGCGTATTGCAGAAGACCAAAGTTGTAGAGATTCTCCGCTGGCATGTCTTCCAGCTTTTCGAGACCCAAGCCCCATTTTGTTTCTGCGGGTGGTTGTTAGACGCAAGACGAGTGGTAAAGATTGAAGACCAACATACGAATAGTGCTGACGATTGCGAATCCGGCAGCCGCAAACCACGTTGCAAAGATGACCCAGTCATCTGTCGCCGACAAGTTAGTGCTCTGTCCAAAGGTCAGATGATTCAAGTTGTAAACATACCTGAACCAGCGGCCTTGAGCATGATCACACGGACGTATAACCGCAACATCATGATGACCAACGACAGCGCCGTGAACACCAACGCGATGGCCGTGATCTGGGGTCCCGTGGACGGTGTCCCCGGCGGGGTGTTGTAAGTCCACGACTCGCTCATCGTGGGCTGAACTGTTGCGAATAACCTCCTTCAAAACCCGGTCGGTGAACGCGGTGAAGTCAAGCCCAGACAGACGTAAGGCTGATGGTCTGCGGGCGGACGTTGTTCGACGGGATGTGGTAAGACGGGAAGGACGTTGCCGATCTAACCGACGAGCCTAGGTAGGAGACTAGGAGGAAAGGGACGAGTGGACAGAGGTGGCGGAGCCGACTGGCTTTAGACCGCTTTATCTGGACAGGAGCTCGTCGTTCATAACATCATTAGACTAGGCCTTTCAGCTAGTATCGTTCGTGCCAAGAGGGGAGGGGGAAGAGTGGAGGGAGTATCAATATACAAATAATATGCTGTTCCTCTCTGGCCTCTCTCCCTTTTCACATTTGCCTTTTTCCACATAGACCCAACCTTATGGATTGGGTATCCTGTTCCGGTACCGAGCATCTGGGCCAGAAGGCATCCCCTGTCGGAGCAGGTAAAAGATATCACACTTGAAGTAACGGCCAAGCCGGGCTGCAAGCACGAACTTTGTGAGAGCTTCTAGGCCGGATGTGTGAGGTGGATGGACTCTGGAGGGCTTGTCCTCCGGGCCTTGTCCCTCGGATCGTCTACAAGGTAACGTCCCCCTCTTGCCTCGTGCACTGCACGTTTGCGAGAAGTTCCGGGGAGCCACGAGGAAGTTGGGAACGCATACGGGGTCAAACTCCGTACGAGGGCCATTGGAGTAGCAGAGCCACAGAGTTTCTTTCCTCCCCCCGCCGGAAAGTGTGCCGATGTTGCATTTCAGGAGTGCTTTCTGGAGACGAACGTACCCATGCCTGCATCTTACAAAACGCATCGAGTTTGCGACCAGTCACCTCGAACTTTTGCTGAGCCACCGGCCGGAGAAGCGTCTGGGCTTCCTCGCCAGACCTGGGATTCTAGAAGAGACGTGGTCGTCGGCGGCCCCCGTCCCCTGCTGGCCGTCCCCCTTGTTGGACGCATTTACGGAGTTGCTGTAGTACACGCACGCTATGCACGCGTACGGGCATTGTACGCGGCACTAATTAGCGCAGATCCAGGGATGATGGTCTTTCATAAGAGAACCAGTTGTTGGTTCCCCTGGCAGTCTGCCATATTTCGTAAAGCCCGTATTGTGGGAACCGCTGCCTGTGGGTTCTTCCATATTATTATGGAAGTTGAATCCCGAGCACGGAACCCATCCGAGGAAGAGAAATGAGCCTCAGTCTAAGCCAAACCCGAGGAGAGGTCCTTTATGTCACATGGCGTTACCGCGTATGATATATCACATTGGGGGCTAAAATGCCACAGTGGCAGAGGTGACAGCGGGAGATTTTGACAACTTGGCGGGCTAGCTTCAACTCGAATTTACGCAATTATCAAAATTCATGGACCAAGGAGTGGACCACGCAACCACAATGTGGCCAGACTTGGTCCGTGTCGCGATGACAAGTCAGTGATGAATGTGACATGCGAGGATATCCCTGTCCGAGACACGCCGGTTCGGGCAATTTGCCATGTGCGGTAAAGCTCTGGACTCAGGTATCGACATGCTATCCTTATAAAAGCAGGTTGTCTCATCAAGCAAAGGTTTCTCCCTGAAGCAAACTTGTTTCCACGTATAGGGTCGTGTTTGCAATTAGCTGCTAGCCAGCGATGCGCTGGATGGCCCTGAAGTGTGGTATTGACCAAGAAACCTTCTGTTATCGAGCCAAGACCTCGTCAAAATGAAGTAAACTGAGACTTTGAGAGTTCAAGTTGCTGTGCCACATTCCGACCACGTGGGTCTGATATGCCGACTTGGCCTGCAGAGTGTGCCTGCACATCCATGCAAGTTGTAACCATGCCTTCAAGCCCCACCCAACCGATGAGAAAGAAGTTCCAGAAGTTCTCAGCGCCATCCCGCTTTTCAGGTGAGCGTATGTGCTCGAGCGCAAAGCGGCACAGCAAGCAACAATCGTTCGTGACTTGAATTTCTGAAGAATACGCTGGAAGACTCTAACCCCAAACTCCCCGGAACCGTATCCGTACCCAGCCGGCCAGCCTTCTCGGGCATATGCGGAGACAAGAAATTTTGGCTTTGTGATGTCCACGGGAACTGGAGAATGATCAGGAAAGGGAGGCGATCCGGGCACGAGAGAACCACTGAAAAAAAAGAGAAAAGGGTCCTCTTCGTGACTCGGACACGCTGACATCGAACAACTTTCCAGTGTTCCACGCCCTACGGAAAATTCCTTTCGGATCCGAACTTCCTTCTTGCCAAGGAACCAAATCAAGGGAGCAGCCACAATCTTAGCTCACAGTTACCACACACACCTTTCGGAGGAAGAAAAAACGTTGATCGGGACGGGACGTCAATGTCTGTGCTGTCCGGCCGCCGGCGTCGTGGTGGCTGACTGTTTGTTTTGCTGCCCGCGCGTATGAGGCACTTTAATGCCGATTTTGCACAACGGCCGCCAATCCTTTTCCAATAGTGTTTCCTAGCACCGTTGATCTCAACCACTAGATGGCTTGTTATGTCATGAGAACGTCCCAATAACGTTGATCCTATGACAGCACATGATCCAACTCAGCTGCACTGGAGTTTGGATGAACGTTGTGGTTCAACCACACCACTGTCTCATTCTTGAGTTCGTGAGACCTGAGGGGTGCGAGACCCTTGGACGAGAGACTCTGGGGGCGCACCCAGTAGTATTTGCAGACAATGTCGCAATCAGCCAAAGCTTCGCAATTCGCACCCTGTTCTCCGATCGAGCATGAACCACTTATCAAGATATTTATCAGACGTTACAACGGCGGCCCAACTCCATGGACAGTCTGACCCAGCCCCTTGTTCTTCTATACGTTGCCTCGTACGATGCGGTTGCTACCGAATCTTGGAGGAACCGAGGAACTTCATCTCATCGGCATTTGGCGAGTTCAGGTTAGACCGCCGCGAGGCCCCTGCAGTTGGCCCCCCTTGGAAGTCTGAAGGATGCGTGGGTCTGCTTGATCGATCCTCTTTTCTTACCAAGGATCTGGTGGCGAGCCCCCAATCGGGCCGGGGTTCGATAGACTTTGCTGAAGAACCCCCGCAGCTTCAATTTCCGGCCCAGGTTGCGCCCGACTATTGAAGATTCTCAAAAACGCCGAGGAGAAGTCCGGGATATTGTCCAGTCCAGTAGCCGCCAGTTGGATCAAAGGTTGGTCAGTAACCAGCAAAGAGCCGTTACGAGATTCCGAACCGAACCGCACCAACGACAGGCCGGCCATGGATGTAAGCCATCAACAGCATCGTCATTCTTGCGTCGATGGTAGCACCATCTCAACAGCCGGTTTCTGCCCATTGTCTCAGAGCATAAGCGAACTGCACTCTGCAAGGAACGATGCGTGATTCTGCAGCAATTTGGAGTTGTTGGACGAGGGATTCGTCAGGGTTGCTGCCGGGAGCACTGCACCCTTTGATCTGCGAGCCACACTCGAGTCCCCGCTGAACAAGACTTTGGAAGAGCGAACAACCTGACCGCGTGGAGCCCGGCCGTGCAAGCCTGACCCGGCCTTGGCCAGGTATTGGAAGGCAGCGGACCACGGAACCCTCGTGGCCCGGATTGTCATCGCCTTGCGAAGTCGTGGGAGCCGGGATCGTGAGAGAGAGAGCAGGCCGCCAGAAGCGACAACGAGAAGGCTGAATGGAGCTTCGAGCGGAGATAGGTATCAGGATGTCCGGTGTGAGTGTTGAGTCTCGCACTCCGGTCTCCAGTCTCCAGACTCGCTGACCGTCCTGGCCACTAGTGGCCGATAGACCGAGGCACCCGGCATCCCTGGTGTCCGGCCGATATCTAGGACGATATCGACCTCGTCTCCCGCTCCACAGCCCGCAGCGCTTTACCGCCCCTGGCCAAGGATGGCAGGGGAACAAGAGGGAACCAGCCACAAACGGCACTGCATGAGAATCGACCCTAGGGGCTTCTTCCCGATATTGTTCCCTTCTCGAATGACAGCAAGACGGATTCATCAGCAACAGGTAATAAGTGCGGCAAACTTCCACTAGTTTGAGGGGGCGAAGTCCGCCTTCTATAGGACCCCAAATCTCGGTCGAAACCCCAGTCGGGAAGCGTCCACCCTGTCGAGATGGACTCTCCAAACCCCCATGCCGTGGTCCCGGAGGTCGGGTAGGACACTTCCTGCAGCATACTAAAAGTAATGCCCATGGCCACCGGTAGGAAAAACTTTCTTTTGATGAAATGGTCCAGCGGCATTTCCCTCTCTTTTCCTCTGTCCCCTCCCCCCGCCCTCTCTCCCTCCAGCCGTCGATCTTTGTCTCACATTGCGCTGCCTCTGCCTTTGCCTTTCCAACCAAGGTCAAAGTAAAGTAGTCCAAGATGAAGAGCTTTGTCCTCCAAGCGGCCCTCGCCGGTGCGGCCCTCGCTGCTCCGAACCACCGAATCGGCACCGCCTTCACTGAGCGCGCCGCCGGTGACTGCAAGTGTTTCCCCGGCGATGCTTGCTGGCCTGCCACGGCGCAGTGGGATGCCCTCAACACCACTGTTGGCGGCAACCTGATTGCAACTGTGCCTCTTGGCGCGCCATGCCACGACCCCGTCTACGATGCGGCCACCTGCGCTACTCTGCAGAGTGAATGGCAGGATGCGGAGATCCAGTAAGTGTCGATCCCAACTTCATGATATTGACGACATCAAGTGACTAACGATGGTGTAGCATGGGATCCTCTTCCTCCATTATGGCACCCTTCTTCGCCAACCAGAGCTGTGACCCCTTTCAACCGCAGTCTCGTGCCTGTACTCTGGGTAACTATGTCGTCTACGCCGTCGACGCCAAGACCCCCGAGCACACTGCGGCTACCATCTCCTTCGCCGCTAAGAACAACATTCGCTTCATCATCCGTAACACCGGCCATGACTACCTTGGTCGCTCCACCGGAGCCGGAGCCCTCTCCGTCTGGACTCACCACCTGACCAGCACCGAGGTTGTTGACTGGAACACCGCCTCCTATACCGGCAAGGCCATGAAGGTCGGTGCCGGTACCCAGGGCTTCGACGTTATGGAGGCTGCCCACAACGCTGGCCTTGCTGTTGTTGGCGGCGAGTGCCCTACCGTCGGTATCGCTGGTGGTTACACACAGGGTGGTGGCCACAGTGCTCTCTCCACGTCCTTCGGTCTCAGCGCCGACAACGTCCTGGAGTGGCAGGTTGTCATCGCCAACGGTACTCTCCTGACTGCTTCCCAGACCCAGAATGCCGATCTCTACTGGGCTCTCTCTGGCGGTGGCCCCGGTAACTGGGGTGTAGTCACCTCCATGACCGTCAAGGCTCACGCTGATGCCAAGTTCGGTGGTGCTACTCTCGTCATGATGGCCGCCGACAACGACAACACTGCCTTCTTCAACGCCATCGATGCCTTCCACGAGGAGCTCGCCGGTATGGTCGACGGCGGCTCCATGGTCGTCTACTACTTCGCCGCCGGTTTCTTCCAGATCGCCCCCCTCAACGCGTACAACAAGACCGCCGATGAGGTCAAGACCCTGCTCGCCCCCTTCGTCGCCCGTCTCGACGCCCTCAACATGAACTACACCACCACCTACACCGAGTACGAGAGCTACTACAACCACTACGACAAGTACTTCGGCCCTCTGCCCATTGGTAACATCCAGGTCGGTATTGCCCAGTACGGCGGCCGCCTCATTCCCCGCGACAACATCACCAACATCGGCTCCTTCTCTCGCAGCGTCGCCGAGAAGGGCGCTACCTTCATCGGCGTCGGAACCGACGTTGGCAAGTTCGGCACCAAGGAGACCAACTCCGTCACCCCCGCCTGGCGCAACGCCCTCGTTCATGCCACCCTGACTACCGTCTGGAACTTCACCGCCCCCTGGGAGGAGATGATTGCCAACCAGGACCTCATGACCAACGTCATCATGAAGGAGATTGAGGCTCTCACCCCCACGGGCGGTGCCTACATGAACGAGGCCGACTTCCAGCAGCCCAACTTCCAGACGGAGTTCTTCGGCAGCAACTACAAGTCCCTCTTGTGCCTGAAGCAGAAGTGGGATCCTGAAGGATTCTTCTACGTTCGCAACGCCGTTGGCAGCGAGTCGTGGAGCGTCGCTGATAATGGAAGAATGTGCCGTGTTTGAGTCGTAGGAAATACCCCGATAGTAATTGAGTAACACTTTCGTTTTTTGTCAATGTCTTGCCTCAATCTCATCCGTGATCACATGCAATAATCGGCTAGAGCTGATGTGTAAGTCAAGTACACTCTATTTGAAACACCAGGCTTGAAGTCGATCGCGTTTAGTTAGCCAAAATACTGTCGATTGACCATGGACACACTGAACTTGCAGTGATTGGCATGGATTAGTCTCATGTCATGAAATCTTGGAACGCCTAATTTCTGTGCGGTGGGTGGAAAGCTTTTGGTTATATACTAGCACAATAAGATCGATCTATCTACAGAGAAGGGTACATATGTTCGGGTCTGTCCTTTCGTTGCCTTGAGGACCTTCAGCGGACCAGAGTCATTTACGGAGTAGGCTGGTAAGAGCCTCTCTCAAGCTTAGAAGAGCTCAAAAGCGAATGCGGTGGAGTTGGTAGGTGGCTCGACCAGGATAGTAAGCTGTAGGACCAAACATTAGCATTACTATCACGCATGAAGGTTGTCAATGTGGGATAAGGATGACTTACGCTGTCAGAAGCGGACGAAACGCTGGAAACACCCAAATCAACCGGTCCTCCAACCTCAGCCTTGGTACCAGCCCAGTCGAAACGCAGAGTGCGCACTTGGACGGAACCGTCGCTGGGAAGACCGAGCTTGCTGAGTCCAGAGACCTTGATCTCGTAGATTTTCTGAACGGTTCTGGTTCCAGCGAGGATCTTGACGCTGTTGTTCTCGACGGTGGCAAAGACATCAAACGTCCGGTCAGCCGAGGCGGTGGTGGCGACGCGCTCGCCGGTCATTTGGGCGTAGTACTTGTACACCTGCCACTCTCCGTTGGGCTTGTACGCTCCGCTGGCATCCTTGAAGAGCAAGTCGGCCATCCAGTTGTGCAGGTCGGAACCGCCGCCCCAGTTGGCGCGCAGACCGCGGAGGTTGTGGCGCTCAAGTTGGGCGAGGTAGAAGACGCCGTTGGCGGGGTTCTGCTCGGATGGCCAGGCGTACTCGTTCAAGTCGATTGGGCGGTCTGGAAGGTTGTAGGTGCTCTGGAGGGTCTTGAAATCGGGAACGACTCTGTCGGGCTCACGCTGCCATTCACCAATTTGATGCCAGGAGTAGATGTCGGGAATGGCGTCGTTAGCTGCTACCTTGGACATCCAAGCCTTCCAATTTTCCAAATCAACGGCCGGGGCGTTGGCAGCTGATGGTCCGCTGATCAAAGTGCCTGGAAGTTCAGCCCTGGAGTTAAATTAGTTGACATCGAGGTGATGAGTTTGAATGATTATCTAACCTGATGATCTTGTGAGCCCTGACATAATACTCCAGGTACTGATCCCAAGATCGAGCCCAGAAGATGTCAAGATCAGGCTCATTCCAAATATCAAAGACAAGGCCGTCGAGCATGTTATTAGACTTAATATCATCGACAAGGCGGTGGAGGAAAAGCTCAGTCTCTGTCCAGTTGCCATTGTCACCGGGGAAGATTGAGCCTCCCGCCTGGCCGCCGTCGGCACCCCAGAGGTCGTGGGGCAAGAGGATGAAGTCAGCTCCGTAATTGCGCGTGGTCCGGTAGTTGGAGAGTGCGGAGTCGAAGCGTTGCTGGTATCCGTCGAGTCCGCCGATCCAACCGGGAGCTAGGATCTGGGCTCCCCCGGCACGGCTGCCGTGGAACTTGATGTCGGTGACGAAGTAGTCGGGAATAGAGGTGTCAATCTCTGTTCCGTTATCGGGGAACCCGTAGATGAAGCCGGAGCCGCGGAATTCGGCTGGGCCACTGGGATTCGCGATATCGACAGTTGCTGTGCCAGCTGGAGATTGTCTTACAGCCAGACCTGTGACATGGCCAGCTGTAAGAGCTGCAATAGCAGAGAAAGCCTTGAGGAAAGACATTGTCAATGATGGAAGGCTAGAATGGTGTTGATGCCGTGTCAAGGTGAGTTAGCTGTTGACTTCATGCATTCAATCATCTTTCTATCTACGAAACTTCCTCCTATTATATTCACATCGTGATGCCTCGTCGTGATGAGAAGCCATTGCGAGTATGAGCCACCCCACCGGAGTAAACGTCTTGACGGAGGTTTGTGCACGGCAGATCGGCGCATCTTGTGCGACGTTTGACGCTATCCTCCAATTCCCCGCATGCCAAGGTGAAGCTGCAAGAGCTCGTTCACAATTCGCGGGGAAGAGGCTAGGAGCGGGTGAGAACATCCACTATCAGCACGACGTTGATCCTCCTCCACCGGGAATTGCTACACCTCTGCGGGGTTCACAACAGTATCACAGACGGAGAAAAGGGCCCAGCCCGGAAGACGCGTCGCGTTGAGGTCGAATCTTCAGTTGCCGTCGTCAAGAATGCAGATCATGATTTACCGCAGAGCTTGGGGATGATTACGGAGCTTCATATTTGGGACCCGGTGCTAAGGTATTCGAGTTCACGTTATACAGCCCTAGATAGTGAGTTGCATCTAGAGCCCCAATCTAGCTGATGGGTCAACTTATATCACTGGTACCAAGTACCTTAGATGCCTTGAGTACTTGTTGTACGAAGCAAAGGAATTGAAGTGATGACACGATTTGGCAACGGTACTGAACCCAAGAAACAAGAAGGAAGGAACTCAAGCTCTTGATCATAAGGAAGTAATTAGGCATGACTTATTACTCGAGTGTTCTCATTATGGCAAAACAAGCTGCATTACTAAGTGGTAATTGACTTAGTGGTTTATATCAGATACGATTCTCAAGTAAAGTCGTAGTAGTAACAACATCTATCTATTAGGTCCAATTGCGAAGGTAAAGATTCTGAACGAAGGTATGACTCCAAATGTCCTCCTCTACAAGGGCGAAACTAGTGGTGCGGACAAGACCTCAGCCTTCTTTGGCCAGGACTTCGTCGCCACTGGCGTAAGCATCGACCCTGTAAGATGCGAACTTGGACGCCTTGACGCGCCTTGCAAAGAGAATGTCTAATTCCTCAAAGGTCTTATCCTTTGTCTCAGGGAGACGGAAGAAAGTCCAGATAAAGAAGACAAAGGCGCAACCTCCCCAAAAGAATCCCGTCTTTCCTCTCCAGTCACCGGCCGTTGGGTTGAGCATATAGGGATTGATAACATTGCAGACAATTTGGGCAATGTAGTAGGCAATGCGGCTGAGGCAAACACTCTTGTTGCGGAGACGAGTCGAGGAAACCTCGGAAATGATGGCGTAGCAGATGGGTCCGACGGTAAGGTAGTAGACACCGAGCCAACCCAGCATCATACCAGCCTGAGCGTAGTTCGCACCATCCGAGTTAGGAGCACCGGCGCTGATGGCGCCGACGACAAGGAGGATCAGAGCCAACGCTCCAAGACCCCATAGATACAGCGTGCGACGACCAAAGCGACCAAGAAGCCCCCATGATACGATCGTACCGACAGAGGCAATCCCGAGGCCACCCACTGACATGCGGAACGAGATCGAGTCTGGCAAGCCGGCTTGGACGAAGAAGTAGGTGGGAGTGCCTCCCATAGCAGAGCCGCAGAAAGGCTGTGCAGCAAATGCCATGCAGGCGATCTCGGTTCTCCGGAGATCAACGCCGCGGAAGCAATCGAGATATGATGTTCCTTCGTCCATCTGCTGCTCAATTTCGTTGGTATGAATCATCATGGCAACTTTCTGCTTCGAGTTGACGGCTTCGGACGCGGATCCGAGACGGAGGACAGACTTCTCGGCTTGCTCGTAATCGCCGAGGCGGACGAAATGCCAAGGAGACTCGGGCGCGAACCACAAGACGGCGAAAAGAGGAAGCGGCCAGACCCATTGAATCGCAAACGGAATGCGGTAGGACCACTGGTTGCTACCATCGGAGAACCCTGCCTGAACGCCGGCTGAAATCAGCTGGCCGAGGGCCCAGCAGAGGTTGACGAAGACAGTGAGGTAGCCGCGCAGTGCCATCGGGCAGACTTCGGAGGCGTAGGCCGGAGCGGTTGTCGCGAAGACGCCCCAGGGGATGCCGCAGAGGAATTGGCCGACGAGGAGGACAGGAAGGTTCGGCGAGAAGAAGGAGATGAAGATAAAGGCGACGATGCTAGCCAGGGACGCGAGAAGGACCTTCCGGTAGCCGAAGCGATGGGTGAAGTACCCGTTCGCGAAAGCGCCGATGATTGTACCGACACTGACTGCATTGCTCAACCCGTTCTGCCAGGATGCCGTGATCTCGTACGTGCCCTTGCTGGGAAGGTATTCGCCGTAGTGTCGTTTGAAAGCGGGCTGAGCAAAGAAGGACGAGATGAGGACGATGTCGTAGCCTTCCATGATGATAGCGGCGGAGACGAGGACAGACCACATGGCAGCTTTGGGATAGCGGCGGATTGCCTCCATGAAGCCAAACTTGTGCTCGTCGTCTGCGGCCTGCTTGGCCATGGCCAGGTCTTTGATAGCATAGTCTCCGGTGGGAGCATGCTCCAGCTGACCGATCTCGAGCGGCTCTTCTTTGGTGGTGCCCATTGTGGCGGCTGATGAATGACTTGATTCTGAAACCGAAGGTAAATGGCAGATAACGAGAGTTGGTGATAGCTTCGAACCTTCAGCAACGTGTTACAGTGCAAGTATCAGCGTCGTCGTGAAGATGATCGACAAGCGAGGTTCGGAGATGGTGGAGAATCTAGACATGATATAGAGACGTATGTAACGCCAGCAGGATATTGTTTCCGGTCACTGTCAGCTTCGTAGGGACGGTATCCCACAGCGTGGAACACACGTTGTCCCCGCATATTGTCAGTCGAAGATCCGGGGTAACATGCGGAGAAAGAGTTTGTGGTGATTAGCCTTCCCGGCACAAAGAGGACGTCGTGCCATCTGATGGCTTGTTTGGGTAATTGTCTTTGCCATTTGTGGCATGATGTCTCCACCCCCGCCGGAGTTTTCTAACTTCTCACTAGAATAACCACCCGATCCATGGCTATGCCGGGCTTACAACTCCGGTGGAGAGTTCATCGCCCGCTCCCAAGAAAGGATAGCCTAGTCCGAGGTGGACTGAACGAGCGAGTCCAGGAGATCGGCGTATGTTCGTTCCACTCCCCAGACCGAGTATCCCCTGCCATTCTCGCTCGTACCTCCGCTCCCAACTCTACTTGCTGCGTCTCCGTTCTGCTCCGGTCTCCCCTTGAGCATCTGCATCCCTTCTTTGAGGATCTTCCGAGGGGCCCCATCATTGCAGATATCACCCACCTTGGCCATGTGGCCAGCCATCTTATGGCCTAGCCTCACATAAGTCTGCACCATCTCGTCGTCACATGGCCGGTCGAGGTGGAGGAAGCTGGGCTCCGGGTCCTCTTCAACTTCCGCCACTGCCTCCATCGGGCTATCTTGCTGGCCAGGGCCTTCACTGGCCAAGTGAGAGCTCGGGTTCTGGTGCCGCCTCATGAACAGCATCATTGTGCTGTACGCCCAAACCACCAATGTTGCGGCGAATATGCCAAAGGGCTCGAGAAAGTTGCCCACACTGTAACGACGGATGTGCCAAAGCATCGCCCCGGCATGAACGACCGATAGTCTGGCTTTGTACTGATCACGCAGAGCCCACTGGGCAACGAGAGATCTCGCCTTTTCGACTTTGGAGTTGTCGACGTTGCGGGAGGATGCTCGCGCCGAGGCGGCAGCAGCTAGTGTCTGTAAGTAGGTTATCGGAGCGAGAAGAACGAGGCGAGAGAGGTGGAGATGTAAGATGACGGGATGCTCCCATCCACCGGCTTTGGCGATGATAGCGTTAGCGTTCCAGTGGAGGAGGTCGAGAGAGTCGCACGCGCTGTTCCGCCACCTTGATAGGATAGGCAGCGAAGGGGGCCAAGTCTCTTCGACGGTATCGCCAGGACCGCACTTCTGGACGTCGGCTGTCGGCGTCCATGAATTGAGCCTGATCTGGTTGTGGTAAATAGCTTCCTTGGTACGCCTGATGATAGCGTATGTGAGCACCATGGTGCTGAAGTCACCCAGGTTCGGTGGCAGCCTCTTCTCCATGTAAAGCATTTCCATGGCCTCAGGTATAGTCACTACGGGACCCTCAATGTGTGAGTCTAAATGGCGCCTTGATTGATTCAGGGTGGGTAGAGTTACACACCTGGCTTAGATTGCTGCTGCCCCGGTTTCTTGGCAGTAGGTTGGTCCCAGATAGAATCAAGACAGGGCATCTGGCCTTTCGCATCACCTAGCTTAAGCAATACATCTTGACCTCTCTCTAGGAATATAATAACGTCGAGGATCTAGAGCACGGATGACACGTCAGTCTATGGGCCCTGTGAATCAAAGTTGGCGGCTTGCGCGTACCCATATCATGAGACCCGTTCTCAGTCTGGACTCACTGTCCAACCACCTCCTGTGGGCATCTGATCCTCCCGCGTGTTGCGCTACTTCTGGCAAATGTTCTCGCATACCTAGTAGGTCCATCTTTCGACAGGCATTGATCAAGAAGTGCCGTACTAGGAATGCCAAATCGTAGCGATCGCCGCGGACACCGTTGTGCAGGTCGTGTATCAACCAGAGGATAGACGTTTGAGCGATGACTAGGCCCATTGAGTCTTCCCCAGGGCTGATCAGTGACACTTGAGAAGATCCTGCCACATCATCCAGGGCACCTGTTGAGATGTAAAATCGTACAGCGCTTTCCAAAAGTTGAAGAAATAGGTCTCTGAAGCCGAGATTGGTCTCGCCTCGGGAGTAGACCGAGCCAATTGCACAGACGGCCAACAAAAGAGGCCAATTTGCTGGCTCATGGTAAAAGTCGGTCGGTTTCTGCAGGAAGTTATAAGCGGGGTGGAAATGCTGAAAGTACAATCGGAAATAAACTCGAGCGTGAGCTATGGATGGAAGTGGTGTGGCACCGCGGCCCTGAAGAAACGGTTCGACACTGATGTGTTGCAGAAGGTTATCGTAGGCCTGCACAGATAGATCAAGCCCTGTTCCTTCATCAGCTTCTCTGGATGTGCCTGGAGCCGCTGTGCTGGGAGTCGGAGTGTCATCATCGGGCCTCGCTGCATTATCTAAGACCAAACTTCTTTGCGACGGGCGGCCCTTGAAGGGTGCCCTAGATGGAGCACCATCGACATAGTAAGTCGCCGTGGTGGATGATGATTCAACGGATCCAGTCGTGCTTCCGTTTGGTCTACTCCTGGGCGTTGTTCCTGGTGGATTGAGCTGGTGTGCTGATGCTGGTGGAAGTGCGGCATTCGAAGTCTGAACTGGCTGACTGTTGAGGAGGTTCAGCCAAGGCCCTTGTCGTACGGCTTCATAGGCATTCATGACGGTTTGCACGCCGTCTAAGTTGGCCGAAAACGCTTCTCTCTCGTTTACAGAAGACATAATGCCCCAATCAAAATCTGAGTAGTACTGAGGAGAAAGCCAATTGATGGCCGAAATACCAGCAGATTGCTCGGGAAATTCCTCGTTCTGAATGAAGTTGTCCATGGGATTCATTCCATAACCTACTTCGCAGTTGTTGACTGGGAAATTCTGACCGCCGTCTCCTGGGACTTGCGGGAGAGTCCACGAGGTTTCGACTGCGCGCCTTTCTGGCGCGTGATTCGGGGTTGGGAATGGTATCTCAGTCATCCCTGGAGGTTGTGGAACTTGTGCTGGGTCGGCATACTCCATGGCCTCTCCCTGACTGTCATGTCTGTCTCCGGGAGCAGTATTCTCATCCGGAGACCGTAACGCTGTACGAGGACCTCGGCGGCGGCCAGCTGGGTATTTGCACTCGAGACCTTTACCCGTACAGCGACGACAGGGGCTCTCTTTCGAGCATCGTGAACGGCTTACAGCGCATGCCTGACATGCCCTGGAAGATGCGACGGGCCGCCGAGACTCGCTTGCGACCTCATCATGAGAGGCCGCATGGCGAGTGAGAACATCCCTATAACTGCATTAGTGCATGAGATTAGTGAGAATTCAATGAGAACGTACAATCGCGAGAAGCTCTTGCCGCATGCCGAGCATGAAAAAGGCTTTTCTCTAGTGTGCGATCGCTTGTGCCGAGTGAGATGCTCCTGGCGGCCAAAGGTGCTCCCACAGTAATCGCATTTGAACACTGGAGCATCAACCGTTGGATTTGCGACGGCGATGACGTCCTCGCTGTCGGACGTCGAGTCTGTCCGCTCATTGCCGGCCTGTTCCGTCTCTGCCATTATGCTTTCATCTTACTTATGAACTAGACACAGTGTCATGTTCAGCAAGTGAGCGCATCATGCTGGATCACTGAGAGCGATGGAAAGAGAAGAGGAATGAGCATCAAAGCCTGCTGATTAGTGTCGTATTATTTGAAAATAAGGCGGGGAGCATGCACTAAAGACAATTGGGCTCAGTGGCGTGTTTACCCCGAGGAACGCGAGATGAGATGAGTTCCGGGGCGACTAGCCGCACGCGGGGTAAGGAGGAACACCGTTCATTTGAGCGGCATATGACCCCTGTAGCTTATGCCGTTTCTCTTACTATTCCGCTGTAACTCGCCAAAAACGTGGTGGCCAAGAGGAAGACAGCCCCGAATGTGACGTTGAGTATTGACCTTGTCAATTATAACATCAGTCCTCAGCGTCTCGAGGGTCTATTCAACTAAAGACATCGATCCTACTCTGACTTCTGCAGAACCACTTCTGCCTTTGACTTTCTAACAAAAACTGGCATCCAGTCTAGAGGACACTCGATCTCAATCTCCTGCCCGCCCTCAAAGTCCTGTTCCTCAGAGCCCTCGTGAGGAAGAGTTGTCCATCGCTCTCCACCATCCAACTTCGGCAGATAGACTTTGGCCTTGGTGATGCCGGGATTGACAACGGGGCAGCAAAGATAGGCATCGCCATACATGTACTGCTCAGCCCCAAGCTGCCAGCACCTCTCATCTCCCGGGAACTCGTAAAATAGCGATCGGATAACAGGCGACCCGTGCTCATGGGCCTCAGCCATCAGTCTTCGCGTATAGTCTCTCAACTTTTCGCGGATGAAGAGATACTTCTGGCAGATATCATAGACTGCTGGGCCGTACGACCAGACCTCGTTGGCCGCTCCACTGCTCGAAGCCAAGCCGCCCGGCTTCGGTTCTCGGTCGCCGTGTAGTCTCATCACGGGGCAGAACGCGCCCCATTGGAACCACCGCACAAAGAGCTCACGGAAGGCTTCGTCTTCAGGGTTGCCACCGTGGAACCCTCCAATGTCGGTTGTCCACCAGGGCAGTCCCGCGATGCCCATGTTCAGTCCGGCTGCCAGCTGATTACGGAAGCTGCCCCACGAGGACGCGATATCACCGCTCCAGACGAGCGCGCCGTACTTCTGACTTCCGGCCCATGCGCAGCGTAGCAAGTTGACGATATTCTTCTGGCCGGCCTCCTTCTGACCTTCGAAAAACGTTCGGGCGTACTCTTTAGGATAGATATTACCGACGGACAGGTTCGGGCCGAGGAAGTAACGGTAGTTTTCAAAGTCGTAGACGGAATACTCTGGCTCGGCTTGGTCGAGCCAGAATGTCTTGATGCCCTTTGAGAAGTAGTTCTGCTTGGCCTTGTTCCAGACGTACTCACGAGCCCCTGGGTTGGTGGGATCGTAGTATACGGTAGACCCTTCGAACTCAAAGTTGGTTCGGACACCTCTCTCGGTGCGGACGAGGAATCCTTGCTCGAGCATCTCTTGGAAGTTTGACGATCTCTGATCCACCGTTGGCCAGATTGAGACCATGAGCTCGACGTTCAACTCACGGAGCTCTTGGATCATGGCATCTAGACTTCGAATTAGTTGCTGTGACAGACATGGAACGTCAGTGAGCTGTCCTTACCTGGATCGGGCCAATACTGAGGGTCAAACTTCCACTCGCCTTGCAACGGCCAGTGGAAGAAGTCGATAACGATGAGATCGAGAGGAAGCTCCCGACGGCGGTACTCCCGGGCGACCTCGAGGAGTTCCTCTTGGGTCTCGTACCGGAGTTTGCACTGCCAGAAGCCCAGACCGTGCTCTGGCATCATGGGAGCTTTGCCAGTTACACTTGCGTAGCGCTGCACAATATCGGCGGGCGTGTTACCGACCACCACCCAATAATCCAGAATATTGGTAGAGTACGCCTCAAAGGCAGTCGTATTCTTTCCAAATACAACGCGGCCGATGGAGGGGTTGTTCCAAAGGATCCCGTAGCCTAGAGAAGACAGCGCGAAAGGCACACTGGCCTGCGAGTTACGGTGTGCCAGCTCAAGATCAAGGCCCTTGAGGTCCAGGAAGGGTTGCTGATACTGGCCCATCCCAAAAATCTTCTCGTCGGGTCGCTGGCTCTCCAAGCGCATTGTGAGGTGATAGTCGCCGCCCCGAAGAGGTTTGAACTCGCGGGCCTCGACCTCAATGGCGCTACATTTGGCATCGAGCAGGTCGCGTCGGTTGCGAGCATACTCCTCGAGGACGACGACATCATTGGCGTTGTAGATGGTGATCTTTCCCCGCTTACTTACGACTGCCTTTGCCTTCCCGTTGTGTATGGTGGCTGAGCCGTCTTCGGCAAGTGAGATCTCTGATTTGACCTGCTTTGGCTCTTCTTCCAAGGCCCATGCCTCGGTGGGCATCACATGGGTCTTGGTAGCTCGGACTCGGAAGGCATCTGGACCCCATGGCTGGATCCATACTTGCTCCCCATCATACTGATAGATCAGAAAGCCGTCCTTTTGGTTGATCATGGCGGATATTGCGATTGGTTTTCCGATGAGATGGCAGTACTGAGGTCGAATTCACCGTAGAAATACAGGCAACAGTTGATAAAGAACTGGTAGATGAACAGAGAACACAAAACCTACAAGGCAAGTGGAAAGCCAGAGATAAGGGCCTCTTCACAAGCTTCGACCCATTGTTCCATCCGGAAACCCATCGGCGGTTCTCCTCTTCAACGGACTTCACGCCGGCGCCTGATCACCGGCGACAGGAACCTCCATTAACATGATGACCCAATTCTTCGAAGGTTCTCCACCGGAATTAGCATTGAGAAGACGGGCCCGCGGGGCTTGTGAAGCTAAAGCCACGCTTCCAGCATGAAGAATGACTAGGTTGGTTGGTTCGATGGACGTGTTACCCCGCCGGAGCAAAGGCAGGTCTGAGCTCCGGTGGGGAGACAAACCCCGCGATTCTCCAGGAAACTGACCCGGGTGAACAATACCGGCAGAATCCATTTAGGCAAGGACAAGTCAGAAAACTCAATTGTACTTTGATATGGAGTCCAAGGTAATGACTAGCTCGCAAACGAGTGTCCCTGATTCCATATCCATCCCTGATCCTGTCTCCCGAAGCAACTCTCAGTGAGGTACTCGCTGAACTCCACCGGGTCTCCTTCTCCGACACCATCTATATCGTACATCATGACTAAAACCAAAGTTAGCTAAGAAATGTAGTCGGGAGACTTTGTCTTACTCTGCTCGAATTCCGAGAGCGCTTGTGTTATGATTGGGTCCTCGCTAAAGCTCAAGCTCATTGCGGCATCCTCGTCTATGGCAGCTGCCGGTGTGCTTTGCTGTAGCGCGGCCTGGTTGATGTTGCTGCTTGGGTCTATGGCGTTTATTTCAGTGCTTCTGGCAGTGAATTCCATGGTATCCGAGCTGCCATTTGTTTCAATGTCTCTGCCGTTTTGGTCGGGTTCCGTCTGAGGGGGAGCATCCAAGTGAAGCATTCTCTCCATCTCTTTGGTCATGACGAGCTTCATCAGTTTCGTTAGAATATTCAACCCCTGTTCAGCAACAACAGACTTGGACTTGAGTTGAGAATGCATCTCCATCAACTTTCGAAGACCCATTTTGGAATCGTAGGCTTCCCGGCTCAGGGGGTCCAGTCCCGTCATGATGGAGAGCGTAACACCTGCAGTGAAGAGATGCAATGCAACAAAAGATAATGCGTAGGTGTCGATTACTTCTTTGAAGTGCGGTGTGCATCCAATGTTGGCAATCTGCAAAGCCGCGTCTCGGCAACTTCGCACCGAGCCCTGGAGCGGATCATTCTCTCCAATTGACCGGAGATCGGAGCCTTCGGTCGTGTTGATCTTTTTCATCGCTCTGTAGGCAAGCAAGGGCCTGTGAACCAAGATTCTAGCGTTTTCATAGGCGAGTTTGAGTGCTAGCCCCTGGATGCGAAAAGTGTGCTGATGGTGTTCAGGACATAGGGAGTGATTGGCGCTCCAGGGCTCAGCAGCTGTGGTTGCGATCTCGTCTTCTTTGAAGACCAATTCTTGTGGGAGTCGGCCGTGCCATTCGCGAATCTGTCGGTCCAGGCTAGTAACTGTATTTATGAGACGTTGGACTAGTGGCCCTTCAGTCCTCGCACCAAGCTCATTGCTGTTGGGCTGCTTTCGGTTTCCGTATAGCTCTGAGAGCGCCCTTTTCACGATGATCGACAGCTGCGCCATCGACACCTTGTATGAGAGTACAGAAGCTTTCCCGGTGGATTTCCATCTGATGGACTCCCAAGACGCATCTTTGGACCGCAAGGGATATTGTTCAGGTACTTCGACGTTACAATCCTCGTCCACAATGCTGAGAGGAAAGCCATACAACATTGAGCAAAAGGTCTCAATCTCGTAAATGGCCCACCAGCATCGCTTGCGCGTCTCAGCTGCCCTATGGACTGGGTTGTCAACATCGGGTACCGTTGAGGATTCAGCCTCATCTTTGTGTCGTTGATGAAGTTTCAGAGCTTGGGCGATACGCAGACCGCTTCCACAAATCGGCCAAGCGAGTTCGGGTTCCCCGTGATACAGGTAAAAACTTCCTAACAGGATACACATCTGCACAGCCTCGATGGATCCCAAGGAGACGACGTCGAGGAATCTCACCTTCAGCGTCGCCAATATGCTTTCTTGTAATGACTCTGGATCCACACCAAGTTCAACGAGTTGAGAGTGCTGCTCCGGGCTCGCGTAGCGGAGACTAGTCAAGCAAACAGCAAGCACAAGACCAAGAATGCCCGGATTGGCTTTTCGCGGCGGAGACCCCCGTGATGTAGTCGTGTGGAGTTCTTGGACTCGAGCTCGAAACTCGCTTGTAAAGAATATCATCATGAACCAATGGATCTTCTCGAAATAGATGTTAACGAGCAACGCCACAGGAGCAGCTTCTGGCAAGACGGAAAGAAAGTCTCGCTGGGCTGCGACCATGGCACCATGGTGCCGTGATATAGATCGGATCCGCTGCTGGGAAAGGGGTCGAGATAATGACGGGATGGAAACACTGGCTTCTCTGGTGTCTTCATGGGCACCTCTCGATGTCCACTCGGTAGCTGCGAAGGCCGAAGTATCTGCTTCTTCAGGCGTGTGTATGTCGTGGTGTTGGAATGCCTTGCTCACATTTTCAGTCAGGTATATCTCTTGCATTGTAATAGTGATCTTGGAGAAGATTTACCTCGTCTAGGAAGCTGACAGCGGCCGAGTTTGTTGGCCATGGTCTACTAGACGTAACCTGCTCCGATGATGCCCGAGGTGCTGAACTTGATTCATCGGGAAGTGACTGGCGTTCTGGTGAAAGTGTCAAGGGTGGCATGGTAGCTACCATGATGGGAGACGTGTTTGCCTCGGTGACTTCCTCCGTTCCGGTTGCTTGGCGGTCCCGTTTCGCTAGACGAGATCTGCCCGTGCCTGGCACTCTGTCTCCCTTCCGAGTCCGTGACGGGGTGATGTTGGGCCCCTGGACCCTCCACATGCTAGGTGTCTCATTGATGCAGTCCACCCCGGCTCTGATGCACAAAGTACAGGGACGTTGAGTATCACACTGGTCAAGCTTGTTAGATGATGTAAGACAACACTTCCAAGCTTGATTGCATGGGCAGCCTACCTTCAATTTCTGCTTTCGGCAGCGTTGACAGGCGGCTGCTACCTTTCTCCTCGGTCTCTTCGACTCCATGGGTAATGGATTCTCTGAACGGTTTATTGCTGAAAGTTGGCTCGATTTGATGAGCAAAATGTTGTTGACGTGTAGATGTGAGTCTGAGGTTGTACCGGGCAGAAGAGAAAGTTCCACCGGAAAGAAAGACTAAAGTCGGTAATACGCTAGACCATTTACGGTAATCCATTCCGGTCCAGCACCTACTAACTACGCCATTTCGATTACACTCTTTCACCTGAGTCAATGCAAGAGGCTACTCAGAACAATTGATTCTTCTCATATGAGTTTGATAGGAAGCCCTAAACTCCGAGAGAAGATGCTGGGAATCCGGTGTGCAACATGCAAGATACCTCAATGAACTCTCGACCAGCACATCAGGCAGCGCTGAAGGCTATCCTCCAGTTGTCACCTGAATGTGCTCAAACGTCGGCATAGAGATTTATCTGACGAGAATTTAGTTTGAGGTAGTGTGAAAAGCCCTAAGCAAGATGATGCTGGGTGCATGTGGTATGGTATTTCAGTTACAATCCTTGTATATCAGCTGGACGAAGTTGCTAAACTTCCGCACTGTACAAGGCTGGGATCTTATTGTATAAACACCCCTTCCATGTCCGTCAATCAATGAATGAGACCACCGCTTTGTGGTGAACATAATATCAAACAACAGCCTCGTTCTCTGACACCCTCCAAACAAGTCTCTCGCCGCTCACAGCCTTGTTTCGCAAAAGCACAATGGCATCTTGAGCCCGTTCCAGTAATGTGTCGCCCTCAACTATCCTTTGAGGGTTTGGCCTCACCACCTTTTGCTCTAACAACGATGGTATTATTTCACATTGCATCTTGTCCTTGAACAGTTTATTCTACGTCAAATGTCAGTCAACAATCAATATTTCCAAGCTATCTTTCAAGGAGAGGATAAAATACCTTGAGATAGAAATGTGTTCTGACACCTTTCACGACAACACCTTCTTTCCATTGCCCTTCTGCAGGTTCAGTCATCTGGTACACAGGAGCTTCGATCTCTGTCGGGTCTTTGATGACGACAGGGAGCATAACAGCGACCTTGGTGCCTCGGTCCGCCAGGTGGGTAATAGGTCCAAGGGACCCTGACAAGTGTCCAATACAGTCGATAACGTATGGCACACCCTCGGGGCCTAGATGGTCCTGGATGCTCTGAACAACATGCCTGTCTCGATAGTCGAAGCAAGCCGTCGCGCCTAGCGAGGTGAGGTACTCGTGATGTTTTCTGCTCGCGACCACAATGAGATTCTTGTACCCCCAGTGTCGGAACACCTCGATGGAGTACATGCCAACTGACCCGGATCCGCCCCACAACAGGATCGGCGCATCCGCTTCCGGGGGTGTCCACCCTTCCGGGATAGGCCATGGGAGCGGCAGTCCGAGATCGACGGCGGCCTGAAAGACGGTGACAATGTTGTCAGGTACAGTAACGGCTTCTTGCATCGTCAATCCCTTGGGCATCTTCCCCAGCAAGAAAGTGGGGACGGTGATGAGGGTTTGAGCAGCCTTTTCCTTGCCGTCTTTGTCGTCGCGGAATGAGTACCCCAGGACTTTGTCTCCGACTTCAAGGTCGACGTGGTGCGGCCCGGGCCCGACTAGGAGTACCGTCCCTGCAAAGGTGTCGCCCAGGATGCGGGGGAACATGTCGATCAATAGGCCGCCGTCTGCTTGGTGCAGATGGTAGGGCGTGGAGGAGGTCCATTCTACCTGGACAATGACCTCGCCGGCGTCGGGTGGATATGTCGGGGCATCGATGAGGATCAGAGGCTCTCTCGGAGCCTTGACTGCCACTGCGGGATGTATAACCGGGATTTCGATTTCCATATTGAGCGTTTCCTTGTTTCCGATCTTCTTGTCACTTTTGGAGCTTCCCCTGAAGAACGTTTCTTCAACGAGTTCAGGATGAGGAACAAGCCGGGGTTTTAGGTCGTAGAGAAGCTCGAAGATCAGGACCCACTGACGATCATACGAGGCGAACCGACATATCGAATGGTTCGTTCACAAGAGATGCAGATTTCTGGTGGAGAAATAGGGAAGAATAAGCTTTGGTTTCTGCTCTTGGGTCAGGGGTCTGATGACAGCATCGTGCATGTCTAGTCGTTCACTAGCAGCTGTCTTCGTCGCCCCTTACGATGATGGCAGCTCTGCGGGGAGAGGGGGGCTTACCAATCCTGGCTGGGCCCGTCGCCGTGGCAAAAACGCTTACGATCGTCTCAAGAATGTCGGGGCATTGTGGTATTTCCTCTTGTCTTTCCCGTTGTTGTCCGTGTGCAGTATCTGGCTCGTGCGCGCATACGTTTATGCATTGTTGCTCATGTTGAGATGAACGCCGCAGCGACGTATGCCACCGGCGCCGGGAGCCGGCTGGAATGTGCTTTCATAACAATTTGAGCCGTGGACGGCCTTCTTCGGCGCCGAGAAGACGCCCCCATCTGTCCAATCCTACTCTGACCCATGTATCATGAGAGAATACTGTGCGCAGGAGGTTCCCTTCCCTGAAACGCTCAGTGAAGAGTGTGGACAGTTCCGGCCCGACGTCCGTAAGCGGAAGAAATGCGACTCGGCGAGAACCGGCGAGAAACAAGACTGCCGATCCGGGTGCATACTCCACCGTCTCCACAGTTCCGGGTTTAAACGCTGGGCGCACCGGCACAGAATCTAGTGAAGCAAAACTCGTCCAAAACCTCTCAAAAGTGAAATCCGAGAGTTAGGCAGCACAATAGACGTCCAACGCAAAAGATAATGATCAGTGGGAGGCTTGAACTCCCGGCCTTGGCATTACTCAACATTTCAGGTGAAATATTAGTACCACGCTCTAACCAACTGAGCTAACCGACCAGCTATTATTGAAGAATCCAGAGCCCTAGGGCGTCTAGGTTGGTATCCACTGCGTGATTTTCGTTCAACCTCATGTCTCCACACACTCCGACAGACAAGAGTCTCGAAAGAGCACAGCTCACAGGGATACAAGGCAGTTTGGCTCATCTGAGTGTCGAGCTTGATGCTTGGAATGGATACTGTTCTGGGAAGCTAGTTCATCTCATTGACTTAGTGACATAAACGCTCTTCAATAACTTGGACCCTTTAGTCTTGGTTACGGGTGCTGTCTAGTGACAAGTGACAAGCATAGCACGCGACGAGCACACTTGACAGGGTAGTTAAACCAATGATTGTGACGTCTCTCTCACATATTCCATGGTTGAATCAGGCCTATGAGCGGTATCTGGCTTCAAGTCGATTTTGTTGTGACAGTACATGTGACCTTCCATCGGGGCGCGTGGCTTGAAACCCCTGAGTTCCTGCTCCATCACCATTTTTTCCAGGCGCAGGCTACATTTCCTCAGCTTCAAGTCTCAAGGCAGGCACTGGCTATAGTACTGATTCGAGACTTTGCAAGTTCCCTGAGAGCAGGTCGTACCGCCAGTCCATCCTTGGCCGCCGCATTGCCCGTACAAAGCCACAGTCTTGCCGCCGCTGCTGGACGGAGGGGAGCTCGACACAGGAGCGGAGCTAGAAACAGCAGGGGAGCCATTACCACTTCCAGAACTTCCAGAACCTGAGCAGCTAAGAACCGAAGGGCCGGGGATTTTGTATGAGCGGCCGCCGTTTGTCGGCTTGCCGGAACTGTCATAGATGTTGATGAGAATACCTGGGTCTGTCGCGGAGTAGGCGCCAGGAAACTTGACAGTGTTGGAGCCGGCGTTGGTACCTGAGCCAGTCACCCGAATTCTAAAGTACTTCGTCTTAGGATTCATCAACTCTCTTAAGACTTTGCACTATGTGGTTTCAACTTACTGGGCGCATTCCATGTAGAACTGGGCCTCTCCTTGGGTAGAGGCGGAGTGAAGGGCAATGATTTCGACGCGTAGGAGGTAGTCTCCAGGAGCTACGCATGAGGGTAGAGTGAAGTAGTGCCAGCCATTGTTTGCTATCATGGTGTCAACCGCCCACGTACTTCCGCTCAGACCAGCTTCGGCGATCTTGAACCAATTAAGGCCCGTCGTGCCACTGCTAGCAGCGTTGCCAACTTTGGCCAGGTAGACGACGATAGGGCCTGTTGTTATATCCGCGTTAGTACTTCGGTTTAGTTAGGATTCAACAGAGGACGTGATGCGGTAAGCAAAAGCCCGAGTCTGAGGGTCCCACCTTTATGGCTTGCGGCGATGGGATTATCGGCGTCGTTTGTGCCTTGAGCACCTCCGATGATGTGTCCCCACCAAGCACCGACCTTCGCACCAGCGGCGATAGACACAACATTGTTGTCCTTGTACTGGATATTGTTGTTGCAGGCGAAACCAGCATCGTTGACGTTTTGAATGGGGTTGTTGCTTGAAGGTGCGCGAACCCCCTTCAATGCTCCTTGGTCAACTCCGTTGATGGAGAGCTTCTGGAAGATTGTATGGCCAGACACGGCGGCAACAAGGCCGAGGAAAACACCTGAGAGTCTCATATTACGCTCTGTCGTTGAGCTATAGTCGAAACTTGGTACAGCGGCTGATGAATATTACGTTCAAGTTCGATCTATGGATGATCGATTGTTCTTATATACACACATGAGGAATACATCAGACCTGTTATGGTCACAGCCTCCTATTTGGTGGATATTGAAGGGAGATTCTCATTCCAAATGCAATATGTTGCAAACTTGGGCGGCATCTCATGATTCTCGAAATCTCTTGTCTGGGTAATAAATGCCATACAAGCCAGGGGGCATAAGCCAGTGAGACTCGTCCGGGACTGTAGCCCCGTTCCGGTAGCTGCGCTTACCCGCGAGGCCATAACGCCCTCTTTGTTCTAGCCCATGTCTTCAAATACTCTTCTTGATTGCAATCTGTGGTTTGTATCCCTTGATGCGGCGAAGGGAGTTGTACCCTGGCAAGCATGTTTGCTTCTTATGACCTCGCTTAAATAGTTGGCAGCTCTAACCGATCCGCCCGGGCCCCGATCCACAAAGTCGGGATGCTGGAGGGCAAGCGAGTAAATCAGTACTGACTGTTCATTGAACATCGCTTAACTGTGGCTGTTAGAAGCTGAGACTAGCGGCTTGCTATTAAACGAAACTAGCAGATGCCAGAAACCGTCTTGATGGATCGCACCCATCACTAAACACGTTGATCGAGTTTTAAACTTAACCACCCATCACAATTTCGAGTTGCTTCACAATTAAGAAGCCCTCTTAGATCTCGTCTTACCCTACTATCCTTGTACGCCTGTCTCCTGAGCGCAACGACTGCCGTGGCCAACGGCCATGAGCCAAGGGATGAAGACATCCTGTCACACTCGCAGCTGGGTCAACAATGCAGAGGAAAAATCTATCCTTGGGAAACGAATATTCCATCAACGGAAATGGTATGATGACGATGGCTTATGGTTATCGTGCGGATGGCAATGGATATTATCCTAATGGAGCCTCCTTCAACGTCGTCGTGAAGGCTCATCCGGACTAACTTCTCTCTCGGCTGGGACTTTACTCGGCCCCGTTTGCCCCACCCCCGCTGTGATGACCGGGGCAAAGAGGGGCACATTCGGTGACCGGCCGGGAGACGGAGACCGCGTTCTTGCGAGGAGGCCGAGAAGGCAAAAGTTTAAAGGTGTGCAGTCTGGTCTATGTTTCAGACATGCTTCCTCGCTTGGTGCAACCAATATCCCGAGGCCTTCAAGCGCAGATGACTTCAGCGTCGAGTGAACGACGGGGATAGCCTGGTCTGTGAATAGAGTCTGCCGCCATCTTTCAATGTTCGGTACCTGGCCAATGCTGGTGACAGAGCATGCCCTGACTCCCACATGGCTTTAGAGCCTTGACCTCGAAATAAGCTTTAGTCGCGTCTCTTGAGATGTATGGTGAGGTAAGTTTGCCTGCACATTGGTGATCTCCATAATTACCACAGCCAACCTAATCAGGAAAGTCGCTAGGTGTTCGAAAAGTACTCGACTCAAGTTGTGGGTAAAATGCATCCAGTCCATGGAAATAGCCATCTAATAGCTTGCGAGACATAACTTCGGGTTGCATGGGCTCCGATTTTGATCAAGCCATCAGAAATCGATAACCCCAATTAGTGAGCTGCTGATAAGACCATACTAATACCCGCCATTGTCCCTCAATGCTAGAGATCGAGGGCGCTCAACTAACATGCCGGCATGCCGGGAAGTAAGAGGGTCCAGACCTGGGGTGCTGTCGATCTGGTGAGCTCGCTATGGGGTAGGTAATGAACTATCATCTTGGCAGCCACTGGTTCTTTGTAACACACACGCCTAGCTGGGCAGAATGTTGAACCGTGTCTTGTCTTGGACTGAATAAGATTAGTAGGATGTTGAAGCAAGCTAGGCCGGCCCCTCTTTGTGGGACTGACCGTGGCCAGTAGATGCCAGTCAACGTCTCGCAACGTCCGATCAGGCGACTAAACGAGCTCGGGGCCTTCCCCGGAGCTACGGCTTTGCGGCGGCTGTAGGTTGCTTATTGCGAGAAACGTTGTTTTCTTTTTAGATTTTTGACATCTGACGCCCATGCCAATTACTGACATTGCCCTCGGAATCGGTCCGCAAGTAGACACCCCGAGCAAGTGCTGACGTTATTAGCCCAATATCGCTTCTGGACTAGCCCCGGCTCCGACGTCTCGCTACGTGGACTGGTGATCGTGGCTGCCGCGACTCTGGATGTATTCCTTTGTCGATGTCAGAATTTATGGCTTTCTGCGAACCCGGAAATCTGGATCGACTGCCGTTTGCAGCGTTCTCAACTTTACAACGCTTTGTAAGTTAGTCATCAGTTCAGAATCCTTGGTTTGGAGACTTTGTTCCGCCTGAAGGAAGCCGCGCCAGGCCGAAGAAACTAAGTTTCCTTTCACCCAACCATATAATCGGATGATGGCGAATGGGCTCACCCTCAGACATGCAGTTCTGCAGCCTATTGCCTGTGGCTGCTTAGGTCCGTGAGTCATTGGGCTTGACCCCGTCCTACTTTCTAGAACGAGGTTTCGAGTTTCACGCATTTCAATTACTACCTGCTGTACCTGCTTTCCCCCTCACTCTCCCCAAAACCCTTCACCCATTCCTCGTCGTCCCACATCATTGTACTCAAACTGGCAGAATACGACCGTACGTGGGAATGCCATGTTTGCTCTTTGCCTCAATGATCGAATGACACCACGTCAGCGCGTATGATGTACTTGCTGTACAAAACGATAACCCGAGCGACGATACCACCGTTTCCCTTACTACCCCGCGACGTCGACCCCACTGACGATGTTGTCGATAATCACGACATTAGCGCCATAATCGTAGCATCAGTGGTTCCGACAACCATCATATCTACGTTGTTCGCGTTTGCGCGGCTGTACGTCAAGGGATGGGTCCAGCACCGGATTCAATATGACGACGGGATTCTGCTGGCAGCGGTGGTGGCGGGATGGACGGCGACTGGGACGACACTCAAGGCTGTCGCGCTCGGCAACGGGAAACACGTTAATATGCTCACCGATGAGCAGAAAGAAGAGACACTGAGATGGACCATACTTTCATTCGGCTTTGGAATCATCGCGCTGGCTTTGCCGAAGCTCGCCGTAGTGGCGCTGATGAACCGATTACTCAACCCGAGACGACTTCACCGACTTTTCCTTTGGACACTGGGCTTGTTATGCTGCGTTGGATTGCTCGGAAACGTGATTGGGCTCTTTGCGGAGTGTCCGCAAGAGGCTGTGGTGAACATCACGTACACGAAAACCGCCTGTCTAGGCCCAGAGAGAGCAGTTGCATATTCAATATCAACAAGTGGTGCGTTTAGCTTTATTAAAAGAGCGGTAGATGTAAAGCGGATTAACTGACCAGTGTGGCACATCTAGGCATATCCGCTGCTACGAATGCTTACCTAGCCATCTACGTGGCATTATCCGTTCGGAGGCTGAAGATTGCACGAAGAAAGAGGCTAGCTATTACAATTTCTCTAGTTCTGGGTCTACTGTAAGTCAAGCCGGGGAAGACATACCTCTCTACCACGACCTGGAGACTCTTTAAGCCGTCTACGAGACAATGAAGATATCAGGAGCTAACTTGTACACCAGTGCATTGTTCACCGCCTTATTCAAGTGCACAAGACTCAAGTCTCTAGGAAGTCCCGACTTCACTTGTGAGTAGGACTCTACTTCTGGTTGGCGTGCGTGAGGGCTGATTATTGGATACAGACGACTCAGCGGACCTTGTAATATGGACGAGGTAAGGCATCGATAATACCACTCAAAATGTCTCGAAGAACGAGATGAAGGCTCAGATATTTCTTGAGGGTAATTTCCGGATGAAATAAACATAGCTGACGTTGAACGTAGTCTTGAAGCAGACGTCGTCATTATCGCCGCATGTATACCAGCTCTACAGCCTTTAGTCGATCATCTCTTCCCGGGGCACTTCTCAACGCCGTTGCCATCTCCAACTATCCCCGCTTCACCGATCTCTACCGCCTCGAGAAGGAAGCTATGGCCTAGTCCCACATGTGGTGACCTTGAGGCCGCGAGAGACTTCAGCCTCTCTCCGCAAGGCCTTGAGATGATCATGGTCGAGAAGGAATTTGAGATTGCATACAGCAGAACTACAGTGAAGAGATCCTGTACATCCGAAACATGGGTTTCGGAATTGCCGGATGAGGAGAAGTTCAGGATAGTGAAGGATCATGGGCCCGATGGGTCAATCACGACGACGGTGGTGGTGAGATCTGCAACTCGTCCACCGGATCACCCGGCTTTTCCGCCGCAATGACGGCACGGATGATGACAGATAACGCAAGACTAATACCCTTATACTTACTTAATGACCAAAGTAGTGACTAGCTCACATTTATGTTAGAGTTGTGGCAATGAAACAAGTCGGGGTATGACGTTCAGATGATATTCCCGTTTAACGTTCACTTCTTCAACAAAGTTCACTCGCAACCAAAATCCCCTCTACAGCAACCTCACATGAAGTTTGCAACGACTGAGGCTGGAAAAGCTTCCTGCGTGTAGTCGTTTTTACTGATGTGCCTAGAGCTGCGACGCTTCAACTCTGCATTGCACGTTACTTGGACACTTACACATCAGTGTAGAGAATGAACCCGGGAATTTCCTCTCCGCAGACCATGTAGGTCCAAGCTGCGCTAGGCAGGTAGTCAAAGAACGTTGCCAGCCGTGTCCCATCCTCAGGAGCGAAAATCGTCCTGTCCCGCTCGTGCTCTTCCGCAACTTTGGACGGCAGCGACCAAGCCAGGAAGTGGTCCCGTTCTTTCCCCGGCGGAAATGCCCTGTCCAAAGTGTAAGTGACTGTATAAGAATCCGAAAGCGAGGTGATCATGCTTTACTCACAAAGAATTACCGAGTGCTCCATGACACAGACACGGCTCTTTACGCAAAAGCCCTTCCTTCCAGATGAAATCCCTGCCAAGTTGAAGAGCTCTGCCGATTTTTTCCTTCAAATCTGGGAAGAACTTCTCGAGGTGCACCAGTGAGAGAACAAATCCAGGTGCTCCGTGGCAAAATTGAGTGAGACCCTCGTATATGGTATTACCTGGGTCGTCTTTCGTCTCCCAATTACCATTCTCTCGCTGTACTTCAAGCATCCGCTTAAGTGAGCTCCGGATCATCGGGTTCTCCGCCAATTTCGGGTCTGTCAGTATGAGTTGGGTCAAGATGCCAATGTCGCCGTGGACGGCACCGATATAGCGCTTCCCGCGCCACGTCCATAAGGGCCCTGCGCCAAGTGTCTTTTGGACGATTCGGACTTTAGCGGTGTCAAGTTGACTTGCCGTTCCCGGTCTCTGATGTATGTCATTGTCAACTTCGCGTCGAACATCAATAAAAAACCGCAAGTCGGACACGCACCGCAGACTCGACGGCGCGGATCATGTACAAGATACCAGCATAACCGAAAAGCAGCTCATATGGATGGTCGTCTTCGTCGGCAAGCCTTTCTAGCACGTCTCGTAACTTTAGCGCCTTTGATTCGTCCAGGATCGTTTGCACCGCCCAAAAGGCAGCGCTTTCGCATGCGAGGCCACAAGGCGCTGAATCTCCCGCTTCACGCTCGGCCGCGATGTATGCGGCTGCCCAATGTTGAAGTGACTGGCTCTGGATTCTGATTTTGGGATGAGACTCATGGATTCTAAGCAGTAGATATGCCAAAGATGTCGGACCGCGGAAAAGGCCTCGACATTGTTCTTTCGTGTATGCTTTTAGAGGGGGATGAGCTTGAATGATCTGTGTCAACAACTCTTTGACACGGTCCTCTGGGTTCTCTCCATGGCTGAACGGAGCATAATTCTCCAAAGAAGTTGGGGTTGGAATGAAGCGCGGCGTATCTAAAGACATGTCGATTGAAGATGCCTAGTAACTAAGTACCTTATGCTTGTATTTCGACTTCTTCCAAAGTGCTTCCTTGATAGTCGTGCGCCGTTCAACTCTTTGTTGTGTTGAAGAACCCTCTTCAGCATGCATCGTAGTCCTCAAGGGTAGTAGCGGCTGACTCTTTCAAGAAAATGAGTAACTCATCAGCTAGGCAGCAACGCGGGGATTCAGAAATGACGTCAAGCTCATGCATGTGTTTGTCAGCATTGCAGATAAGAGTGAACGTTGTCTGGAAACTCGTGTCAAGCCTCGAATAAGTTGTTAGTCATTGGCAGACATGAACAAAGATTAGGTCTCATCGACTGAATGCAAGTACCAAACTTAGCAACAAATCCTAAGTGCCACATCTGCGGAGCAATTTAAGAATACTTGACTACACTAGGATATGTGGGGTTTGGACCAACCAACGGGCCAATGTTATTTGAAATATATTTAAGGGAAACCTTGAGTTGTCGCCGTCTTGCGATGTCGCTTGATGTTCAGTGTAGTCACCAGGCGTCAATCATCAATGATGCCTGCCTACTTACCTGGGCACGCCTTGAGTTGTGGTGGTATCCACGGTCAAGACGATCTGTATGCACTCTCTCCCCACGTCGTTTATAAAATCACTCCTCGCCGATTGAAGTGTTCACATACCTACTTACTCACCTATTCAAGGCAATGAAACATGTTTAGTGTTGAGTTTCCAGATATACATGTTGTGCCCGGTTTGCTAGAGCCTCAGGGTAACAATAGCGTGGGGAGCCTTTTCTGCCGGCAAACCCTAAAGCTTCAATCAGAAACTGAATCAAAAGCCTCCAATATATAGTACCTCAAGTTGAGATGCCATGACGGTCTGTCATGACGGTCTCGATCAATGATACATCCTCCCAAGACTCATATAGCCACAGCGTTGATCACTTTGATATGATTTTGGCTTTTTGAAAGTTCGAACGGTACGGATTCCATGCCCATAGCCATTCATCATTTCATTGGTAACCTAGTCTTCCCGAGAGGCTTAGTCGGGAACGGCCATGAGTTCCTTTTGAAAGATCCAAGACTCTCATGTTGCCGATGGTCCGCCCTCAAGTCTTGGCGTAGAACATTCATTGCCCTGTTTCATGCCCCTTTCTCTTTAGAGTGCCTCCGTTCTAATAGAACTTCCGGCCCCTTTAGTAACCCTCTTTCCCGGGCTTTTTCAGGAAATCCCACCAATTGTCCATGCCATTTTCTGGTTCTGCGGTTCCACCAAGGGGTGTAGTGGATTGCCGGTGGTTGTCTCCAAGTGCCGCATGTTAATCAACTCAGGGGCATGATTGGCGACCACAGGCCTGCCATTTGTGGAGAATTGGCGGAAAATGGGGACTGCCACGCGGGCAATTGATTAAACAACGGCGGAATTCTGCTTGTCGTCGATCCATCTGACACTTTAATCTTGATGTCTAAAACATGCGACCACTTTTGAGAGGGAGTCTCAGAAGACTCTTAAAGGTCTACGCTCGGAAGTTCGGCTCATGATCTTGAGCAGTTTTGCGCACTTTGGTACCAACACATCTACACGAACGGCATCACTCATCCGACTTTCTCTCCACAATGTTGTTCACGCACGCCATTCTTGCAGCTCTGGCTACCAGTGTCCTGGGACATGGTGTTGTACAGACCCCAGAGCCCAGAACGGTAGGTTCCGAATTCATGTGGTCGCGCAGAGGGAGTGGGAGCTAATGAATTGGCTGTAGACTGGCGCTAAGCAAGAAGAGCTTTGCGGAGCTGCGGTGACCAAGAAGCTCGACAGCGATATCGCCGGCCCTATCGAGAACTCCCTTGCGGTAGCGGATGCCGACTACAAGTGCAACCTCTTCCAATGCCGTGGATACCAATACGAGGATAATGAGGACAACGTTCGCGTTGTCAAAGCCGGCGAAGTCATCCCTTTCCACATCGACCTTGTTGCTGGACACAGACCCGGACACGCGGTAAGCTAGACGCTGCACATCAATGAGAGAAGTTCACGCACTGACGTTGACAACAGAACATTTCCGTGATCGACCTTGCGAACAACACCATCATCGGCGAGCCGCTCATCTCGTGGTCTGACTGGCCCACCACCGACCCCGACCCGTTGGCCGACAGTAAGTGGATACAAAATTCAGCCAAGATGTGCGCGTTTCCTACTAACAAGCACGCAGCTGACTGGAACATCACCATCCCCGATACCCTTGCCTCCGCTTGCGACGTTGGTGGCAAGTGCGCCATTCAGTGGTTCTGGTACGCTGAGACCAACAAGCAGACTTACGAGAGCTGCGTCGACTTCTACATTGGCGCATAGGTTTAAAGTGTTGTGCAAGACACCTCTGATAGCGCAAAGCACATTGACGACTTCATGCTGCACATATTTCCCCCGTATACTACATCTATCATAGACAAGTACATACAAACAAAGAACCTCCATGAACAATGTGCCTTGTTGCTCGTGCTTGAATGCGTGACTCAATCTGCGATGTTTCCAGTATTGCAGGGTGGGATAATTGAACCAAGGGCGGCAGGGAAAGGGAATCTGTTCTGGCTTTCAATTATACTTGCAGAAACCGGCCCGCTGTCATGCGACTTGTGGCCGCAGACGATTCAGCAAACTGTCGGGAGGTTGAACTCACAATATCCGATGCAAAGGCCAGGCTGAATCAATAACTTCGAGTCAATTCCGGCCCGGTCATATCCATCCGGCTTTGGTCTAGCCCGCCTCTCGGTGATCCGCCGCTGTCATCGGGCTCGTCTTCGGCCCGTAGCTAGCGCTGGGTGGGTTACAGGGGCCGTCGAAGACCTCGGTCTTAGCCGGCCCCGCACTCAAGATGCCGAAAGAGCTGCCCGAGCTCAAGTGCTACATGTACTATCAACAACAACAAGAAATTCGAAACACTGGCAATCCAAGCACTTCACTTTGATCCTCAGTAATAGAAAATCCGATTCTTATCTACCAAACTTCCAGGGTATTTTGACTACGCACGAGCAGGCCGATATCATGTCTCAGGTCCCGTTCGCAGATCCACCATGGCTGAGAGGCTTACCCTCGCCGTACTTCAACGATTCACATCGCAGATTTCAAGTCGCCTGCAGAAAGTTCCTCGATGAGAACTTGCATAAGGATGCTATGGAATGGGAAACAGCGGAAGACGTACCAGCCGATTTATTCACCAAGTTCGCCAAAGGAAACTTCCTAATCCCGGCTTTGCCGGCGCCTTTACCCGTGGAATGGCTTCACAAGCTGGGTGTCACGCACATGCCCGGGGAGGTACCAGTAGAAGAATGGGATGCATTGCATACCATGATATACTCAGATGAGGTGAATTCTCTCTCATCCTTCATCTCTCCGAGTAAGGCTGACAGACTGGAATGCAGATGAGTCGTTCTGGGTTGGCTGGACCCCCAGGATCGTTGACTACTGGCATGGCATTTGGTGTTCCTCCTCTACTGCACTATGCAAACGCCGACGTGCAGAATCGATTTCTCCCTGATCTACTGCTGGGAAGGAAAAGAACCTGTATTGCCATCACTGAACCGGAGTACGTCGGCCACAGAGCTCTCTGACCAACCTCACCAGTGTCCTAGCTAACCTCAATAACTCAATCATTACAGTGCAGGATCCGACGTCGCCAACATTACTACTACAGCCGAACTCAAAGGCAATGAGTACATCATCAACGGTGCCAAGAAGTGGATCACCAATGGCGTTATGGCAGACTTCGCAACCATAGCTGTCCGTACCGGTGCTGAAGACTCAGGAGGGAAGGGTATTTCGCTGCTTGTGATTCCTCTTGCGAATCAACCCGGCGTGAGCAGAAGGCGCCTCAAGGTCGCCGGCCAAATCGTTGCCGGCACCTCGTATCTCGAGTTTGACGATGTCAGGGTGCCGCGAGAGAACCTAATCGGCAAGGAAAACGAGGGCATGAAGTATATCATGCACAACTTCAATCACGAGCGGATGTTCATCTCGGTGGGCGTTACGAGACAAGCTAGAGTGGCTCTGAGCGCCGCATTTGCGTACTGTATGCAGCGCAGGGCGTTTGATAAGGTCTGTCTTTGTCAAAGAATCCCCCAAAGTACTACATCCAGGTTCTCTGCTAATCAGCATATCTGAAGACTCTCATCGAGCAACCAGTTGTCCGTCATCGGCTGGCCAAATGTGGAGCTATACTCGAGTCGCAGTATGCATGGGTTGAATCTTTCGCGTTCCAACTCTCTAAGATGCCAAAGAAGACTGCAGACGAGGAGCTTGGTGGCTTAACTGCCTTATGCAAAGCCAATGCTGGCATTGTTCTCGACGAGTGTGCGAGATGTGCTGTACTGCTATTCGGCGGCAATGGCTACACGCGTACGGGCAAGGGAGAAATTGCCGAAAGTGAGTCACGATACCTTTTCATACATTAAGCTATCAAAACGCAGCTGACTTATTCCCTTTCAGAAATCTACCGCGAGGTTCCGGGTGCAAGGATCCCCGGTGGAAGCGAGGATGTATTGCTTGACTTGGCCATTCGGCAATTGACGAAGCGTTTCCGTGCAGAGACCGAGAAGGAGAAGACAAAGTCCAAGATGTAGCTGGTTTCGTAGCTACTTATAACAAGATACACATGACGAAATTGAGGGTTGAATTGGTTGGTGTTTGTTAGCTGTAGTTCCCGTGAGCGGTTTTAGACTTATGACTCGGAACTGACATCCGAATCCGAAAAATCCTTGCACTTTCAACGATCAAAGACTGGTCCAACTTGTTGTATCTTATATAAACGAAGGGTGTGTCCTCGTGCTTTTATCTACGACTCCATCCTGACTCCGGCTGGGATATTGCGATAATCCAACGAGACACGCTCGAGGCTACATCACAAAGATGACGGGATATAAACGATACCTTTCTTCCGGCCTTTACCATTCAGTTCTGATGTTCTGCTCAGTTATTATCAGCGGTAATTCTCGTTTCTCAAAAGCGAAGCGTCTTAAGACGGGCATTTTGGAAAGCGTTGGCCCTTTCATATAAAATGAGGCAAGTCACTCAGTTGTATAATTTTCCTTCTGTAATTACATTTAAGTGTAGTTATATAATTTCATAAATAACCAATCCGACGATTACGTTAATTCTAGGAAGAAACTTTCAATTATTAGTCTTAAATCTTCTCCAAAAAGTAGTTAGTACCTTACTATATCATGAGTCCCGTTGAGGAGCCTGAGGAAACTCCGAGCGTGTCTACATCGTACTCAAGGTTCAGCTCCATTTCTTCTATCTGATTGTCTGTTCAGCTAAGTCCGGCAGTTCGCGGCCCTCCTTCTAGCGTGTGGAACAACGTCCAGCGCCCAAACAGGAGCGTCGTTCTCAGTATATTGTCAACCTTCTAATTTCTTTGTGCTGTGCGAAAGCTTGGGAAATGGGCGTATCTTCCCTTCCCATATAGTATCCCAAAAAGCCCACGCGTTGAAAGGCCTTATTTCCTTGAGGTCCATCCATGTGACGAAGTACAACATAGGAAGTTGAGTCACTCTCTCCACAAACATATAATAAGACCAAGTCTTGCCTTTGTGAAAGTACGTCATCTTTCTCTTGCGAAACGTCAAATAGAACCCTAGTCCTCAACATCTGACGTTCGTCGCAATCGAGAATGCCGAACAGTTCGATCTCATGTTCTTCGCCATCCTCATGACAGATACGAAAATCCAAGCAGCCACCCTCGACAGTGATACTCGACCCCTCTGCGGCAGATCCATACAGATTCCTACTGGCAGGTTTGCAATCCACAGCAATGACCTGAAGCGAACCATCACCTTCGCCATTGTCGTCATATGTTTCATAGTCGAAGTCGCCGATCATTCCAGCCCAAGACCAAGACGGCGCCACGTAGTCGGGTTTTTCTATCCTTCTGCCCATCGGACTTGTCTCGTCAGTCCAAAGTGGGGCCCACGTGAGTGCTCGCGGAAGGTTGCTCTCCCATAGCCCAGCCAAATAGCGGTCTTCGGGTCGTGTCGCGTGAAACTTCGCTGCTAATCCGGATACTGCTACCAAACGGTCTTTGTCGAACGTTAGGCTGCGACGGGCGTACTCATTCTTGAGTATACGTATCCAAGCTCTATAGGAACTCAGATTCATCTTCTCGCGTGTGTTGTCATGTGTATGATCTTGTTCAAAATCGACGACCCTGCATTCACACCGGTTGGTGCTTTTGCAGGACCACACTAGTTCCGTTGAAGTGAAATGGAGAGTCCTAGGAGGAAGCAGAGTTTCTTGCAGTGTCCACGCCCGGTTCTGTAGATAGTTTGGACTCGGAAGATCCGAGTACATGGGACAATGAGTGAATCCACCTTGATCGGATATGCCTCTTGCGTGACGGGCGCGGATATGCGCGCCGCCTTTAAGCTCTCCAACCTTTTTGTCGAATAACAAGATCTCGCTTCTCTCAAACATACTTGCTGAACTATCACATGCACAGTCTGCAACAAGAGCCAGTATGCAGTTCGAGTATATCGCAGCCATCTTCGAACCCTGTGTCTCCCAGTCGTCTTGGGAATCTTGTTGGATGCACAATGAATCGATCCAGAGATATCTGATGTCGAACCACCCACAGACAGCAATGACCTCTTGGAACAAACTCGGCATTTTCTCCAACTCGATGCCTCTGTATAGTTCGGCCATTGTAGCAGATTCTAATCGCATTGGAAGGTGTGTGAGGCCCCATCGGTAGCTAAGTGATGCGTATGACCCTCGCAAGGCTCCCTTTGCATTCTCAATCAACGTGATCTTGCTCCCAGACTCGCACCGGCCGATAGAAAGTATTCGATCCGGTAGAAAGCTGACATCCTGCGATTCGACTGGCGAACAAAGTGAGTGATTGGCTAGACATTCTAAGAGCCATGTTTTGGCAAGATTGCGGCACTCTCTTGAATCAGCGCGAGCAGCGACGCGTCAGCCCTCCCTCAAGAAGGGAAAAATCTGCGAATCTAAAAGATACGAAGATTCCCCTGTGTAACGAATTAGTATTACAGTCTCTCAAGCTTTCTGACTAAATGGCTACCAGTAAGAGATTGTTCAGATGATCTTGATCATGTGACGACACCTACTTACCTTGTTCAAGATATAACGAAAGATAGTAAGACTCTTCTTGCTTTGTTGGTCTTCTAACCTTTACTTCGATCTTTGCAAATTGATTCTGATCTGGCCAGTAGATTGCGGGAAGTGAAATAGACACTTCAAGAATTTCATCATGGTTCAAGCTTGCCTCCATCGATGGCCTGGCAGATGTAACGACAACTGTCGCATGCAGCCTCTCTTCCTTTCTGATATATAATTTCAACCCGTCCAGAATGTTGTGCGTGCCCATGAGGAGATTCAGATTTAAAGTGGCATTTGTCGTTAGAGCCATCCTCTCCGGAATCAGTTGAGTGGCTCATCGCATGAGGTAAAATGGTTTTTTAGATTAGATTTGGAAAGTGCAACTGTTTCCAGTGAACTGAACTGTGATTATCATACTTCACTTAATGTTAAATACTGAGTGCATGACACTTTACTTTAGGCCTTGAGTGCCCGAACTCAGATCGGGTAGCAATAAAATGGTTCGCAGTCATGTGTTGAGGCTTGGTGTCTGCCCTATATCCATCTATGGCCTCATGCATTCGTATGTACCTGAGACTATCCACTCTATCGCTGCATAACGTTAGTAGATAACTGTTCTTGTGACGGGCAACAGCGAATTAAGCAATAATTCGACCCTATCCTATCATTCCTTAGTACTACGGATGCATCTTGTATCGATATCTTTGCAATTAGAGAGAAACTGGAGACGAACGTATCGGCATCATGCCGCGACAGATGGGGACCCAGATGACTGTCGGATCAAGGGAGTCCAGACTCCAGTGTACATTGCCGCCGGCTCAGGACTGGGCAAGATCAAAGTCGCAGATTGGTGCCGGTCCACGTCAGATTAGTATATTCTCACTTGCAATATCGCACGATGGAGGAAACTTGTACTTCGGAAATTGTCTCCATCTTAACAAGTCATCGGCCTACGCTTCTTCAAGCGTGCCACCTCCCTTCTTGTCAAGATATGGTCGGGCATGGACTATGAGCCAACGTCGAGTGTCACAACGAGCGATCCTGTGGCCAAGATGCCGAACAAATTTTCGCGCTGGATAATTGTCCTCGGGGAGGAAAGGCTAGAATGCTTCTCAGTTAGCTTCGCCATACCTACCTAAATTATGGTAGTGCGGTTGTGCGCATGGTAAGATCTGTCGTTGCATGTGACGGCAGAGAAACGAAATTGAAGCTTAAGTTGTGCTTCCGATCCCAGATATACTCTTGATCTAATCGAAACAATAACAGAGTCATAGATAGCCTGAATACTCTAATAAGTCGCAGTCGGGAAAAAACACGTTTTTTGAGGCATGGATTAGCAGCCAGGCAGCATAACAAAGTTGGTGACATCGGCTAGACAGCCTGCAGGCTGGAGACGGCAAAGTACAGGCAAACTTAGCATATGATAGGCCAGGTGCATGCAACCATCTTCGTCTAATTTCCGAAGTCCCTCGAGAGATCCAGGCTTTCCAGATGGGAGAATCTTGGAAGACGAAAAAGATGTAACATTGCAAGCCGTGTCTATCTTCCCGTCCAATCCTTTCACCCAAGCTAATCTAATGAATATTTCGCTTATGTTGTTTCTTTGTTGTCTACAGGATTGCGCCACCAAGCCCTCCTAAACTATGTCGAACTGTTTGCTTGGTGATCTCGTCCAGCCGATTGAAGTTGCGCTGACAGAATGTCTTAGCAGTCTGTTAGTGGCTCATACAATATTACCAACAATTGGCTGCGTTGGTGAGGCCTAGCACTAGCAGAAAGGCACTGAAGTAAGCCACCGGCGAGCCCTTTCCAACGGTCTGGGGGGTCAATTGATGTAAGTAAGTTTCTAGGAGCCTTGATTGGCTCGCCACCTCGAAGCACCATCTTCATCCGCCTCGTCCGTTAAGATCTTTGCTGGTGTACGGTGCAACCACCTTCGCCCAAATACGAGCTGGGACATCACAATCAAATGTTTTGTCGCGTGCGTCCTTTGCCAGCCTCGGTCCATTCATGGTGGATTCAGTCAGCCAGCTTATCACCTGCACATCAAATCACATCGCCAGGGTGTTTTCTATCCCAACCCCTGCCACCAAGCTCCCAACTTGATATAGCGCGAGGCCAGCGCCTCTTCCTGGTCGGACCGGCGTCCAAGACTTGGGCAAAATGGCTCGCCCATCCCAACGGCCAAGTCAATCATCAGACAAACGATTCGTCCGCGCCCCAGGAAAAAGCTTAAAAGAGCAACACCTGCGACTTTGCCGTACGCAGTAGTGCCAGGGCCAGAAGGATCAGCGCCATCCCCCCCTCGGGCATCCCTGTCGATTCCCCCGCGTCTTGCCCCATATCGGAAGGCATCGCCGTCCCCAGACCCCCCGGGGTTGACTGCGGGGGAGAGTGGATGAGGAGAAGTCGGCCGAGTAGATAGCGCAATGGAGGAACGACAACGACCTTGCCTTACTAAGTGAAAAATTTTGGTGTGCTGGTGTGTGTGTGCGCTGGTGTGGGTGACATCCCTCTCCACCTGCGTCGTATTAGTGATGATATTCCCATTCACGGCTCGACGGACATGACCTCATGCCGACCAGCCGCCGGTTGGGAGCACAGCAACCCACATGTGAAAGCGAAAATCTGTGAGGGAAATTAGATAGCTCCCGAGGAAGCTAGCTGAGCTGCAACGTGCAGCTGAAGGTAGCCCAGGCTTGCTGGTCTAGAGCTCATGGCTATGAGTCGTGTGTGGTGTTTATCGCGAAGTGGGTGACAAAAGGACAAACGTGATTGTCGGTTGTTCCCTTTTCTATGTCCCCGTTCCCACTCCCACCCTCTCCCCCATGCAGGGTTTTCCTACAGTCTCCCTCCACAAAGGAAGCTTGTCCCCCATTCTCCCTTTCTCCTGCATGTATCCAGACCACCCAGGAACGAATTGGACGCTCCATCTCCATGTTCAACAAGACTCCTTGAAGCACTCCTCGTTTCACCATCTCCCAATTCGACCAAACTTCACAATCGCTTAACCAAACAGTACTCGGTCAAGAAGAGTACAGAGACATATCATATCATATATCATGATGAAGAAGAACTTCACTCGTCTCGTCGCCGGCGCGGTGTTGCTGGCGAGCGGCGTGGCGGCGGCGGAAAACTGCGCGAGCGTCGCCGTCACAGCTATTCCTTCCTGCGCGCAAAGTTGTTTCCTCGACGGCGCGTCTTTTGTAGGCTGCGATAGCCTCGACTTCTCATGTCAGTGTGGACAAGAGGCGGCTCTCTACGCCGCCATTGAGCCCTGTGTTGCGACGGGCTGTCCTGCCGCGTCGTTCCAGGCTGTCATCAACGGAGCTTCATCTGGTAAGCTTCTCCTCGAGGGCGTCTAATGCTTAGCGTCTGTTGTCATGGACGATGCTCATGACGCGTCAATCTATCTTTGCTGGACACTAGCTAACAGGATCAAGTCTGCGGTTGTGTCGGCGCAGGGGCTGTTGGTGGCTCAACGGTATCCGGGTCATTCGTCTCAGCCATCTCGGGCTCTTCGTTCGCTTCATCGCCTGCGACCGCAACAGCAACGGCATCTGGAGGCGCCGGCGGTGGAGGTTCTGCGTCTGCCTCGGCAACGCAAGGCGGTGGAGGCGGAGACACATGGAATCCCCTTCCCACCAGTCCCCCGTTCTCGACGTCGTCGCCCGTCAATGCTGCCGGCCGCCAATCTGACTCAAGTCTCGTTATGCTCATCGCCTTTGTCGGAGTGGCAGTAGCCGCGGCGGTCGCGCAATGAGTCGAATTTAGCTTGGAGGAAAAATCAATCTAGAAAGGATTGATGGCTTCGCTGAGAATGTTTTTGCCTGGCGGAGAAAATCAGGGCAGGCGGCTATTTGCATCATTACTTCTTCTTCACAACACCGCTTTTACATCATGACTTATGGACGGATATACCCAGAGGCCGGCGACCTACATACTCAGCCCGACTCTTCTTCTACCGACGACCTCATGCGACACAGTCAATTCAAGGCCAACTTTCTCACAGGGAAGTCAATGGCCAGGGCGGGGCGCTCCCATCTTGAGACTACACAGGATTACATAGGGCTATGAGCCATACGTGGTCGTCTGTACTTTGTATCTTGGACAGGGGCGCTGGTTTGGAGGACGACATTGTCGAAGATGGGGTTAGTTGTTTAATCCTAATTATAGAACATTTACGCATTGAGCTCAACTTCAGGCACTTTGGATGCTTGATTGATGCCTTTGCTTGAGCAGGTCAAATTTGATCACGGCGATGAACAATGATAAAATGACACTCCTTTGATCGTATCTCGCACTTGCATGCCCCCTCATCAGTTGATTTGATTATCTTTGGCCTGGGCCGCCCCAATACCAACTTGATTCGAGTTAGGGACCTCATCCATTCTGAGTAGGAATACATTCCAATTGGATGCATAAGGACCCCATAGCCGTACAAGGACCTTCTCAGGGGCAACTGCACTCTGTGAATCTAGCTTATTGAGTCATTGGTCAGATAAATTATTGTTCAATATGAATTGTAGAGTGACTTCCTGCAAGCTTATATTGTCGAAAATATCAAATGGTACGTATTACTCAAGCTGGGCAAGCGAAAGCCGTTGCTTTCTTCATGCTGTCGAGAGAGAGGCATTCAAGAAAGTTGTTTACATATACTCAGGAAAGGCCGCGAAAAGACCTAAGGAATTAATATACGTTAAGGTAGGAACCAAGCTCTCATATTTCTATGTTATTATTACCAAGTATACTAACCTCATGTGGGCAACTCACACAAGAATGGCTACTCACGGGCCCGCAAGAGGGGTTGTGTTGCTGCGGGTGCTCCCCAACGGGCCGCGGAGACTGAGATTGCGACGGCCCTGTCGAAGATCTCCCGACACTCCGCTTCTTTGAGTCTGGTCACTTGAATGGTTTTCAGCACTTGAGAGAATCCATCTACTCGTCGTCGTAAACGTATCTATCTTTGCTAGTCTTCAAGTGTTGACGGCCTACGGGAAATTGAACTCATGTGAATGATCTCCTGCTGTATATTCGCAATCCCTGAGTGACCTACTTCTTTTTATGTCATGGTTGTAGGTCTGAAAACACCAAATAGGTCTGAGTCTAATCTCAGCGACATATTATGGATTTGTCTTTGTAAACCATGTCCGCAACGGAGACCGAAGACTCGTTGGCAGAGTGACAAACACCTGGACTTTCAGATGGTCAGGTCAATCATGGCCTCCAGAGCGCAAGAATTCGCAAGCGAGATGTTGACTAATCGCAAATTCCGTGGCGATTTGTGAGCACTCTCATGTTAAGCTTAGCTGTCCGAAATTCCAACTCAACTCAAGCCCGGGAGGCAAACAACTTGCTGTAGGACCGAGAGTTTGGTTTCCTGAGAGTATCATCCAGGCTTTGCTCAAGGGCATTAATCAACTGAGGAGCATGTCAAGAGCAGGTCAGAAAAGGGCCCGGGGTCACCAGCTAGGAAGAAAACGAGTCAATCATCTAAGTTGAAATTAACACTAGTACCATTTTATACTTCTCACTATGACTGCGTTTTCCCCACGGGGTAAGACGCGAGATAACAAGCTCTATCTTCAACCTTACGCGAGTGCCGGATGGCCGAATGTCAAGTAAAGATGCGGGGGACGCGGGGGCGGGAAGAGCCTAGTACTCGCACGGGAGAGCACTCATACGGCCCGGAGCCGATCGGGGAGATTATAAGTCCAACGGAGGCCCCGCACATGCACCGACCGACATGGCACTTTCGCATTCGGAAAGCTGCGCCCACGTTGTCTCATCGGGGGTGTCATTTTCCGGGCCCCCGTCTCGTCCTAAAGATCGTCGTCCGATCTCATGATCGCGTATAAAGCGAGACCAACAGCCGAGGCAAGTTGAAAGCTTGGGGTCAATGCGTGGGGGCAATGGGGTTGTCTTTGAGACACTAGTATTCTCTCCGCACCCGCGGACGCCCGTAGGGAAGAGGTGAAGTCACATTTAGAGTAACAATGACAACTAGACGGTCTAAACCCACATATTTTGACAACTCAGTTGTCTAAGGTGGGTTCATGCAGTGCTCTCCTTGGCTGTGCCTATCCCCCTCACCATCGACTACCTGCTTGCATGTATGAATCATGGTCTTTTGACATAGTATGCACTACACACGGGTCTTCTATAGCGGAACGGAGGCCGAACGAACACGCCGATACCCCGAGCTCCGTCTTTCTCTCCGTTCGTGTGACGGGTTGCTTGGTAAAACAAGTCGAGAAACACATTGGACGCAGGTTTCTAGGTTTCATCCCATCTCGCAAGCCTCGGCAACTCTGCGTTTCTGTGACACTGGATTAGGAAATCTAAGCGCAGGACCCTCGCCACGGTCGGACATTGGTTGGTTTAGATGTTGCGAGATGGGTATGCTGTTCATGTGGTACATAGTCCTTCACATGAATCATACAAAAGGCGGAAGAGCCCCGTGTGCAACTTCTCATAGAAGCCTTCTTGCTCGTCACACCGTATACTTGCGTATGTTACTAACACAACCATCAAAATGGCGTCAACTCACCCCGCAGACCTCAAGGTAGACGAGATTTACGACTACATCATCATCGGCGCCGGCATCTCTGGCATCAACACCGCATACTACCTCCAATCTCACGGCCCCAAGAACGCAAGCTACGCCATCCTCGAAGGCCGTCCACGGATGGGCGGGACGTGGGATTTATTTCAGTACCCCGGCATCCGCTCCGACTCGGACATCTACACCTTTGGCTTCTCATGGAACCCGTGGAAGGGCGAGAACCCCCTCGCAGGCGGGCCCGAAATCTGCGCCTACCTCGAAGAATCGGCCTCCGAGCACGGCATCGACAGACACATAAAGTACAACCACCAAGTCGCCTCCGCAGACTGGAACTCGGCAACCTGTAGATGGATTCTCAAGGCCTCAGTCACAGGGGGAGGAGGTGAAGCAACAAGCGAAAAGCAACAGACAAAGACCATCGCCGCGCGGTTCGTCGTCCTCGGCACAGGATACTACGACTACGAACAGCCCCTCGCCGCCGCGATCCCCGGCATCGACACCTTCCAAGGCCACCTCGTCCACCCACAATTCTGGCCAAAGGACCTAGACTACACCAACAAAAACGTAGTCATCATAGGCAGCGGCGCCACGGCCGTCACCCTCCTCCCCAACATCGCCACCGACGCCGCGCGCGTGACGATGCTCCAGCGAAGCCCGACCTACATCATCGGCATGCCCTCCCGCAAAGCCGGCCTGCAGCGCTTCATGCTCTCCATCCTGCCGAAGTCCATCTCGAGCCGGATTTTGCGGGTACAGTACTTCATGCTGTCGTATATCTTGTACTACTACTGCCAGTGGTTCCCCGGCTCCGCGCGCCGGTTTTTGTTGGGCGCGGCGAAGAAGCAGCTGCCGCCGAATATCCCGCTCGATCCGCACTTTAAGCCGCGGTATAACCCCTGGGAACAACGCCTATGCGTGTGTCCGAATTCGGACTTTTATCAGGCGCTGAGGTCTGGTAAGGCGGATGTGGTGACGGATACCATTGAAGAAGTGACGGACTCCGGTATTGTGCTGAAGTCCGGAAGAGTCCTCCACCCAGACATCATCGTCACGGCAACTGGTCTGAAGATCCGCTTCGCCGGCTCGATCGCCCTCTCCGTGGACGGCCAGCGCGTGGACCCCAACACGAAGTTCGCCTTCAAGGGCTGCATGCTGCAGGACATGCCCAACATGGCCTACGTATTCGGATACGCCAATGCCTCGTGGACGCTTGGCGCGGAGGCGACGAGCTCGTTTTTGGTTAGATTGTGGCGCGGGATGGAGAAGAAGAGGTTGAGGGCAGTGACGCCGGTGCTCGAGGATCCGAATATGAAGCCGAACGCGATGATGCCGCTCAAATCTACGTATGTGCGGAACGCGGCAAAGGTGTTTCCCAAGGCTGGATCGGGGCGGTGGGCGCCGAGGAAGAATTACTTGATGGATTTGTGGACGGCTATGACTAGTGATGTGTTTGCTGGGATGAAGGTGCAATGATCATAGGCGCCTTTATTCGATGACTGAGATGAATGCGATCTCGTGCCTAGTTGAGAGAGCGTTTCGGGAAGTTTGGATGGCTATGCCTCGTCACATTAGCGTTGTCCAAGGGATTGGAATTTAATAGAGTGTCTATCAAAGAACTGCCGGTCTGTAAATGCTCTAATAGTTTCTTGTGTTTATCCATCTAGAGAGGAACCAACCCCTGCTTGATTCAGACCGATGACCTCTATCAATGCTGTCTATAGCTCACCTGACCCCTTTACTCCGGCTGCCCATCCGCCCAAACGACAATATTCTTCGGCGGATTCTCCAACCCATTGAAGAAAGCAACAACATCCTTGTTACTATACCGCATACTAAAATGCGTCAAAATAAACGTCGTCTTAGGCCACTTGCGCACCACCTTGTCGAGATCCTTCCACTTGGTATGCTTCGTCTTCTCCGCCTGCGCATCATGCTCATCGTACAAGAAACTGCACTCGGTAATCACCACCGGGATCCCCTGCGCCAACCACTCCGGCTCCGCAGCCAGCGTCGACGCCGTTGTATCACCAAGAAATGCAAACACGGGCGTCGTCACGGGTGCCGTCAGCTCCACGCCCGACTGCCGCAGACTCTTGAGCTCCGGACCAGGGAGCGAGGTATACTCGGCCTTGAGCTTATGCGTCGTTGTCCGGAAGACGTAGCCCACGGCGGGGACGTTGTGGTCGCACTGGAACACGAGGGCATCCATGCCCTTGAGTCGCCGCAGCGGCACCACATCGCCGTGTCTGACGGCCGTTGTGACGTGCGTACCCAGAAAGGCTCTCTCCCCTTCCGTCCTACCCTCCTCGTCGGTGCCCTTGCCGTCGACCTTGAGGCCCACGGCCTCGGCGTCGCTGCTGGTTGTCAGACCGCCGCGGTTGAGGAGGGTCTTTGCCAGGCAAAAGTCGTCAAAGGCCTTCTTCATCTCGACAGGGCAGAAGATGTCTGGTGGGTCTTCGCGCTTGGTGAAGGCCGGGGCGAGGAGGCAGTGGTCTGAGTGGCCGTGGGTGATGAACATGTGTTTTGGGCGGAGGTTGTTCACGACGAGGCCTGCGTCGAGGAGGAGGTTGAGTTGGGGGATGACGAAGGAGGTGTGCCATGCTGCTCTGGACTTGCCGGTCAGGACGTATTGGTGGTAGGGTTTGGGGAAGCGCCATTCGAGGATCTCGGACCGGCTTGATTGCGGCAGAGGGGTTGCGAAGGTGGCCATTGTGGTGTCGGCTGGGAGTGGTGTCTTGGCTGAGTGGGTGGGTAGTGGGACGGGAGTTGACAAGGACGGCGTCGGGACCGGGACCGGGGAAATCTGAGCCCGGGGTAGATCCGGGGTAGCTGGAGCTGCCGAGTTTCTTGATAGTAGAATGCTTTTGATGCTCCGGAAACTGAAATATCCTGTTTGGAGTTTATGCTGCAAACTCTTGAACATTCAACCCGGAGAAAGAATTGTGCCGAAAAGAGCTTTTGCAACTGCTTTCGCGCTTCAATATGGTACCTCTGAGGTTCCCTTGATGCCGATGACTCTTGGGCTTGAGGATGACTCTATGCTGTGGCTCATTTAGTTGGTTACCACAGTCTCGAGACTGACCGATGACAGACAATAGAGACGTACCTAATCCCAAATTGGCTGATGATGGATGTATTAGGGGTCCAACTTTGACCAAGCGATAGGTCAGACGGTGTGGCTAATGATGTTCCATACAACTTCCACCAGACCAAAGTCACAGCTAAGGCATTGAGTGAGCGCAACGATGGCAGAAATTTTGCTGACGTCATCACGAACACTCTTAACTCCGATACGTCGGACATTGTGCGACCTGCCTCCATCGTCGTCTGCATTCACGGCTGTGTACCTTAGTACCTTACGTGTCACGTCCGTCACTGGTCCCATCGAGTAGGTAGGTAAGTAACTAATGAGTTACCCATTGACATCAACACAGACTCCAAGACCGCACTGCAATGTGCCTGGATTGCTGCGCCCATCACGTGGCTGCACGGCACATGGCATCCTGCCGCAGGGCACAGATTAAGTACCATACCTTAATGTTGAGCGATAACACTCCCGCTGCACGATTTGTAGGGCAGGTTACTCCATCAAGAACAACTTCAAAAGAGCTAGATATCCTGCCGTAGGGATCGGGGCCTGATCCAAGACTCTGAGATTCAGCTGGCCTTTCGCACTTTCGGACCTTCGCAGCTTCGCACATTTGGGCGATAAATGGCTTACTTGGTCTATAGGGGTAAGTTTAATCCCCTAGTCTAGTACCGATCCACAGACAAGGGTCAGCGCACTAATTACATCGTTAGTATAAAATAGCTAACATAATCGATAATCATTAGATCCTAGTTAATTTCTATAACTAAATTAATATTTAATATATATTCCGTTAGTATTAATTACTACTTAGTAATACGCTAGTATTATACTTAATAGTGAGTATAAGAAGTCCTCTAAAAGGGTATCTTATACCTTTTTAACTTATCGTTATAATACGTTATATATAAGGTTTTTTTATATACCCATAAGCTCCTATATATAATCTTTTATTTAATTTTAATACGTTTTAATAAGGTTAAGGTTAAGTAAGAAAGGTAGCTAAAATATTAAATAAACGCTACGGTTATTAAGCTCTTATTAAGTTAATTCTATATTATATAATAAGGCGCCGTTTTATATTAAAATAAAGTTATTACTATATATTTATTAATAAAAGCAAATCTAGCCGTTAATAATAAGTATAATATACTCTTAATAAGTATTAATACGAATACTACCCTAATCCTTCTCTTAGAAAATACTTAGTCCCTTCCGATCCCTAAAGAAATATCTTTAAAATATTTAACCCCGCTTATATTAATACCTCTTAATAATATACGTTTAGTCCTATTCCTTATTATAATAATAAGTAATATAAAGCTTATAATAATAACTATTTATAACTTATATTTTATTTATTTATAAGACCTTTTATTAGTTTTTAATAGTTTAATAAAAGTACTATTAAGCCTAGGCGAGACGCTTAATTTAGTTAGCTTCGGATATAAATAACTTATAATAAGTAACGTAATAATAGAACCCGAGCTAACATAGAGCTACTTATATAATATAAGTACTAAATTAAGAAAAAAAGAGTATAATTAAAAATAATAAAAAAGAGGCCCGGCAGCCCTTTTTAAAAAAAGTAACGTACTTAATAAGGGCTTCTTCTTATTATAAAGTTATAACCCGTAGGTAGTTAAAACATAGTATAATTACTACTAATAAGGCCCTCACAGCCGTATAAACCTAGTCTCTTATAAATTTAATTAATTTAACTATTTAGGCCTACGTAAGCTTTATATTAGTATATAACGTACAAATCCATAAGCGTTCGGCCTTGTTAAAATACTTCGTCATACTACTTATTAACTATATTATATTAATAATAATTTATTAAAAATAAGGGTAGGTAGGTAAGTAGGTAGTATATAGGAGGAAGAGATCGTAATTAGTAAAAAAGTT
>JFBX01000162.1:0-63027 GCA_001563135.1 Colletotrichum simmondsii | reverse complement strand
AGGTCGAATTGGACTTCTAATCCGACAGATGGATTGATTAATGTACATGTAGCCATGACCTGGAAAACGGGACCAAACACCTGGAATAACAGATACATCAAACTCGGATGGGCTTATGAGAAACGTCGAAACATTTAAAGTATACACAGTCCTACACCAAAAGCTGGTTTTAACCGTGACAGTAGGTTCAGAGAGCCGTGGCACTGGCGTAGTTCCCATTTCTAAGACATCAACCTTGATGTCAATGACTAGCATTAGGTCAACTACGATATAAGCGAACTCAGCATCACCTTGATGCGGACGCAGTCTTCGATTAACGAGACGGATTTGAGTCATGCGATCAATGTTTCGAGAGCATGGAGCAATTATAGAGCGGGCGGATAAGTTTTGAGGAAAGAAGATGTCTTCTACACACGGAGAGCGATAGTCTATGGTAATTGGAATCTTGCCAGTTCACTGGCAGTTGCAGTAAACACTTGAGAAGGAAATTAGCAAGTCGTAGGTACTTTCTCATGCCAAGAACTTACAAATCTTGTGCAGTCGCACCGCCTCCACCGGAGCAACCATCGTACTTGCCACCACCCGACTGGCACTGTTTTCAATAGTCAGCATTCGAGAGCCAATGACCAAGGTTCAAAGGGGGTTTACCTTGGCCGGACAGCCAGCGATACAGTCAGCCCGCGTGCTATAGACATGCCCCGTCCAGGCGTGTGCGGCCAGAGGCGCTGTGAGGGCGATGACGAGTGTGAGAAACTTCATTTTGTGGTTTATGTGAAAACGGTTATGGTAGCAAAGGTGCGGGTTGCAAGAGATTCAAGAGAGAAAGATGCAACTTATAGTTCGTGGAAGATGCGATATACTCATCCAGATTGGACTGAGGAGCTTGCTACGTGCAGTATTAATAGCACCAGCATCTATCTCTCCGATTCTCGTAAAGCCCCAGCTGTCGGAGCCCGAGGTCGTTAGTTCCGCGTCCTTAGGTTGTTCTTCCTTACATATTTGAGATTATCCATGAAAGCTTATTAGATTGAACTTGCGAACCAAAGTCTATTTTGCTGGCTTACCGGGCTATTTGCTAGGAACCCAAGCCAGTTGTAAGATATGACCTAGCGGTATGATGTGGTATGATTTGATATGAAGTGAAAGGTGCCTCTTTGGGCCATGATAGCCAAGCTCTGGTTCTATACAGCTACTTACAGACTTTACTGATATTCAAAAAGTCTTCAAACACGTGTATAGCGGTGGCTGGCTTATCTGCTAGTCGTTTAGTCTGGAGTAATCTTCCGTAGAATGGGGGCTGCAATATTACCCAGTGGGATACTCCGCACAAGTCATGCAACTACCGGCACTATGTATACTCGTAACAAGCAACATATTCAGTATCCACGCGCATTACTCAAATATCTGAGCGAAAAAAGACCCCAGTATTGTTGAATGGAGAAAAGTCCTGGCGATCGAGACGTGGTCGTTCACCGCACCGCCGACCTATCCGATGGGAGCATGACTCGACAAGAAGAGCAATAAAGGATTGGCCAATAAATAACCTACGAATACGACAAATAAGTATTAGGCTGGCGTTGTAGACATCAGCATGGTTCGGGGGCTTGGCTCGAACAATAGAGCGCCCTCAACAGCTTAAGGCCTCAACAAGTTGAGATCCTTCCGAGATCGCTGTTGTACTTGACCAACAGAGCGTGTCGTGTAGGAAGTCATGAGTGAGGCTGTGTCGTCAGATCTTCTCCATTTCCAGGGCGCAAATACCGCTCAGACCAGATTCCTTCAGTGGGTACAATCTTTGCCTGCCTTGGCAACGGAGTCTCCGGTCTACCACATCAGTGTCCAAACCAACAGCTGATATTCCTTGTGTGTGGTCCGAATATCCGGGACCCCTCCGAGTCATGGTATTATGCAACAGCGCAACATGTACATTCGTTCTGGGAAAGAGGACTATATGTACTTAGTTGCGGATTTTGCCCATAAGAGTCCCACCACCAATATGCGACTGTCGTGCTTTCGGGGGATTGAGGTCTTATTGAGCTGAAAAGTGTCTTCAAATCGCATGTTGAAAGTTACTTCAGGGTTTGAGATGAACGCCAACATTCTATTTACTGTTTCGCAAGCATTCACTCATCGACGCATAACGTGAGGTGCAGATAGGCTTACCTGTTGCAACTCACGCGGATTTGCGCTCGCATGAAGCAAGAAGTTTAGATCAAGGGCCTCCAGAATCACTAATTACTGCACGCGTCATGAAATTCAATCTCAGGAAGAACAATATGCCTCTTTCAACAACTGAACGACTCTTCTATACTCTATTCCAAGATTTGATGCAAATCTGTCGAAATAGTCAAGCTGATTTAATTAATGAAAAAGCCAACACGCACCCAAAAGCTGAGTCGAGAGCACGTCCCCAGTGCGGCATCTTTCGACCTTTGAGAGGATTTGATAGGTTGACGACGGAACGCTTCGTACACTGCATGTTCTATGTCTAATTTCTTTACGTTTGACTGCAGCTAGTTTGAGTCAGCCTATTGGAAAGCTACTTGATAGAGGTTGAGGTATCATGAAGGTTTGATAGGGTTTGCGGCTACTAACATCAGTCCTTTCCAAATTTCACTAAGTCTTTAATATCCATCTAGGGTAGCCTGGGCTTGGTGTGTTGTGTCGCAATCATATTCAAGGATGCGTTTCTCAAGCACGTGAATAGTTCGTAGAAGAAGCGCCAGTATAATTTGTTGGTTGGTCAGCGTGTTGATTCTCAGCATCATTGCTGAGACCAGCTATACGGAGCTGGCGTTGGAAAACGGATAGCATAGTGTTTTCGCTACTTCCTCTCGAAGAGTATCTACTCGTGACGTTCACCGCGAGTTTCCGCAACATGGGTATTGACGTGGCCATGATTGTGGCCGAGATCTCAGCGCTTTCCCAGATGAAGAGGGTGCTTAATGTGTCTAGGGGAAAAAAGCGTCAGTCTGAAATGACCTTCGTGTTCAATCTCAAGGATTAATAACCGGATATGCAAGCACTTACATATACTTCCGGAGTCGAATATACTACGTGACTGTGGTCCGAATAGATATAAAACCTTGACTATCCCAGTAGCTCCAGCGCTGTAAATGACGTCAATCGACACAATCCAAATTCGAGAATTGATGCACCGAATGCAGAACTGAAACTTACAAGATGCCCATGCTCATAGCCACGCAAATGCCGATCCGTTCGTGAGTGCTAAGATGAAGAGGCCATATGATTTTCCATGGTAGCAAGGAAAGAAAAATGTCCAAGAAAGCCGAATATGCTAAAGAGAGGAGAGTTAGCCAGTTCAATCCTGGAAAGAACCATATGACAAAGGCAACATGAGTGTAATCACCATTGACAAATATCCCAAACGGAACCGACATTTCCCGTGGCCAGCATGGCTCCGGTCCGCCAGGGCTGCATGGGTTCAGAAAAAATGGGAGCCACAGCGCGATGAAGAGGTTCATGGAGAAGATGATGAACCACAGCATCCATCGAAGCTTCCCCGTCATCAACCGCATGAGCGTGAAGGCGAAAGATGTCTTGCTTAGCGCCCACGCTGTGTTTGACATTACCCCGGCTGCCTTACTGATCTTGCTGTACTTGGGGACGTTCAATATCCCTGCAAACGTGGACGCATTGAGAAGCGCGACCCGAAGATATATCATGCATGTAAAGAGAACCTAGACATCGCATCAGAAGGACAGAAGAGATTCACGGAAGTGATTACGCAGAAATCCGTACTCACCCACGCCGCAAGTATGAAATAGTCGTCCGTCCCCAGCCGCCAGCTTCTCAACGCCGAGACTCTTGCGTAAATCCTGAGAGCGAGAAAGGTCGTCGCGAGAACAAAGAGGACGACCAAGGACGCGATTGCTCGTATGGTTGACGACGGCAATGTATTATCCATGGTGTCCTTTCACGACGCCATTCTGACAGCGAAGTAGTAGCCGTGGTAAATTCATGGGGCATTGAGAAGATGAAACACCAAGAAGGGTTGGTCGGATTTCGGAAAGACGGCGAGAGCGGAAAAGAAACATATTCAGTCACGGGCCACTAGAAGGGGCCAACCTCCCAAGCTTGGACCATTCCGTCACTCGCGTGATTCTCTCCAAAAGGGAGGCAGGGGAAAAAGCAAAATGGTGCAGATGAGAGATCCCAAATTCATCTTTGGCTGTCTCTTGGCCAGTGAAATATAGGTGGTGACTATGTCTACCGGAAAAGACATCCCGGTAGTTGGCTTGATCGTTTGTACCCACCCCTTTAGTGAAGCCTAAACACTTTTTGAACACTTTTGACTCGGATTGATTGTTGATACATGTGATATCGAGCGCCTTGTGGTTTCAAGCCTGGGCAGAAAGTCTGAAGGTTAAATCCCACTCTCTACTCTATCTTAACTTCTTTTCTGTCCAAGCTTCAGCGAACAGAGTTTGGAAAGTCCTCTCGTGTATTTCCGAAGAATTGATATGATGCTGTACCAAGATGGAGATCATGCATGTCGTAGGTGCAGTGCACTTAAGGCACGTCACATTTGCAGAGAGAGACCTTGAAGGATACCTAGAAGTTTAGCAGAAACAGGTAAGCCTTCCGCGGCATGCGTTCATGCACCACCTAGTGGCCTGTTCAGGACCGCCGAATCAAAGTTGGCCGCTTGAGATGCCGCGACAGAATGTGCGCAGGCCATATGGTGGCACAAGCCGGGGTTCAAAGTCACTTGACTGCCGGACTCCTTACCTGTAGCTCAGGCTGCAGCGACAACGGCCAAGATGCTAAGGATTGTGAATGTCCTGGGCTACAAGAGGAGATTGGATGCAGCTGCCGCGCAGGGAGAAACTAGACCGAAATTAATGATACCGTGGCGCCTGCACAGCTCAGCCATGGTCTAAGACACTCCGCAGCATCACGTTGATTTCAGGTGCGAGAGTCTGGACTTGCGCCATCATACCTTAACGGTCGGGGATGCACGCCGGGCACCAGAGACATTGACAAGTCATGTTCAGCCTCTGGCAACTTGCCCCCGGTCCGCTTCTTCCCGGAGCTATTTACTGCAGGTTCCTGACTAATAGTACTCGTCGTCTTGATAGGCACCGAATAGAAGCCCATATGACTCCAAGAAGGTTTTTGAATTGCAATGCACCTCAGATAGCTTTGGAATGGGATTTTAGAGCGACCAGTAACATCTTATACTTTTCTCAACTCGCTGTCATTTCTGTCAATGTTAACTGAGATTCTTTTAGGAGATGCCAAACATCAACGCTTGATTCGCGCTGAGGCCTAAATCCACTCAGCTGGGCTCTTTAATCCTAGTTTCTCACTAATGCCCTCTGTTTCCTGTGCTTTCTTATTTACACTTTCCATTTCGAAGCCAGCCACCTTCTTGTAGACCCGGCCAATGTCTTCTAATTCGTTCTTCGGGACGACATCGTAGACATTCACGAAACCATCGGGTGCCCTTTCTTCGCATATTTGCAAGACGTGATCCGGTCCATTTCCACGGTTTGCCATGATAATCTTGGACGTGGCTGGCAGCCGGTCCGACTCGTATGCCTTCAGCGCTGCTACCACATCGTCTTGGTTCTCAACAAGTTGCTTCGCAAGAGTCTCCGCGTCGATAATAGCCTGTGATGCGCCGTTGGAGCCAATCGGGTACATGGCATGCGCAGCATCACCAAGTAAAGTCAGGCGACCAAAACTCCAACGCTCAACAGGGTCCCGATCGCTCATAGGGAACTCAAAAACCTTCTCGGTTGCGTCGATGAGATCCTTCATCTCGAGCCCGCCGCACCGCCAACCTTGAAATGGCCCCTCAAACACGGATTTATCGACCGCTTTTGTCCAGTCCGTCTTTGGCGGCGTGAGATCCTCATCATCCTTGTCTCTAATTCTGAGTTCGGCGATCCAGTTCACAAGGCTCTTGCCCTTGTCTGCGGAACGCTGGCTAATGGGATAGGCGATGAACTTTTGATCGGCGTGACCAGCCCAAACCATTGATGCTCCTGTGAGGTACGGCTCACGCTCGATACAGCCGCGCCAGAGCATGCGGCCCGAGAACCGCGGCGGGCCTTCGTTGGGGTAGAGAACCTTTCTCGCGGTCGAATTGATTCCGTCAGCGGCTATAAGAATATGACCAGTGACGCTAGACTGCCCTGCCGGCGCACCATCTCGCCGTTGCGAAAACTCTGCTGTAATACTCTTCTCATCCTGTGAGAACCCTGTGAGAGCGTGATTGAGGTTGACCGCCCCTTCGCCCAAACGCTCTTTGACGGCACTCAAAAGCAGCATTTGGCATTCGCCGCGATGAACGCTGAATTGCGGCACTGCATAGCCTGCCTTGAGACCTCGTGGCTCGCTGAGAATAGCATGGCCGTGACGGTTATAAAAGTTCAGTTCTTGCGTCTTGACGCCGGTCTTCTCGAAAGCTTGCAGAAGTCCGAGATTGCGGAGAATGAGAATGGCAGAGGGTTGCACGTTGATGCCGACGCCAAGAGTCGTGAGTTGTGACGCTGCTTCGAAGATGTGAATGTCTGTGAACCCAGCGGCGTGGAGGGATAGTGCTGCCGTGAGGCCACCAATGCCTGCACCGGCGATGATGATCTTGGGCTGAGGGTTTAGAAATGGCATTTTGCGGGCTCTTGAATGGCAGTCGTGAGGAAGCCAACTGTGTTATCGTCGAATTGACCGAGAACCAAGAAGTTGTTGTCACGAAGTCATGAGGTTAGGTCATAATACAGAGAGTGCATACTAAAGCCTCCACCGGCAACTTCAAGTCTAAGTGGTTCCGAAAGTCGGAATTGGTGGAGATTCATGACTGCCGACTCTAGATGCCGCGATTTAGCAAAATTTTGCAAGATCCACAGAAACTAGGACCACCGATGCGATTTCGTTCAGCACCCAAAATCATGATTCTCCCAAACCATTCGGCGTGAAATGATCACGAACCACATTACCACTTTGAAATTCGACGCAAGCATTGAAGTTCGATCTTGTCGCTGGGAATAGCTCCGCTTCGTTCGCTTCACCCCGCACAACTACCCCAGATCACGATGCTTTGACTCCCTTCTGAACCACATGGGGATCTGGCCGAGGGGGAAAGACTGGAGACCCTGGTCCTGGTCCTAGTCCTGGCCTTGATCTATGAGACTAGCGGCCGAGGTCTGGGGCTGCAAGCACCCCACAAGAGAAGAAGGCGAATCCGCTTGATACTCAACCACGCTCTCAGACGAGGGTTTTCGGTGCCCCAGAGATCCATTCGTCGCATCAAGGAACAAGGTTTCGTACCTGAACTTCGCTGGCGGAAACTGAGCAGTAGGCCAATTGACTACGCTTGGACGGTTGTAACCCAGCAGCGAGTATCGGATCCTGGGTGTAGTCTCCCAGCCATTGATTCATCAAGCACGTACTTGTCGAAGAGTCGCTGCAAGTCATCGAGATTCTCTTGCTGGTAAAAGTCGTGCCGTTCTTGAGTTGCAGTCCAGCGCAACCTTTTGCAGTGTCTCAACAATTCGAGTAAAGTAGATGACAATACGCCCATGGCGACCTTACATGTATCATTGCACCAAGGTTACCGCGCAAATGGACAGGGACTTTAACTTCCTTTTGCCTATAAGGCAAAAGCAAATCTTCTGCTGTTCAATTTCAAGATCCAAGTCCTCTCCGCCTGACACTAAAGAGTACTTTCTGTGGCTTTACAAACCACCTATTGACAGTCTTCAATTCCCCACTGAGACACTTAAACTCATACCGCCTGACTAGCTCTGGGATCAACTTCACCATCTCCAGGCTTGATATATGCTTCCCTATGCAGGTTCTCGCGCCCGCCCCGAAAGGCAGGTAGTACTGCTCCATGGCCGCTAACTTCTCCGAGGAGGCGTGTTGGGGATCCCACCGTTCTGGTATGAAGTCTGCGGCGTTTGTGCCAAAGACTTTTGCGTTCCGGTGCGCTACCCAGGGATTGATACCAATGAGTGTCTGTCCAAAGAAGTCAGAACAATTTTATGCGGCTGTGCCATGTTGGATAAGGCTTTCAAGACTTACCCCAGGCGGAAAATGGGTTCCATCGACGTCCAGACCGGACCCTACAACCTCGCGCCACATGGGCAAGCCGACAGCTGGGTGGAGTCGTAGGGCTTCTTTGATCACCATCTGAAGGTACGGAAGTTGCTGGGCTTGGTCAAAAGTGATGTGTTCATCGAGGTTAGAGCAGAAGCCTTGAGAATGGAGCTCCTCGTACATGCTCTTTGCGACACCATTTGTGGTGAGAAGATGGTACATCGCACTGGTTAAAGAGATACTCGTGGTGTCACTTCCAGCTGCAACGTTTCCTGTCAAAGTAAGCGTTTGAACACGAAGTCTTTCGTATTCATCCGGGTTTTCCTTCTGCAGTCGTTGAACCTTTGTCAGGAAGGTCTCTCCGCCATGCTTTTCCTTGATGTCGATATCATCGCTCTCGGATTGGAGCTTTCGCGCAAAACTTGCGATACCACGAACAGGGTTACCATAAAGGACGAGGAGTATGGGCAACAAGACGGCGTTGACGCCCGAAAGGGTCGAGAATGCGTTGTTGTCTTCTAGACCTCTCATGATGCCGTCGATATCTTGTCCGCCAGATTCCAAGAAACCTACTCGTCTGCCGAACTGTTATAAGAGTCAGGAAATTGATGCAATCGGGCAAGTAAGCGGACAACCGAACTCACCGTGATCTCACCAATCACATCAAATGCATAGCACTGCATCCACTGCTGCAAGTCGAACGTCTCTCCGCTTTCGGCGAACTCGTCGAAACGCTTTAGAAGAAGCGCGACACAGCTGTCAACATAGGGCTCGTAGGACTTGATTGTCGACATGGAGTACATGCTGGCGACTTTGCGGCGCATGAGGCCATGTACGGCGCGATCGCGCGCGCTGAAGAGATTGTGGTTCGGGATGCGAGGGTCTCCCCAGGCATCGTACCATCCGCTTTTTGGCAAGGGGGATGAGATGCCATAGATTACGCGAGCCATGGCCGGGTCGTCAATGCTGTACATGCGAGGCCCGATGCGAACGATTTTCCTGGCTTTGGTGGCCATCAGCAATGGGCCAGGAAGTGATGAGAGCCAAAGAATAATGGCCACTTACAGCCATTCTTATGTGCTTCGATGTCGTACCCCTCATACTTGCCCTGCCATATTTTCCAGATGTACCATGCATCAGTCCATCTGGCAAGGGCGGGCCCGTACGCTCGAGGGAGTGAAAGACATGCAAAGATGTGGCTGAGCAGCCAGCCGATGGCAAGGAGCGCGAGAGAACCAAATAGCACATGAAGAGACATGACAGTTTTTGCCTGGAGATGCTTTGTTCGGAAATTCGTAATGTAGACAAAGCTTATAACGTATGGTTCTTGGGGAATGAGGGCGTAGGGAAACACTAGTGACGTTGCGGATGTGGTGGGGTACCGAAACTCTCGTGGTAGTGGCGGTGGGGTAGTTGAACTCTCTTGTAGAAGACAGTCTAGACGCGGGGTTGAAGCCATGTCATGAGAGATCTACAGCATACATTAAAATAGTACAAGGCGCAAACCTAACAAAGCCTGTCTGTTAAAGTCTATGCTCTGGATCCTCACTTGGGGTTCCATGACTATGTAGGCTGGGGAGTCCTAGCTGCCCTCTTTAGTTGATGGATATAGATAATGGTAATTCCTACTTGGTATAGATCCTATTTCTGAGCATTCTTACTTTGCTGCCGAGCTTTCTCCATGTGAGGATGGCCATAGAATACCTTACCTTCAGGACCATCCAGCGTTGCCGCCTTCTCCATTTCCTCGTAGATCTGATCGTTAACAGGCGCTTGCTTCGCCGAAAGGAGCTCGAAGGTCTTTTTAGCGCGGTCTGCCTTCGATGTAGATATCACGACGATGCCGCCAAGCCGGTAGTATGCCCAGCTGAGCAGCAGATCAGCCGTGGACAGCCTCGTTTGCTTTGACTGCTCTTCCAACTTCTGCAATAGTGCTGTGCTGTCTTCAGTGGGCAAGCGGCCGCTGACGGCCGTCAAAAGGCCATAGTCTGCGCGGCTGTCAGCTTGGGAGATTTATTCCCCAGAGACTTGGTTGATGGTGTTCATACTCATTGGAACAATGTTGTGCTTGACTTCGAACTCGCGGAGTTGCCGGACCTTGGGATCAGACAGCAAGAAAGGATTGAACTCGTATTCGTTCAGCTGTGGAGGGTGCTTGATGTCGCTGGCGTTGAAGATGTCATGGTAATCGGGCAAGGTCCTACAAAGTCGCATGAGCTTTGATCGAATTACACCCCATCGTTGTGTTATCGCCGACATACCAATTCGACACACCAATAATACGAGCGACTCCCTGATCCTTGAGATCTTCCAGCACACGCCATGCATCGCGATTGGTCATGTTCCCATCATAACCGCGGGGCGGGAAGTGCAGCTGCAGGATGTCGACATGGCCTTCTAGTATCCCAAACCGCTCAATCTCCTGCTTTACGGTCTGGATCATGTGATCGCGGCCTCGACATCCTAGGGATGCGTAGGTGTTGATCTTAAGGGATAGAAATATCTCAGAGCGTTTGAGGTTGCTGCGGCGGAGGACTTCGGCAAAGCTGTCATTATTGGTGTAGATATCACCAGTATTGAAGTGACGGAACCCCGCTTCGATTGCTTGTTGAATTTCGAGGCTGCTGTCCGTAGGAAGTGGATGAGTGTGGCCGGGTGCCCACTTCATAAGGGTTCCTATTCCGAAGCATAGGCGGGGTATGGCTATTCCTGAAATACTGATCGTTGACATGGCTATTGTGTTTCTGAAGACGCCAGATGCGTTGGATGTTGGCGGCACACAACAAGCCCACGTCCGGCGGGTGGGTGCTTTTACGGTGAGGAGGAGAACATGACGCCGTTCAAGGTTCCATGTTTCATACGGACGCCTCCGCATTGTGGGGTATTCCGATTTGGTGTTGTGCCGTCCCTCTAGAGCGATTCTACAAGGTCACAATAAGGACCTCTTGGCACAGGGGATAATTACTTCAAAACAGACTTCACGGCTTCCTAGATGGGAAGAAACGCTTCTCATCATTCAAACTACCACGGTCGGTTGTTACGCATATAAGTCTCTCATTCATTGCAACCAAATAAGCCACCATGGCTTCGTCTAAGTTTCTTCCTCACGAGGGCAAGCATCGCAAAATTCGAGTCGCCATCATTGGCGCGGGAATTTCTGGACTTGCCGTCGCCAACGGCTTGCTGAAGGACCCAGCTGGCAGATTCGATGTCCAGGTCTTCGAACGCGACACAATCGCATTCAACTCAGAGCGTGGCGGGTATCAGCTCCGCATCAGCGCCAATGGCCTTAACGCTCTGAAGACAGTCTCCGACCTTGAGCTCTGGTCATTGATCCGCGAGGTTTGGGCCGGTGATCAGGCAGAGGCGCCTACCATTGTTGATCCCGATACTTTCGCGGTTCGTCTGCGCCTCGGCGATCTCAAATTGTATCCCAAGAGTCAAGCCATACCTAGAAAGGGACTGCGCGGTGCTCTTCTACAGCCATTACTAGTTCAAGGGCGGGTTCACTTCGACCACACCTTCGCACGCTTTGAGCTGATGCCGGGTGAGCGATGCGGCGTGCAGCTATACTTCGATGGCCAGGCTTCACAGGAGGCCGACATTCTTATCGCGTCAGACGGCAGCAACAGCCAGATCAACCGACAGGTTGGCCTTAACAACAAGATCAAGTTAGACAGCATGACTTTGATCCAGTCTCGCGGCACCATTACACGCTCTGTACGAGATGAGCTGCCCGAGTCGCTTATCGAATCTGGCTCGGTAATGTTCTTGGGCGGCAAAGATGTTGCTGGTTTTGCATCCGTCTATGACCCCCAGAGGGACCTAAGTACCAGCGGCACAGAGTCATACACCTTATTCTGGTCGGTCGGTATACCAAGGGCCCGGGGAGACGAGCTGATAGCGAAGGCCGGCTCGAACCCTGAGAAGATCATTCCTCACCTTATAGATTACTTCCGAAACGACCTTGGCTATGGCAAACCTTTAGAACTCATCATGCGATCAGCGACTGAGGCTGTCCGGACGGGCCTCGTGACCAGCTCCGTCAAGCCGAAGACAGATTGGCGAAACGGTATTGACAAGAACTCGCGAGTGATTCTCCTCGGCGACGCCGTGCACCCCATGACGCCTGGCCGAGGCATGGGTGCAAACCAAGCGCTGACTGATGCCGCCAATCTTGTCGAACTTTTCCACCAAGCAACATTTGAGCAGGACGTGCCGTCTGATGGGGAACTTACCGCTTTAGCGCGCACATTCGACGCAGAGATGTACACGCGCGCGTTCAAGATGGTGAAGGCCAGCGAGGCCGTAACTTCGCTGGATTTGACGACGTTATCGGGTAAGATGATGATTACCTTCGTCGGAATGGCTATGGCCGCGATGGGATGGTTTGTTTCTGCCTTAGAGATTATTGGTTTGAAAGCCGAAGTGAAGGTAGACTATGTATCGCATGAGAAGTAGTGCATGTAGGAGATCTGTATGTATAAATTAAGCCAATGTACTGACAATCACAAAGGACATTATGAACGTAGCGTGACAATGAATTTGCTTTACCGACTCCAGTCCTCTTGATGATGGACATCCTAGGAGCGAGCAGAAGGCTACACACGGCTTGTCGACAGGATCCTGAAAGTTGCATAGGTAGTTACAAGGGCGGCGTTGAATGGGATTCAATAGTTTCTCCAAAGCCTGGAGTGTAGGATAAGTTCGCCTCGCGGTGCGGAGATGCGGGGGTCACCGGGCTTGGTCATCAGAGGGTCTGTGGCTCCAACCTGACTATATCTTTCAATCCAGAAGTCAATCTAAACTATAACTTGCTTTCTTCTCCACTTCGCAGCGTGGACAGGCAAAAGCTTCAGCATGGATGCTACAATCGAGTGGTTCGGTAAGTTGCCGCGACATTCAGTGTCTCTTCATTGCTGCCGAGGTTCGTGAGGCTCATTAATTACCCAGGTGCTACCACATTTCGAGTGAAAGCCAACGGTCTCGTCATCTTCTTGGACACATGGCTGGAGCGTCCGAGTGTTCTGCCCAAAGTGTTGGCTATCGACGACGTGGATGAAGCGGATTACATCTTCATCTCCCATGCACATTTTGATCAGTGAGTGTCACACTCAGTCGCATTACATTCATCTAGATTTGTCCACAGACCCGACTCACTAGGTGTCCTTCAGTCTTCCTGGAGCCGATAAGATCGCAATCAAAACCGGAGCGCATGTTATTGCTAATGGCGAAGCTATCAACGTCCTTCGGTCAGCTGGAGTGCCCGAGAACCAGTTGATCCCGGTATCTGGTGGCGAGCGCATCCCTCTTTTCCCTTTCAAGTACCGTCAAGCTGCAGCTCGTGGTGAAGTTGACATCGCTTCTGGGCCACCAGGCGCTCCTCAGGCTCCGGATGCTAGATTGGCCGCGGCCTCCGTCCATGTCTGGCCTTCACTGCACTGTCTCATGCCTGGTGGCTCGCATGCCGATGTGCCTGCGATCATGGATACAGGCAAAGAGTACGTCGGAGGAGCAAGCCAGTACGCTTGCACACTGGATATCACATTCGGTATGAAATACGGCCTCCTCAAGATCGGCGACCACATGCCTCGCGATGCTATGGACTCGGGCATGCGGTCTTTTGTCGACTATATCAACAGCCCGGCGAGCGAATGCATGTCTCACTTTGACGGAGGGCAGCTAATGTTCAACTTCCTGTTCGGGGAGGGCAAGACACTGCTGTGGAACGGACATCTGGGCGGATACGATGGAATACTGAAGACGGTGCAGCCACAGCCAGACGTGCTCATTCAGGCAATTGCTGGGCGGGCGAACTTGAACGGACGACCGTTTGATGGATCTGCGGCGCAGTTCGCGGTGCAAGTATCGAAGCTTCTGGGAGAGCCGAAGAAGGTGATCTGGTGTTTGCACGATGAGGCGCCGATCAAGCCATGGACGGTGGATGTAAGACCAGCTACGCAAGCGATCGAGAAGGAGACGGGTTCCAAGGTGACTGCACTGCAACTGGGTACATCGGATATGCTTTTCTGAAAATTGCAAAATGAAAGTAACACAAAAAAGTCAGATGGCGGCGTTAGAGCAGTTTGCAGTACAATGCCTATCATAACGTCTCAGCTTCAGTGACTTCTTGACATGCTTGAGGCAGTTCGATCTATTGATGTAAACGGGATCGAGCTTGATTGAGTACGCGACCCGAGTCCCGCCCACTGTGACATTCGCGAGTTACGATGCCGGTTGGTAGAGTGCAAGACGGGAGTTACTCATCGGCATCCCTCCACCCCCGAGGCCCCGCAGCCCCGCCGCCATTCTCCAAATATTTCGGGATCCCCCACCCCCGCCGCCGCCGCCGCCACGATATTTTGCATCAATCCCCATCTTGCTCCGCAGACATACCGCGATTTCATACCTCACTCAATTGTTCAACATGCGATCGCGTGCCTCCGCAGTTGCCAATCTAGGTAGCGATGCCGATAACGATGGCGCTGCCGACAGTGTCGGCGACGGCAACGGTCTCTCACCCTCCCCGTCTTCCTCCTCCGCCTCCGCATTACTGCCATGTCCCGAATGCGGGCAGACCTTCCGTCGGCGCGAGCATCTAAGTCGACATCTGGACCGCCACTCCGGCCGTCGTTCTCACACATGCAGTATCTGTAAGAGAGCCTTCTCTCGAAGGTGTGTATCCTCCGTGTCTTGGACAGGCTGTGTTCAGTTTTTCTCCTGTAACGTCTGTGACTGACTTTCGGCGGGAAATAGGGACACGTTGAAACGGCATATCCGCACACATGGCACTGCAGTCCTCGCTGAATGGACGCAGAACAACAATGATCATCTCTCGCGAAACCAACGTCGTGCGTGCGAAGCCTGCGCCAAAGCTAAACAACGCTGCGATGGTTGCAGGCCAGCACCTTGTACCAATTGTACAAACAAAGGTCGCCGCTGCTCATACCAACCAAGTTTCGGCGGTGACGAGGCTATCCTCGTTGCGCAGCCTGTAGCCGACGGCGACGTATCCTCTTCCCTTACTCCGCCTCGTCAGTACTTGCAGCCTATTACTTCGCAATCTTGTGTCTCGGGCCAAACTCCGCTCGAGCCAGATCTCCTCTGGGACGCCCTCTTGACCCCTGCCCAATTTCTGTTTCCTTTCTCACCAGTTCCTTCTCTCGGAGTTGGCACGTCAACAGACTTTTGCTTCGGAGACACCGCTTTGGCTACCGTCGGTGAACCTGTGGATGACCAGAACGTGCAGAATAGCTTTGGTGCAAAGGCAACACCAAGAGCAGGGTTGGAGGCCGTTGAGGTCTTTACTGGGCCAGGCAACCTGACAGCGGAGGAGGAAGACATCCTGATCGCTGAGTACATTCCTCATGTACCTCCCATGACAGCAGAAACGCGAGCATGCATGCTCCAAGCCATCAAAGCCCGACTGCCACAGCACGAAGCCCAAGGGCTTGACGACAACTTCCCATCTTTGCGACACCTTGATGCATACATGCAATTGTATTTTGAGCACTTTCATCCGCGAATGCCTTTGTTACATAAACCGACATTTCAGGCGTCACCCGAGACGTGGCAACTGGTACTCAGTGTGGTGTGTCTTGGCAGTCGCTACTCCCTAGCGCACTACCATCACGATCATGTTCTACTACTGCAGCGAATTGCCCAGCACATGCTGAAAAGAGATGTAAGGCACATCATTAAAGCTTTACCTATGACATCGTACTGATGTGACATTCAACACATTGCAGATTCGAGAGCTATCGAGTAATGACGTTTTGACCTGGGCGCAGTCCCTACTGTTAATCCATCAAAACCAGTGGCTCTCAGGTGAGCGTAGCATTGTCATCGAGGTGCAATTCTACCGGAATATCCTCGTCACCCTTTGTCGCCAATTGCTGTCTCGAGAGGGCACTTTGATGCACACGCATGCATCCGCTGAAGACGCCAACCACGCATGGTCCCAGTGGATACAAGCGGAAGCCAAACGCCGGATCATACACTTCACTTGGAGTAAGTCATCTTCGCTGAACCACCCTCGCGCTACGAAACTTACACACCAAAAGTGTGGGATTGTCTCCAGGCCACATTCTTCATGCTTCCTCCTCTGCTCTCACTAGCTGAGCTGCAAACTCCGGTGCCCACAGCTGATGTGTACTGGTCATCGAGTTACGAGCAGTGGCACCTTCTCCCGCCACCGCAGCCTTCATCAACTCTTTGTGCTCTACTTGCACGCGTTGGTCTCGGCGACGTAGTGCCGGCGAGTCTAGAGCAACCAGCCAAGTCTACAATAATGCTCTCAGCCATCGTGCAGCAAGCTGCCGAGAGCGATCTGCTACGAGCTATGGGACTCGGCTCTGTCGGCAGTACTGCTAGTCAACCAGGTCTAGCTCTAGGAATGGGGGCGATGCTCTCCCAGAAAGCCTTCGATGCTTTGTCCCAAGTAGGATGCTCTCAGGTGTTGCGTGAAACGGACGCCGGCACCAACTCGAATGACTTCGCCTTGCTCTCCCGGGTCCTTTTCATTTGCTCAGTTACCCCGTTGCGGCTACTCAACCCCTACGGCAAATGGCAGACCACAGATGCAGGTCACAGCAAAGCCCGGGCCGAACTGCTGAACATCATACCGCAGAATGTTGGCAGAGCAAGGCACTGCTTGTACAACGCAGCGCAGGTCCTTCAATACTTTCGCACTACGAGAGTCGCAACAATACTCGACATCCTGAGCGTCTTGATCTGCGTGCTCTACATGGTGGTGTACGCAGATATTTTTGAGCAACAAGATCCTAATTCCGCCAGAAGTGGGGCCAGCACCAGACCGTCCAATACGGAGATCATCCGACTCGACCAAGTCGTTGACATAGATTTTTTAAACGCTTGGTTGGAGGTCAGAAATCATAAAAGACCTCACATTACCGGGGTCGGTCTCCTGCACAGCAGCCGCAGCGTGCCTCGTTTGTATAAAGAAGCGTCGCGGATTATGGCAACCGGGTCCTCGGTCTCGAGGATGGCTAAGGAGATGTCGATGATTCTCGAGTCGCAAGCTAAAGGTTATCCTCCAGACCTTCTAGATCACCGACAATATATACAGAGAGCGGTGTGAAGCCGAGTTGAGCCACAACGAAAGCCACGAGGGCACAAAATGAGGCAAGGCACGACGATGTAGGTGAACCACAACTTGATGCCAAGCATGTTTAAACGTTTCCTGGTATATCTTTCACGATTTTAGTAAGCTGGAACCTGCTAGACTGAACCATGTGGCAGCGAGTGCAGATGTGTGGCCCTCGGCGGTACATCGTCGCAGGCTATATCGATGAAAAAGAGCACCCTTCGTCTCATGTCGTACCCAAAGAACTGATGAAGGTGCCAGTTCCGGTATTTGATCGCCATAATATAGTCCTCGTAATGTCTCGGCAGAAAAATCATCCCTTCGACCATGCTTCATAATCTAGTTTTTCGCATCTCGTCCGCGTCCTTGTAACTCTTTGGCAAATTCGCTATATGGGTATCCATCGATCTTCGACAATAATAGGACCGAAAAGGACAATCAGGCGGCAACAATATCGTTAGCCCGGATGTACGACATAGGACACCAAATGAAAGTCGCACTTGCTACAACGGTCGTACTTGTTGACTGCTGATGTTTCGATACCCTTCAGCTAAGCATTATACAATGAATAATATTTGTAAGGTATCTATTGAAAAAGACTTGCAATTGTTTTCTGAACCTGAACAGCGCTTCCTATCCACATCTAGCAATGAATCTGGTTATTGGGGAAAGCAACTGGAGATCCCGTAACATCTAATTGAGAACTGAGCGAAAATTGCCATTCCTAAATTGCTAGCTCTACTTGATAGCGGAAGTCATCTCTTCCCTACTTACTCATGTTTTCTATGACGCAAACAAGAGAGTGAGCGATTTAAGACCGGCCCACAGCACTTCGGCAACTGCCTTCCTAGTGCATGTTTGGAAGTTGACTATCTCGTATTCGGCGTGACATTTCAAAGTGATACGATGTCGTTAACCGGCGCAGCCAGCATCAACTTCAATGGTGAATTCTACTAATACAAGGCATTTCAGACCGAGTCGCACCAATCTGATGTAAATGAGAGTGTGTTAAACAGGTACAAGTACAAACACAACACTCTGTTGAACATCAAAACAATTTCTCGGACCTGCCTACTGCCTGGTTCCGTTGACCGGTTGACGGCACGGAGGCTTTCGAGACTCCTAGCTCCAGCACTAACAAACTGACGGACGGACGCTAGACTTTCTATTTCAGATTTCCAGAGATGGGGGGTAGTTCCGGGCCACACGTGTGTGGATGGCGTGGGGAATGTCCCAGACGCGGAGACGGCCACGCAGAAAAGGAGAGACGACCAAGGCGTGAGTCGTAGGAATTTCAGTCTTTGTCAACAAATTAAACGCGGGATGATGGAGCAGTGGAGGCGGGCGCGCGGCCTGCTCGCTTGTCATCGTATCGAACTCGAAAGGGAACGGCGGCGCGCCAGATTAAGAGATTCCAGCACGTCTGCGGCTTACGGCAGCTTCAACGAATGCACCGATGATTGGGGGCGCCAGGCTAAATGTCTCACCATGGGGGTACCACTGACGTGCGCACCGCATCACGAAGAGTCATTAGAGCCGCTTGCAGTTATCCACGTTCCAAGCCACACCCGTTGAGCTAAACCCCCAACGGAGAATTTCTGGCATGGCGTTTTGTGATATTCCTTTGTGTTTACCCCCTACGGCTGTTATTCCCCCATACCTAAAGTAGGTACAATGTCGCCATCATACATGTTCAAAAGGGTCCCCTCCCTTGCACTCGGATGTTTCTCCCTTCCACCCATGTCCCTTGATGGTGATAGCGCTACCAGCATCGACGCAAGCAACTGATTCAGAGGCCAGAGAGAAACAGAAACAGAAGGGAGATAGAGAGAGGAGAGTTTAAAGATGTCGAAACCCCAGGACCGCCACCATGATCATGTCAACGGGCAGCACCACGACATTCCTCAAACACATCTCAGCGCCATGGGAGGCCACCTCGTTGCCGCCTCGGGCGAGTTCGTCGGCACCTTTTTCTTCCTGTACTTTGCGTACGCCGGCAACATCATGGTGATCAAGCAGGGGGTTTCCTCGGCCGGCGATGGCACGCTGAGCAGCGAGGGCGTAGTCTTCATCGCTCTGTCGTACGGTCTTTCTCTGCTTGTCAATGTTTGGACCTTTTACCGCATCAGCGGTGGTCTCTTCAACCCTGCGGTAAGTGCATGTAATTTCACGGGCAGCCTGCCATGTTTATTGAGCTGCATGCTGATGAACGAGACTAGGTCACTCTCGGCCTTTCTCTCGGCGGTCAATTGCCGTGGATGCGGTCCGCTTTCCTTGTGCCGGCCCAGATGCTGGCTGCGATGTGCGCCGGCGGATTGGTTGAAGCCATGTTCCCAGGTCAAATTTCGCAGGCAAACTCGCTGCTTGGCATTGGGACATCTGTTGCCCAGGGACTCTTCCTTGAGATGTTCTTCACCGCGCAGCTTGTCATCGTTGTTTTCATGTTGGCCGTGGAGAAGTCTCGTGATACCTTCCTCGCACCAATCGGTGTCGGGCTGGCTTTATTCATGATTCTCATTCCAGGTAAGAAGACTTTCTACTTCAATCTTACCAGACAAGTTTCTGATAATCGAATAGGTGTTTGGGTTACTGGTGGCTCCCTCAATCCTGCCCGCAGCTTTGGGTGCGCCGTTGCAGGCAGGTCGTTCCCAAACTATCACTGGATCTACTGGCTTGGGCCATGCATGGGAGCCGCTCTTGCAGCTGCGTACTACCGGTTTGTAAAATGGGCTCATTATGAAGAGGCCAACCCTGGCCAGGACCTCCCAGCAGACCCGAAAGATTTAGCTGCGGCTAACCCGGGAAACCATGGGCTACCTCACAGCTTAATACCCCATCGTCATGAAGTTTGATGACAATTACCTCCATGTATAAAAGTTGATCCTGTAATGCCAGCATGGCACATTCTTCTTATCTGGCGTTCGAATAATATAATTAGTTAGTGGGTATAAGGAACGGAAAACAGTCCGAGGCTGGTATTTCACAGGGTTAATAGCTGGTCATCTTGAGAAGAACATGAAACCAAGAGTTTGAATATCAATTTCAGAAGTGCACATCAAAGTGACTTTGCTACACTTAGTACTTTACAACTTCGATCGAAGACTTTGTTTCGACAGTACCTCCGCAACATCGTGCGCACCACCACCCTTGCTGAACATTTCTCTCAAATCCTTGACCAATATCTCAGGCCTCTCATGGGCAGCGAAATGCCCACCATCGCCATGCGTGACGGCAAATACAACGGGACCCAGCGTCTTGGCATGGCTCATCGGCGGAACAGTGAGGTCCATGGGGAAGATGGATAACCCGAGCTTCACCCGCGGAACCCACGCAATGTGCTCCGTGTGCGGTTTAGGGTGCGCAACCTCGTAGTAAATCCGCGCACTGGCCTCGGGTCCAGCCGTCGAGAACTGGTAGATGGAAATCCAATTCAGAAGCTCGTCGTCGGTCCATGGATATGAATCAGTCCAGTCATGCAGCTTCTCAAGGATCCAGGATAGTAGCGCCACGGGCGAGTCGGCCCACGCAAGGCCCAGGGTCGCGGGCTTGGTGCTCTGCTCAAGGTTGTATCCGCGCCCTTCTCTCTGGAACCACTGGCTTCGCTCAATGCCTTTCTTCTCCTTCTCAGAGTAAGGGAATAGGTTCTTGATATACTGTAGCGGGTTCTTGAAGAAAGATGGTGGGCTCGCAGAGACCATGTTGATGTGGGATGCGAGGACGTGGTCTGGGTAGAGTAGACCCATGAATCTGGTGATTCCGAAGCCCCAATCGCCTCCTTGAGTGACTAACCGGTTGTTAGCTCACATTTCAATGACTGCTCAAATGTGGATACTGACCATACTGCTCGTAGCCGAGCTTTAGCATCACCTTGTGCATGACTTCGGCGTACTGAGGTAGGCGGAAGCCTGGTTTATCCGGTCCTTCCGAGAACCCAAAGTTAGGAAGAGACGGTGCCACAACATCGAAAGAAAGACCATTCTTCTCCGTCGTCAACAGCGGGAGAATCTTGAGGACCTCAAGGAAGCTACCAGGCCCTGATCTCAAGTCAGTCATAAGCGACATACGTGTGAAGAGTGGGCGAGGTGAAACATACAGCCGTGAGAGAATAGCAGCGGCACAGCTCCAGGTTGCTTGCTCTTCTGGTGGATGAAGTGAATCTCGAGGTCGCCGAAGCCATCCACTGAGATGGTTGTCGTGAATTGCGGCAACTCATTCAGCTTGGCCTCTGCAGCGCGCCAATCGAAGCCGTTGCGCCAGCGCTCGGCCAACCTCTTCACTTCTGAGACCGGGGCGCCATAATCCCAGCTTTCGGTGAGCGCAGACTCTGGTGGGAACTTTGCGAGATCGAGCTTGGCGCGGAGCTCCTCAATCTTTGATTGTGGAACCTCGATCTTGTACGGCTTGATTCCGGATGCCATGGTGATGGTGTGGTTTTGTGTTTTGACCCTGAGAAACTTCTACTCGGAATTGCGGCGTGAACTTTTGCCAATTGTGGACGGTGTCTGGAGATGTGCGTTTTTCAATTGCTTCGCCGGTTGCTCCGATGAGGCTGGACAGGCTGGTTCATCGACGATATTTTATCCTGATGGTCAACAAACACGCCCTTATTTGGACGATCCGGATGTGCATATGGCGTCGCAATTGAGTGGTCGTAACTTGCTACAGTCTTACTAATCCACGTTCGCTGTTTCGGTGCCCCTAAGATGTTGTGTGGCGGTCTTGTGGCATCGGGAATGAGCGTGAGGGGTCTCCGAGGTCCAGCACGGTTGTTTCTACAGCGCTAAAGGCACCAAAGTCCCAAACTCACTCACTGATGGTCTTCGAGGGTCTGACATCATGGAAGAGCCTGGTTGGCCTGAAGTGAGATCGTCGCGTCGCAAAGGCGCGATAATGACAATCAACATGAAGGGCGTGCTGATAAATTGAAGGCTTCTTACAAATGAAGCCTATTGGCATTTCTTTAGGCCAGTCCAGGACATTCACGCGATGAGTTCGATGCAGGAGTGAACGCATGTGCTTGGACTTACCCACTCACTGAGTGCTCATTCACGGACGTTCACCTCAACCATACTTTCCATGAAGAACATTTCGTTTGCATGAGCAAAATGACATCTCTCTGTTGAAAAAATGATTCCCATGTCTTTCTGTCAATTCCTCCTTCTCAAGAACTCTCATACAACTTCACTTTCTGCTGGCTCTCAGATGGTCGTAGCTTACAACGGCTTCAAGCAGGGCTTGAGTGCCATTCGCACTGCAGCAAAGTTAGCTCACACTTGTCTCGAAAAGACAGGGCGCATCCACTGACCAATCTTCCGGACTGCAATATTCTTCGGGGTGATGGCTCACACCGTCCTTGCAAGGGACGAAAATCATCGTCGTCGGGCACCGCTTGCTCGTGTAAACGCTATCATGCCCCGCGCCGCTCGTCAGCGGCAGCCAGCCGTCCGGCCCAAAAAGACCAATCGCTGCGTTCTCCACGGCTTGGATGCACTCCTTGTCAAACTTGACCGCGGACGAATCGGTATCGAGCGTCCACTGCACCTCGACCCCGCGGCCATCATCCCCAGCGATCTTCTCAAACGACTCGATGCAACGCCTTTGTAGCTCTTCGACAACTGCGTCTTCGGGGTGGCGAATATCAAGGGTGAAGGTAACCTCCGAGACGATGGTGTTGGTCGACGAGCTGGGTGGGATCTTGAGAACACCTGTCGACGCCAGCGCCCCGAGCTCCTTCGCGATGGCGTTGGAGGAGGCAATCATCTTGGACGCCGCGAGCAACGGGTCCCTGCGGGACTTCAACGGCGTGGTGCCCGTATGTGCGTCGCGGCCCGTGATGGTGAAGGTGAACCAGCGATACGCCTGCGCGCCCTGTACGACGCCGATCTTCCTGCCGTTCTCCTCGAGAATGGGACCCTGCTCGATGTGTAACTCAAAGTGCGCGCCCAGAGGATAACCAGTTGATGCGTCGCTTGAACAGGCGAGCGGACCGATGTAGCCGTGTCGCTCCAGCTCAGACTTGACGGTCACAGAAGGGTCGAAGATATCGCCCAAGTCCCAGGCCTTTTCCCGCGGGATTTCACCTGCCCAGACGCCGGAGGACATCATTGACCTCGGGAAACGGGCGCCTTCTTCGCTATTTGCTGTCAGGCGTTATGCGGCCTTTTTCGAGATGACTGTCACACTTACTTGGTCCAATTGACGATACCAACATCGAATTGCGTCTTAAAGTTGTTGTCCTTTAGTGTTCTCATCACCTCTACGGCGGCTAGAACGCCCAAAATGCCGTCGTATCTGCCACCGCGGGGTTGGGTATCAAGATGGCTGCCCATGGCTGTCATCGGAGCGGAAGATTTGAGCGCTCCTTGACGTTTCGAAAACATGTTTCCCATCTCATCGATTGCAAGTTCACAGTCAAGTCTTGCCACCTCATCGGCGAACCATTTTCTCACGCGAGCATCATCGTCGGACAGTGCCAGTCTAGCCATGCCTGTCTCTGTCGCACCCCTGCCGTCAGGCTGGTCAGCGTTGAGACCGACTCAATTGTTGAAGTGAGTCAGAGATAAGAAAACTCACTTTCCATATCGATGCGCTGCACCCCATTGGCATGTATGATGAATCGTCTCTTGAAGGCGGTCGGTGTTGATCTTGAGTCCAGATAAGGAACCCCGCGCGGTTGAGAGTGACCTCACCCGGCGAGGAATGGACAGCATTACGGGCCTCAGGCGGTCAATCATGGTGAGATTGACTACTGTCAAGAGAATCAACACGAGAATAACGGAATGACTTGTTCGAGGGAGCCAATGGGTCTCAGTCAATTGCAAATGGCAGATGCAGTTGGGTTGAAGTAGGAGAGTGAAGAGCGATAGGCAAATGCTTAGCCCCGGACCTTGCCTCCGGCAAATGCGCCCGAAACCGGGGGTACCGCACCGGCGCAGCGTTAGCCGTGGATGGAAGCAATCAGCAGCTATGGTTGTCTAGTCGAGTAGCCGTCATTTACATCCATCGCGTGTCATATTTATACGCCTTGAACGCCCTTCACGACAGCTTATATGGATCTAGGATACAGAAACTGGACGATCTGTGTCATTTGGTGTCAAACTCTACGCAACATGTTGTGGGCTAGCTACCGCCCTATTGTGACACACCGACAGCATCCGGCCTCTGCGTCTCCATCAGCCCCATTTCTACCAAGAACGGCAGTAGAACGAGCTCTTAAGGTACTCATCAGTCAGTCACGCCTCCGACCTAGCGACGATGCCTATGTGTGCTCGATTTCTTCAACTCTGAGTTGCGATCGGTCGGCCGGGTATCGCAGTTGTCGATGAACGGACCAGCACCCCAGTCTGAGAGACGAAAGCGGTTGCGCCAGTGTACATCGTCGGCCCCGGAATCTTGTACGTCCCAGTAGGCGATTGAGAGATGTCATAGGTCAACCCATCTTCCGCCGCTTGATACATATCCACGGCCGACGTTCCAGCGGGTTCATCGCTCCCGCCCCCTGTCACTTCAATGTTGACACACTGGGGATAGTGCTGCGCGCCCTGCCCTGGATACCTAGCAAAATGGAGTGCAATGATCTCATGTCGAAGCACATAGTAGCCCGGTTGGATCTTGGGCGGAATCTGCACCGCCCAGGTCGCATTATTACTGATGAGGATGTCGCTCGCCCAAATTCCCCACGCCGTCGCAAAACTCGTAGCATTGGCGCTCGGGTCAACCAGTCCAACCTTGTCAATCGCAAAAAAGCTCAACTTCGTCTTGTCGATGGACTCGCAGGAACCTCTGGCAATGCCGCAAAAAGCAAGATACGTGATGACGGGGCCGTGATGTGACTCGGGCCAACCTTGCCACTGAAAGTCAATGGTGTCACCAGCAGCAATGGGTCCATGGCCCTGAGCGTTGGTCGCATTGATATGACAGACAATATCAGGTTTGCCGTAGCTCTCGGTGCTGATCCAACCGTCATTCTTAACTGTCGTGCTCCATGCCGCGAGGATGTCGGGGTTTGAAGATCGTGTGTTGAAGCCTTGGTAGGATGCACCGTCGATTACGAAATTGGTCACTCGACTGTGAGCTGATGCCAGAGAGACAAATACAAAAAGGAGTGCTGGGGAGAGAAACACGATCATGTTTATTCTTTCGAGTTCGCTGGGTCTGCGTCGGCGGTGACTCCGTGATCTATCCGACCTCACGAGACGGTTACATGGAGGTACAAGTGCAACTCGAATTGATCATATACGCAAAGTATCGAAGGCATCAGCCTGGACCCGCGAAGAAAAGATTCTCGGGACACCTCACTACGCTCCGCTATCGCTCCGCGAAGGTTGGGGAGCAGCCATGGTTCCGGCCATGTCGAGATCAAGTTGCTGTAACGACGGGACGCGATAGTAGACAAAGGTGCAGAGCCAGAAATTCGAACGGTGCAGCATCTAGCCGGGATATTGCACCATATTAATGAATCTGGTCGATCGCCAAGCTTTCGAGGTTAAGTTAGCGGCGGCTGTCCGGGTGAAGTCTGATCGTGAAAGCTAAACAAAGGTTCCTTGGTTTCTAAATAAGAAAATAAAGTACTTTAGTCTGAACCGTGCCCCTTGAATCTCGGAGGATCATGAGAACACGTCCCTTTCGAGATGTCTCCAAGCGCGGGTGGGAGGGGGATCGACATCCGGCCGGTTTACCCCACACATTGCATTTAACCTTCCGGGTGTGACCCCAATCATCCCAAGGTATCTGCAGATATGCTTTCTGCCGTGCCGTACTTCCTTCTTGACAAAGATGTTCAAAATGGCAAGAAAAGAGACACCCAGGTGGCGGCGACAGCAAGATGATGGAATTTGCAAAAAGCAATGGACGATCTGGGAATCGAACCCAGGACCTACCGCATGCTAAGCGGTCATTATACCACTAAACCAATCGCCCAGTGGATGTTATTACTACTGGTTTCTGGTGGATATAAGTACCAAACCCAGTATGCCTGTTAGTTTCTGAAGGGACAATTCACCCAGCAAACATATTACCGTCTGTTATTCTTATTTCAAGAGGGTTGTTGGTTCGCCACTGTTTGTTAGTCGCTCTTCTGGCGTATGTTTGACGTAGCCCAAGCTTCTGAAAATGGCTTAGGACCCACGGAGCTCCTGAAGCACCTACCGTGATCGTCGCTTTAACAAAGCATGACCGTAAGCTGAGACGGACGAGGAGCGAAATTGTTCTGCTACGTTGCATCGATTGAGATGCAGAGCTTGGATGCTGCCATATTCAATATACCGTTAGTACTGAATCAAATAGCCATGGTCGACGCAAGTTGCACTAGCGTTGTGCAAGGCAGTGCAGATTTCATAACTATTGAGTCCAATGATTGACCGATGATGTTATTCCCATCTTCAGAGCACACCGCAGGCATGAAAGCAAAAGTATGTAGCGTGACCAGATTCCTCTTTGAGACTTGCTGTCACCCTGGAATCGTGGCGTCGAGCTGAACTTCTATGCTGAGCGCTACGCGTGTAGTACAGCTGAACGCCTCTGCAATGTGGAGTGAGACGTCTTATTTCTGCCTTGCGGCGTTTAGAATTTGCTCTTCAACTAAACCTGGGTACTCGGAACTGAACGACTCAATGCCAACTCCTTCGATCCAATAGAGGTTTTCATTCCAATGTTCAATGTCAAATGTTCAAGAGGGTTCCACAATTTGAGCTCAGATACCAACCTTGCACCTCTGAGGTTGCCACGATTCCGAGATCCACTTCACGATATGTCCACAGTGAGGGCTCCAGCCCCCAACCGCACGCAACATAAACGTCGCAACCGCACGACAAACCCAGCGAGAAGTAGTTCTCAAGCATCGTCGGTCTATTAGTCTAGTTGGTTAGGACGTCGGATTCTGATCCCACAATCAGTTCCTTCCGTAAGCCCAGGTTCGAATCCTGGATGGACCTTTCTCCTATCTTTTGGTGACGATGCATTTTGTTGGGCGAGCTTTTTGGATTCCATAAACCTCATGGCATAAATTGAACATCGAAATTTGAACAATACGATTATTCATGGTCCGAGTCCAGGACAGGGGTAAAACACGGGGAACTGCGCTTGTGGCGTTTGTTTTGTGCCATTCGGGCCATGGCGTGAGATAGTTCGCGCCAGTTGAAAACGTAGCGCGCCAGAAGGTCGTCTGGGGAAGAAGCAGGTCCCTCCATTGCTCGGCCTACACCGTCTTTCCGGAGAACGGAACGTTGCGCTAACATTCTTCTTTGTACGATGGCTTGACCTCGAGAGCTTCCGAAAGGCCCGAATGGGCAGCTTTACGAAGTGCCCCATAGAGCTGAGATACGCCCAAGTGTCTAGCTCAGCCCTAGCTGTGGTTGAGGAAGTTGCGGATTGCGGCCCGTACTATTGACCCACGTCAAAGATGGTAAATATGCTATGACCTATGGTGAAAATCAAGCCACGGAAGTCAGTGTCATGGTGGTATAAGAAGTCTGGAGTGCTCGGGTGGTAGATTAATCTCGGTGATACAAATCTTGGGCAGATCATCTCGACAGTGATCCCACACCTCATGTTTAATGGCACTTTTCTGTTCCTTGCTACATTTGCCATGAATCCTCCACAAGACGTCAACGAGGATACTGAACAAGCCTTAGGACCAGCTCTCTTCTCTTTCAACTCTTTGACGACCTTGTGCGAAGACGAAACCATAGAGAAACATGGCAGCGGTGCCAAAGCCACGCCGTCAACATCGGAATCCAGACTACACGACAGCAGTGACGGAAGCATCTCTACATATTCACCTGTAAGCCTCTGTGGATCGATACACATTAGCTGCATTGGGTTAACGATAATACGGTTGTAGGTGACTTGGGATGGGCCGGAAGACCCAGAAAACCCCAAAAACTGGGACCGAAGACAGAAATGGACAGTCAGTATCATTCTGGCAAACTCCTAGATATTAAGCACAAGCTGACAGAAATCATAGACATCTTTGATCATATCGTCGTTCGCATTCCTATCTCCTTTGTCCTGATCGATAGCCGCCCCAGCTCTAGGACCGATCAGCCACGACCTACACATCACCAATGAGGTGGAGCGGCAATTAGTGCTCTCAATATTTCTCCTCACATACGCACTAGGACCTTTCGTATTGTCACCTTGCTCGGAGATATGGGGTCGAACACCAATTGTACGAGTTGGGAATTTGATTTTTATTGTCTCGACTGCTCTTTGCGGGTTTGCAGCATCAAAGGCGCAGATCCTGGCCTTTCGCTTCCTTGCTGGGATAGGCGGCAGTGCGACTATAGGGGTATTGTTTTCTGGTTCAAGAAGGTTTGAAAAAATGCTGACACCTTCGTCAGATGGGCAGTGGCGTACTAGCTGACTGCTGGAAGCCAGAGGAGCGAGGAAAGGGAATTGCGTTCATGCAATTCGCTCCCGTTTTAGGACTCGCAGTCGGTCCTATTGGTATGTTGATCGTCCAGAAACCATTGAAGTACATCAAGTGTAAATCTAATAATCTCCGAATGTGCAGCGGGTGGGTACATCTCTCAATACGCTACCTGGCGATGGACCTTTTGGTCCGTGGTCATCTTGAACTTCACGGTGCAAGTCATCGCCTTTATCTTTCTTAGAGAGACATACGCCCCACGACTTTTACACCTGAAGGCCAAGCGACTACGTAATCTCTACAACGATTCGGCAATTAAAACAGAGTGGGAAAAGCAGGAGCGCACACTCGCTGTCATCCTCAGGACCAGCCTATCTCGCCCATGGATCATGCTCGCTACCCAGCCCATCATACAAAGCCTTGCGCCCTATCAGGCGTTCAACTTTGGATTACTATATCTCATCATATCTAGCTTTCCGAAACTGTGGGAGCATTACTATGGCATGCACAAAGGGCAAGCGAGCCTGAACTACATCTCTATTGCCGTCGGAGCATTGATCGGTGTTTTGATCTCCGCCCCGACAATGGACATGATTTATCAAAGACTCAAACAACGTCGAGGCATTGAAAAGAATGAAAAGGGAGTGCCGGAGTTTCGCATTCCATTAATGGTCCCGCCTTCTCTTCTTACCCCATGTGGAATAATCCTCTTCGCCTGGACTGCGCAAAACAAGATGCACTTCATGCTTCCCAACGTAAGATATACTACCTGATCCCCGACACTATTTGGTCTGTCGGACTAACAATACTCATCTGTAGGTGGGCATAGCCATCACTATCGGCAGTAGCATGGTATCATACCAATGCATATCGGCTTACATCGCCGATTGCTATGCTCTTCACACTGCTTCGGCCTCGGCGGCTTGTTGCTTCATGAGATCCATGTTTGCATTCGCATTCCCACTTTTCGTCCCGGCGTTGTTCAGGAATCTTGGCTATGGCCTAGGTGGGAGTTTGCTAGCCATCATTGCAGTAGTGATTGGTGTGCCAGCGCCATTGTTGCTCTGGAGATATGGAGCAAAGCTAAGGACTCTCAGTAAATTTGGTGTTGCTGAATAGAATATGACTTCTTCGTTATCAAGAATTAACACTTCTCTGTCATGCCTCTTCTGGCTGATGATCAGATGCCTAAGCACATCATAAATACACACGTCTAGCTATCTACTTAGCAAAGGGCTTTCAATCCGTACATGTATTGCCTGAAACACGACTCGAAATGCTCGCAATGCAGGAACATGAAGAGAGAACTTCCACAGTTGCCGATCACACGCTCTTATACCGCCGGTGATTCCCGCCATTTATTCCCTTGAAATCGATGCTAGGTATATCTCGTAGTTGTAGTTGGTTCAGTGTGAATAGTGGCAGCAATTTCTGGCTTTCTCGCAACCCAATCAGCAGGCGGTTCCGTCATATGCCTACCCTGGCCATTATAGTCAGATGCATGAGATTGCAGGATTCTATTCTTTGTTTCCTTCTCCACGGCGTGCTTCCAATCGTTTTCCAGCCTTTGATCGTACATAGCCCAGAGACGAGGCAGGTATTGGACATCCTGGATGCAGTAGCGAAGAATATCCGAAGATAAAGGTCGCTGGTTGAAGACAGCATAACTTCCGCCCGACTGTGGGTTGAATAGGTTGTGTCCCATCACCTTGACAGCTCTCCAGGCGAAGATTTCCTCGGGCGTCAATGGGGCATTCCTCTCGAGGCATTTTGCCAATCCGCTGAGAAACCCTGCCTTGTTGTAACGTGAGGCGAACTCCATGAGCTGAAGATCTTGTATCCCGTCCAGATTGATTTTGAAGTGGTGGAACAGAGCATCTGAGTCGTTTCTAACATCAAAGAAGACCTTCTTTATGTTGGGGTCCTCTAAGAACCCCTTGATTGTTTTGTCTGTTCTCTCGCCTGGGGTTGAGAAAGCTTTTTCACCGAGAGTGTGGATATCGAGGAGGTATGTGTGTTGTTTCGGAGCCACATATAGCTGGAGGATGGATATGATGCCATGCCTACTGAGGTTGTCGCCTTCTAGATCAACATAATGCGATGGAAACGTGTCATTGGGGAGTCCGCTGAGATAGTCGACCAAGGTAGAAATACCTTCTGGCGTATTGACGAGATCGTATGCGAGGGGTGTCATTGAATTGCTATCATAAGCTGATGCAGAGTCAGGACTCGAGCCGACTGGCTTAATCTCATTCGTCGTTGATGCTTCCATCGTATAGTGATGCTGCTTTTCCGTTCTGGGCAGCCGGAATTGAACTGTCAAGTTGGTCTTGGAAGGTGTAGTTGAGCAAAGTTTGACGTGACTTTGCGCCTCGCCTGGCTTTCTGATGGGTGTCCTGAAATGGTCGACGTCACTACCACAACAATTTTGAAATTTCCAAATGCGTGAAAATGGCACCTGCTGGGCGCAAACACTAAAGCGGTCTAGTTCTCAATAACCGTTGCGCGCGGACCCGTCCCTATCCCCCGTTGATGCGTGTCTTAGTTTCAACGAACTTGCTTGGAGCTTGGCCTCGATAAAAACTTCTCATCACCTCTCTCAATTCTTTGTCAATTCTTTGTCAATTCAACGGCGTGGCTTCAGATTGTGATTCATCTCAAATGAGTCAGGGGTTAGTAGAAAGTATGATATCAAGTTGTCCTATGTGAACCAATCATGAAGATCAGGACACTCTGCCTCATTTATGTTCTTGTGGCAACTTTGAACCCTGATGGAAGACCTTACCGTTGATGCTAAGATACCGGATGGTGTCGGGTACGCAAGTATGAAAGTAAACCAGCCCTTAAAATCAGCCTATAATATCACAAAGGCTCTCAAGGTTTAGAAAGTTGAGTACTAAAATATTTTTGACCGTTCTCAGTATCTCTGTTTGTTACTCGTCATATACTCGGAAAGGGCATCGTAAACGACAGCCTGGTGGGGAGTCCGGATCCAATAGGAGTGATGTGAAGTCTGGATGCATTCCATCACCCATCGCCAATCATCGGGTGTTGAGATATCGCTACCCCGCTTAGAGTATGCATGTCAGACAGTTGCCTACAGCCTGATACAGAATTGCCGAAGGTTGCAGGCTCAAATATCTAAATACGGCTCATGGATCCTCCATCCATCATATGGAGGTTGGATTTCTGCTCCAATCGCATCCTACTAGCATGTCGTCGACCACTGAGGAAGCCACGGCCGTGGCTGGTAACCGATTAGATTTTACTCTACATATTTTCCCCTTTTCTCTGTACTCCATCATGACCAGACTTACGTATGCATTTGGGCACAGAGGTTCGGGAAAGCTGAAGTTGGACATGCAACTCGCGCTAGTCAATTTACACCGAAATGAGAATCTCTCTGCAGACTATCTTTTGACAGTCAATTCGAAGGGTCAAGTGAGGAACCCATCGCTTTCTCAGCCTGATTAGCTGTAGTCTTTCTTTGTACCACCAGCAGAGGCAAATGCTCTGACAATCATGGCTTCAATAAGGTTCCAACCCTGACAGGGGAAAGTCTCGACAGACCATTGACAAGTTCATTGAAAATCTCCTACTGGCTGTGCCAACGGTATCCCCATCTCTTGCCGCGAGAACACGAAGCGCAAATAAGATCGCGTCTGGCCAGGATACACGACATCCAAGCCCTTTCACTCTCTGTACCTGATAAGAAAATTCGCGAATACGGAGTTCCCAATATTGCTGCCGAGCAACTGAGCTCAGTCGGTGAAATCTCCGAGGACTACCGGAGTGCATTGCAGTTCAAAGCCGAGTTGTAAGTTCTCGCAATCAATCTGCAGCACTTGCATGTGTGATCAGAAAGCTAACAAACAGTGCAGCCACAGGAAACACATGGAGAGTGCGCTAGAAGCCGATCAAGTAGTCTTGGCAGAGTCCAAAGTATTGGAGGTCTTTGGTGAGATTAGCGATCATTATCACGAGGGAGACGTATGGCTTTTCGGTCAAGCTGTTGGCCCGACTATCCTGGATGCTCACTTGGTCCCGCTAATTACCCGTCTTCAAGATTGCGGGAGGCAAGATCTGGTACCCGGGATCTTGGCGGCGTACGCAGGTCGAGTCAGATCGACGGATGCATGGGGAGAAGCGACGCATGGAAGACCAACTATGTGGGATGTTTCTATGGGCCATGTAGCTGACATGGAGCTATAGAGATTTCGATAACAGATTTCATAGTCTTCATTCAGTCGGATTGTGATGTCACCCCTCACTTCCGAACGACCGTCACACAACCGTTCACATTTCCCCTCATTATCACGACAAAGGTAAGCAGTGCCCCTCCAACGAAATAAGATCCAAACTCCCATGCCTGTATCCACTCAATAGGTCAGGAACAAATCTACATGTTCCCATCAAATGATCCAATCAATTGGCACCATGACCTGCCCGATGAGCTAGAGCAAGCTGCGGCTACACCCGTTATCAATGCTTCGACGATGAACCGTCACACCAAGACAATTTTCGTTTGAATCGTTGCCTAAACGTTTGCAGCCTGTTTGTGAACACGGTTAGGCCCAGACTGGGTTAGACAATCAGCTACACCGCGTCCTAGGCGGGGCTCTCAATCCTACCCCATGCTGACGGCAGGGATTCTTTGAGAATCTCACGCTCACATTGGTGGGTTCGGTTTCGCCCTGGCGTATCCCACAATTTGTGTTCCGAGGTTGGTGGGCACAGATATTATCTCGGGCTGTCTCCGCTCGCATTCCTGCACCTCGCCCTCGGACTCCCAAAGTTCTTTCTCATCAGGCTGCCCGCTCACCGAGGGCGTCCAACGGTCATTTGCCCCTGACCGGCACGCGCACCACGTCAGTGGCTGGTTCGGACTTGAGACCAACAGACTGACAACAAGGCTGGCTCGAGCCTTGACGGATATTCGTACCGGTTGTCTTGTGTTTTTAGCGTAACTATGGCTCGGAAAGGTAGCCGAAAGGTTAGGACGGGATGTTTAACCTGCAAGTAAGTTCCATCTATTGCCGTCCGATTGGATCGCGGGAGATGAGCCCGAGAGTAAGGTTTTCAAGATGAGTTGACGCGTCGTCTAACGCTCGCTAGAGTACGTAAAATCAAGTGCGATGAGAGCAGACCATCCTGCAAGCGCTGTACCGCGACTGGCCGCAAATGCGATGGCTACCCACACGTCGCCGACTTGACAGACGTCTCATCCAGCTCCCCGGGTTCGGGTCCGTCTGTGGTCCTGACGGTCCAGCCAAGTCGCGCCTCTCCGGGAGTCAGTTCCCCAAGCGACAACCGCGCTCTGCAATACTTTGCTGAAGCCGTGGGGCCGCTCCTCTCAGGGGCCGTGGATCCTTACTTCTGGACGCACATAGTCATGCAGTTCAGCACATTTGAGCCGGCGGTAACGCACTCCATCCTAGCCATCAGCGACCTCTACGAGCAATTCCACACCGGAACTGACGAGATTGTTGCCCCGCGGGACTACAGCTTTGCTGTGCGCCACTACAATGCGGCCATGAGAGAGCTGATTGGCATGAAGACGCAGGACAAGCACCCCACGGTCCTGCTTGTCTGCCTCCTCTTCATCTGCATCGAATTTCTGCAGTCTGGGCGCGAAGCCGCTATTAAGCACTGCAAGCATGGGGTCGCGCTCCTTCGAAATACCCACAGCGAGTTCCCCTGGACCAAGGAGCATCTTCTCCCACTTTTCCGACGCCTCACAGAGTACTCATTCTTCTTCAGCGGTGAAAAGGCCGACTTCCCGGACCTGAGCGGACTGGAACATCCTATGCCCCCAAGCTTTTCCTCGTTCCAAGACGCCCAGTTGATGATTGACGATCTCTACTGCCAAACCCTCCAGATTATGAAGCAAGGATATCCATTTCGTTCCCTGTCACCAATAGGAAATGGCGTTCCTCCAAAATTATTAGCGCGGCAAGAATATGTCAATAGTATGCTCGACCGGTGGAGCATTCTCTTCGCCCAGCTGAACAACCAAAGCAAATACACGTCCTCGCCCACAACTAAGGCTTTCGAGGAAAAACCAGACTACGTACCGAATATGCTGCGCGGTTTCCTCTTCACTCGATACGAGTGCTGCCGTATTTGGCTGAATATGGCGTTCACTAACAATTTGACTGGTTACGACAAGTACGTGCCAAATTACAGCCAACTAGCAAAAAATCTCGCCGAAATGGTCGTTCAAATATCAGAACACTCAAAGATGGAAGGCGTCCATGCCAAAACGTCCAAGTTCATGTTCGAAACGGGGTACACGCCAATGTTGTTCTTCTTTACGACGACATGTCGTCATCTGGAGACGCGGCTGGAATTACTCCGGCTGATGCCCATCCTCGGACTCCCGCGAGAGAATCTATGGGAGATGGCGACGCTTGTTGCCGTGGCGCGGAGGGTCATTGAGCTCGAACACGGCATTTCGCTGGACCCTGCCGGGCGGCCTACGGTCCCGGTCTCACCCTCCGCGCCTCTGCCGCCAAACGAAAAGAGGGTGGCGGATATCTGGACGGAGCCCAAGACTGAAGAAAGAAATATGAACGGACACATTGTGCGTGGAAGAGTGGTTGGGTTCTTCAGACGTGATAAGCCTGATGGTAGCACATCTCTTCACACAGAGTTCGTGGAAGTAAGAAATGTGAAGGAGGAGTTGGGCGAGGGAATTGCGACAGTAGTGGTTCCATAGTATATACTTTGTACGAGGGGCCCAAAAGGGATGATCATTAGCTAATACCAAGGCTTCCTGGAGCGACATGGATCTTCGGGAACCCAGCTATCGGTGTGCTTCTTTCTTATCAATCCAATAAAAATACCAAGTTCAGCGGAGGTCCTTTGATTGCGACGCTTCCTAGGTCAACTATACCTCTTAAAATCCGACGTGGTTGAATATTGCAGTGATATGGTGTTTCCTTTCAGATCTATTCTACCCTTTTCCTGTAATTTGAAGATTTTCATCTAGTTATTCCGGACTTTTGTGAAAAGCGATCTTTTCCAGTTGCTCTCTCGAAACCTGCTGAACACATTCTCCTTCCGTGGATTAATGTTCGAATTCCATCTCGACAAAAGACACCGCGGAGGACATCAGCCTGAACTACAACATCCACCCTTGTTCTTCCTCTTACTACATTCCAGTCTTCTCTAACCATCAGCATTGGCCTCATCTACGTGCATCGAATGCTCCGCTGCTATGATCGTTCCATCTGCTAGATGCCATGGTGAAAGGACACATGCCCAATCTCACTTAGCTGTCTAACGTACGTGCCTCAAGAGGTTCAAGGAAGTGCTCATTCGACAAAGCCTATTGCTGACTCGGCGTAATGCGATTCTAGGGAGACAACAAAAATGCATCCCCAGGACTCAGTACAATCACCAACAGGAATAGTCAACAATGAGAATGGTATTGAAATATTACAATCTACTCTTCTCATGACTTACGTGCTGGAACACCAATTTCTTCCCTTGCCCTACCAGGTAGATATCCCATGCCATTACCTTGGTCGCCAGCTAGCACACCCTGCGTTATTCGTAACATGTCGTCTGATCAGTTCAGCCTACAGCTGCAAACACAATGCGAAAACTTCTTGGGGTACCCCAGCTATTTGCTTCGCCGCCGCGCGAATGGCCAAAGGCCACATGGAGATACGTCGGGGCTCACGTGGAGTCTTCACCAGTCGGCGTTTGATTGTCACAGCTACGCGCTTCAAAGCACTTCTCGCCTGCACTGTTATGAGTTTGATCGCAGTATCGAGAGAAGCCCACGCGAGACATGTTTTGAGACTGATGAGTTAGACTAGTCAAGAATCCTTGGAGATGTTCCGTAGAGCACGTATGGATATTGTTCGGATATAAAGTCACAAAATCCGCAAGTCGTCCTTTGCTGACAGTTTCTCCTTAGATCCATGACATCTGTTCTGATTAACCTTTTGGGAATCCTGGCATATCGAACCACAGCAAATCCCGAGAAGCTTGACGTAATATCCTTTCAAACTTTAAGGGTAGTATTTCCGCCTATCGGCCGTCTAAAATGGAACTCACCAAGACCTTGCTCGCACTCGTGTCAATCCTCGCTTTCGCTGGTTCGTCATAACTACGTTACTAAAACCTATTTTTGACACGCAGCATGCTGACTTATTGCAGAGGCACAGAAAGCGTGCAAATTCGGCGCTTGACAGAAATAACTGGGTGCGTGCCGTGACGATTTCGGTTCATGTGAGATGCTGAAAAGCTTATGTCCGTAATGGGACAAAATAAGCTGAATTTTGTGGGCGACGATTCATCGGAATTTCTAGTGTCGGTGAGTGGGTTGATGGAGAGTAGATATCGCATCATTGACCTAGGTTAAGGCTCAACTTAGAAGGACGAATTCAGATGGGCACGACCAATGAGCATGCCGACAAGATTGTAGTCATTGGTGTCTGACTCACGATTCGTCTGATTGTAGTGCAGCAGAAGGAAATAGAGTTATCGAAATCTCAATTCCCGTTTTGGCTCCGGTTGGAACACACCGTTCGTCATCGTGAAGCAAACCTACATCTGGGGGCCTGCCCCCACACACCCGGCTATGTACTTGAGATAAAGTATTCTTATCTCTGAGACCTCAATGTTCATCTGTTGCAATATCATCCATACAGGAGCTGCTTATCAGATTCCCATATCTAGACGTATGCCCCAACTGACACTCAGCGCCGTCTTTTGATGTCTTTGGCACACGGCTTGCCAAATTTGCCCTGATACCTGCTATCATATTGCTACTGACTACAGGTAGGACCTCTAAAGTACTACATGTGAGAGTCGCCTTTCGGAAAATCCGGCTTTACATGCTCGTCACATTATTTCGACTTTCCCATGTTAAAAGTCTCTCGGATTGTGATGAGATCGCCTTCCAAATTCGTTCGTATAATAGGGCGATGTGCCAGAGTCGCGCCCAAAGGGTGCCTGTGATACCACATCGCAATGGCACCGATTCCCATTTCGCCTTCGTACGTGTCACCAACTCCTTTCTATCCCATAGTCAATTGTCTATATTTGAATTTAAAGACAGGACATGAACTTTTCGTAAATTTCGTCGTGATCTCAACGCCCATGTCGCTGCTCATGCCTGAGCACCTCGTAATTCGGCGGCACTTATTTCAATATCGTCCTCATCTTCCGAGTGCCTCCCTTCCCTCTCAAATGTCTGATCTGCGTCGGCTTCGTCGTCGTCTCGCACATGGCGCTCGCCTAGTTCTGTATCAGCATCATCAAGCGCTTCTGCTGTTTCGAGGCCGATTGTTGTCGGTGTTTTTGATCGCCTCTGCTCCCAACTCTTTCTCGTGCTCGTGCTGTTGCCGTCGGGATCAAGTGGAATAGTAACGGCATCATCCCTTAGTGTGGATATGCCGCGTGATGGTCGTGTTAGGGTCCGTAATGTTGACTCCTGGCCAGGTGACGTAATCCAGTTGATCACCAGGGCCGAGAAAAAGACTAGAAAGCCTCGGTCAGACTTGTCTACCTCAGACGCTGCGCGAATACTCACTATCAGTGTTGCAGCATAGCAAGCAAAGCCATGCCACCTCCCCATTCAAAGCCATGAGAACACTCAGATTTCTAGAGTCCCGATTAGTGCTAGCTCTCGTCAAACCATCAATGGAAAACTTACGTCACACTGCTGACAAGGGTGCAGCAAGAACCGATGAAAGTGCGTATCACGAGTTTTCGTAGCCGAACATTAGGTGGAGCTCTGGGAATGCGACGATTACGCCAGTCCAATGTCCATGGTTTCCAGAAGTTGTACTTTACGGAGTGTAGACCTGGGCAGCATCAGCGACCGTACAACGTAATTGTGTCGTTAGTGGCTCACTCAGTAAAGGAAGTAAAAATAAAATTGTGAGATAAACCTGGTCTACGTTAGATCAAGGGTGGGTGTCACGAACCGAACCCATACTCACGTTCACAGCTGCGTCGAAGGAGATGAGTGGCAGCAACACAGGCTGTTCCATCCCAATAATGCAGATGCCATTCTCGAAATGGGTAATTCGGCTTGGGAGATGATTAGCCGAAGGATAGTATATAGAGTCATCCAGACATACAAAATAAAGTTCATGATAACAACCAGGACGAACACGCCTAGCGGAAACATTAGTTTATAGAGACTATGAGAGATAGAAGCTTCGAAACGTACCCAACATGCCGAATGAGTTGAAAAGATAGAGTTTTGACTTTAAGCGCCTTTTTCTCGTTTGTCTAATGATATGCTACACATTGATGTGAGTCGCAAGAGGTAAATATGCCGCACAGATTGACTTACTGCCCTATCAACCATGAAGAGGTAGATGAACTGTTCACGCTGTTAGATACCATTATAGTGCATGCGGTCGACACGCACTTACCAACTAATCCCGTGGTTAGTCAAAAAGTCGCTGAGAGTTGTGACCAGTCTGGCTTACCTTAGTAGACACATATGCCCCCAAACAGAAGAGGGTCGCTGCGGAACAAGTGTCGAAGTTCAGGTCGGCTCCAAATCCGAATTGTAGGATTGAAGTGCCGAATACAAACAGAAAGGAGAAGAAGTAGATGAGTACCACGACTTTGAAAGTTAGTAAACGTTATGGACAAATGCGTATAATTACGAGGGACCCTTACGCCACATCGTCCATGGTAATGCCTTCCAGTCCTTCACTGATGTCCATCTCATCACTGTCAAGATGTTAGCACTCTGCATTCGACATCGAGTATGTCATGAAAGCACTGACCAAAAAGACTAGCAAGAAGACAGGCCGATATCATGGCGACGATGATGCTGACGACCTTCCCGGCGAGAGGCTCCGCCTCATGATTGATGCTTAAGCGGCGCATCACCGCCTCGATGCGTTCCAACTCCATAGCTCCAGCTCCTACGTGCTGTCGCAAATTGCTATTGAGGCCCCATCAAGAAAATTGTCGTTAGTTTCCAGCCCGGAGAAACCGATCCTAGATGTGCCGAGCGGAAGCGGAGGTGCGTGAGTAAAAACAGGGCGAAGCGGAGGCCCGCGATGAATCAATGTTTCGAGGTCCCTTGACGACGACGATGAAATTGGTCGATGCTTCCGCTGACAATTTCTCGTTTGTCCTTGTAGAGGATAAAATGGTGCGCTCTCTTCTGTACGGTGAGGCGGGAGGGGGTGATGGGGAATTCTGTGAAACGGCACGGGGCAACAGGGAAAGATGGGCATTGACTGGGAAACTTTAGCATTGCTCTTTGGGGGGGCGGGATCAATCGGATCTTGTTCCTCATGTATGGAAATCTAAGGGATTCTTGCGCACGCTCTCATAGATAGCTGCCGCACGTGGCAACCTAGTGCCGTGCGTGTGCGCGGAATGTCCAAGCGGTGATGAACAAATACCGTCAACTCTCGACGAATAGAGTTTTGGTCAAACGCGCCATGCAACGGTAGGATGGTGGCTTACCAGCCAAACCTGACTCGTGTTCTGCCTCTTTCCATCCACGACGTTGCCTGCGGCAATTTTGTTCCGTCACGGTTCGTTCTCGCTTGGACCGGAAGCATTGGGTTTAACCAAGAAATCGACTCTTTGAATCCGTCGACAATGGAACAATGGAAGGAAATGGCGCAGCCACGTGACACCGCCACGAGTCCGATCACTTGGAACCGGGTTTCTGTCTTCGTCATCCGAGCACTAAGGGTCTTGTGCGAACAAAGGTTCTTCCGATTTTTTGGAATCGTGGTTTCTGTTTTGGGATCACCTTTCAGACCTTGCGTCTACCTCCTAGACAGCCCCGTTCAGAGTCGGCCGAGATGTTCGCGGCTCTCCTCCCCGCCGGCCATATCTTCAGGGGGGTTACGGGGTGGCATGGATGGGCAGATCGAACCTGGACTCAAACAATCGCGCGATAGTCGTCAAGAAACATGTTTCCAGGGTGAAGGTGAACACGATTCACTCATCTGTGGATTGGCTTATAAAAACGGCATGAAAGACACCTTGGTGTTGTTAAGAAGTAGTCAACAATATCCGACCTTCTCCGATCAGCCTTTTCCCCGAAACTCAACTTTTCTTCGGCATTTCAGCTTGCTAGAAAAAGCACATTGCATCCTTCGGACTATTCGTCATTCACTTACATCAGACACAATGCGTTCTTCAACCACCCTCATGTCTACCGTGTTGTTTCTCACAGCTACTGTCTTCGGGTAAGCGTTCCCCCACTCGGCTAGATCTCCGTGGCTCTAGATCCGTTAGATCCTGCATGCGCATGCTAAGGCGTTTTGCGCAACACACAGACAGGGAACTGGAGAATACGGGACGTACTACTGCATGACAGTGGAGGGAAAGCCAGCCCCGAGCAACAATTTCTGCAATGCAGTAAAAGGCGCAGTCCTCCCTTCCCCTGGCGTAAGTGTCCAATCTAGTGGTGAGCAGTGTGGTGGTTTTGGTGGCTGATGAATGGTTTTTAGTTTTGCTGCATTCGCTCCTCCGACTTTGACCGACTCCAGGCTCTCTCGAAAGGGTGCGCAGATAATGGCCTGGTACTTGGACAGAAGAAGGTTCCTTGTAGCCCATAGATCAGAGAATGCAGTACTAATGAATTTGAGCGAACTGTATTCTGCCCGAAGTTTCCTGTCGTCACAGTCACTGAGAAATTCAAGCTTGCCCTGCCTTGTGTCTTATTCTCGTCTCTTGAGTGTGTTGATAATCGATAAGGGCACTGTTCGCCACTTTTCACATCTATGATGGACCCATATTCGAATGATGAGGTATAATTGAACCAGTACAGTAAACACTGACCCCAGATGGTATCCACTGAATAGAATTCGTTCCCGCCCCCTGAACATTCTGGGTATATCCGATGAGAGCGGGACCCGGAAGATCATTGTCTCAGGTAGAGGCCGACAGCCGTCATATAGTGGTGAACGGGGTTTTTGTTGAGGGCGCTAGTCAGCAACATGGGCTTCCCAAGTACGCCGCCAGTATTCTCGGGTCTACCGATATGAAGCTTCGGCTGTAAGAGGGAACGGCGGCAACAAGTCCTACTTCGAAACTTCCTATGCGTAAATAAGCCTGCAAGGTGTGTGGCACTGATCAAAGTCTTGGCACGAACCCCAGGCGCTCGGGTATGAATCCGGCTCCCACTTCGAGCTTGTTTGCGGATCCCACATCTCCACACCTCAAGGAATGAAGCCGTCATGGTTCTACTGTGTACAGTAACTCCAGTAGACTCCAAGCAGGACCGAAGTGCGCGCGGTTGGTGTGTACTACCTTTAGAGTCTAGGTACTAACGAAGGCGTGCCATAATGCACTAGCGCAGAGCTTGGTGATGCGACTGTCCTCCTAATCATCTTCGGGTAGTTTTGATGCGATACAGTTCCGGACCACAGCGTCTGCTATCTAGGTTCATGTCAAGTCTAGTGCGAATATGCACAAAGCTAGAGCTGTAGTTACTCAGCTCATGTCGCGCCAAAGAGTTCTCCGTTATTTGTGTCCAAGTTGTAGCACTGTATACCGTTGCCAGGAAAAGCTCCAATTGGTATGTAACATAAGATCGTTGGCAATGGCTTCGAGATTATAATGCGATGCGATATACAGCATTTTACCTAGAGCTTCCGTCTCGTCAGCCGTACCCAGTGAGACTTTTCTTTTGAGTCTAAGCGCCATTTTCTGATAATTGTTAGAGTGAAATTAGAAGTTGATTATTCAAGTTGTCTTAACCCCAACGCTGCGATGGCGGTTTCAGCGTGTTTCTGTATTGATCATATCCAGGCCAGATACACATAGATCGAGACTATAAGACATATGAAAGCTTGAGCGTAGGTGACCCATAGGAAATTTCGCTCCTCACAGAGTAGTAAAGCCACTTTCTACTACTTGTGGCTCACACTTCATTCGTGTCCTGACTACTTCTTAGCTTACTTGGGAGCGGACATAAGCCCGAGATTCACAACACTAGATCCGAAAATACGTAGAATTGATCTTGAGACTATCTAGGTTCCGCTCCTGCATGTGTCATTGCGGCGGTCCGTGGGTTGCGAGACACATGAGCGTCTTCGCGGACAGACTACTCCATGTCAGCCTGAAAGGTCATACTAGCATCGGTCCTGAGTATTTCCTCATCAAGAGATTTTGTGTCTCGCTGATTGGTCGGATCAGTCATACCGTCCGAACATCTCTGTCCGGAGGGTGTTGCCTCAAACAATATATGCTGTTGCCACCAAGCCTTCAGTTGCAGTTTGATGACAGCTTTTAGCTCTGACTGATTTCAATGTCAGAAAAAGTTCGATTTGGCTTCCTCAATTGCAGGCCATGACTTTATCAGTTCTCCATTTGACGTGATAAGCGTACCGAGTTGGTAATCGCATAGAGTGATTAGCGAAAGAATCTTATGATGTTTTGGCTGACTCTGCATGGTCGAGTATTATAACCCTAACCCTAACCCATGTCGTCCTGACTATTCTCGATTCTCGAAACGCGATAAGCAGTTTTGACCGGTATCGAAGTTCCTCCGCTTTCCTTCGCCGACTGAATAATTGTGTTTGCTTTGATGTTGATTACAGTGCGGGACTGCTAAAGCAAGGCCCGCAGGGCAAACCTTTCAATGATAAAGGCTTGACCTCTCTTCTCGTTCTGATACTCTTGCATCCAATACATTTGTATTTCTGCTACCAATAGCTTGATTTATGGATAGTGAGCCCGAACTCTCTGAGCATTATAGGGATATCTTACAACTTGATACTTAGAGTCAGAAGCAGTCAATGTAGGAGCTGCAAATCTAGATTATGGCCTAGTGTACGCACATTTCCTGCAGATATGCTCAAGTGCCTCCATGTCGGTAGGACTAGACTCATCTGTAGTGATTCAAAATGGCAATATATACCACCCCAACAAGCCTCCACAGAGATTCACTGACGTGTTACGATTCAGTACTCCGATAGATTACAATTGCCATGCTACTTAATTAAGAGCGAGTGGAAAATGCCCTGAGCGGAGCTGATCAGGCTAGCAATTGTGATATTGCTGACCGACGACGCAGTGCTTACGCCAAGCGTCCCCCTCCCGATGCTTGATCCTTCGGGAGCACCCGCCACTTGCTTGCATTCGAGTAGCCAATCCCAGTGATCAATTCGTCGAAATTGACGTCGCTTCCTGCAGTCTTGATTCGATACGCTGCCACCGGAGGGCTGCCGTCAGATATCATCGACTGACTGTGTCTCTGTCGATGTTACATTCCCGTCAGCCTCGCAAGTAGCCAATTTGATGAGCAATCGCACTTTTGAAAGGATCCAGCCCCCGTCCAGCTGCACCTGCTATTCACATTTGCTGACAACTGCGGGGTCGATATGATGATCACGGCAACTGGTCTTGTATAAATTATGAGATGAGCCTCACAAAATCGGGTCACTGTGCATAACACCTAGTTTAGCTGATTTACTTCATGAGCACTATCGGGCCGTATTCTCCGCGAGAAACCACCCATCATGGCAAGCACAAACTACTCAATGTACCAGCTCAGCGCCGACCACACATTCCATTTTGAAATCCTCCGCGCCCTCAGCCAATCCGTCTACGACGGCGCCGACCTCGGCGAAGTCCTCACCACCGCCAACAAAATCATCCCCGGCGACTTTGCGAGCTACGCAACCTCCTTCTCCACCCTCGCCTACAGCGTCCTCGACCGCGCGAAGAGCATCGCAAAGAGCAAGTTCCCCGTCTCCGCGCGCAGCGCCTTCTTCGCCGCGGCGACGTACTTTCGAAGTGCCGACTTTTACCTCCACGAGAACGCGTCGGATCCCCGCATCTACGAGTTATGGGGCAACCAGACTGCCGCGTTTGATGAGGGCCTCGCGTTGTTGACGGTGCCGAATCAGCGTGTGACGATTGAGACGGCGGACTTTGATATCCCAGGTATCTGGTTCACGCCTGACGATGAGGTGACGCAGCGCCCGACGATTATTATGGGCAACGGGTACGATGGGTCCCAGGAGGAGATGTATCACGCCATGGGCGCCGCCGCTCTCGAGAGGGGATATAATGTCCTCACCTACGAAGGGCCCGGCATGCCTTCCGTTCGGCGGTACCAGGACGTCGGCTTCATCTACGATTGGGAGCGAGTAATCACCCCCATCGTAGACTGGCTCCTCGAGAATCCCGAGGTAGTCGACCCCGCCTCAATCGGCCTCCTCGGGTTTTCCTTCGGTGGCTACCTCGCTCCCCGCGCCGCGGCCTTCGAACACCGCCTCGCCGCAGTCTTCGCCGTCGACGGCGTCTGGGACTGGCCGGTTGTCGTGAACGCTACCCTCGGCGCCGAAGCCATGGCCATCTACGACTCGGGCGACAAGGCGGCCTTTGACGAGTACGTGAAGCGTTTCCTGCAGCCCGGGGTACCCGCGACGCTGCGCTGGGGTCTCGGGCATGGGATGTGGGCGTTCAACACGGCTTCCGCATACGACTTTGTGACGCTGTCGCTGAATTATCGAATGGAGCCCGTGGTGGATCAGATCCGGACGCCTGTCTTTGTGGGCGATGCGCAGAACGATTTGTTCTTCAAGGGCCAGGCGTCAGTTCTTGCGGAGGCGTTGGGGGAGTGGGCGTATTTGCATCATTTTACGGAGGAGGATGGGATTGGCGAGCACTGTGGAATTGGGGCTTTCAAGCAGCATAATCAGGTGATCTTTGACTGGTTTCAAAACCTGTTGGATGCCAAGAACGGAAAATAGAGAGCATTTTCTTTTTGTACAGTTCAACAGTTCCTAGCTTGGATGCCAAGTTTCTCAATTCTGGTTGCCGGCTTGAGTGACCTTGGGAAACTATCGAAGTAGCTGTTTTCATGGTTTTGTGTTCTGCTGATGACTTTGCGAGTCTGAAAGCAGAGTCCCATCTAGATATGTCGGGTAAAATCTTCAGCTGGAACTACGTGCCGATTGTGGCTACCTTAGACAAGGAAGCACGTATTGACAGACTGTAAGTGATTGCAGCCTCACCACTTCGAGTTCCGTTGCCTTTAGGTCAATAACGTCAGCCTCTGCCGGAAGGAAAGTACGACAACGACCGCTCACCCACCATCAAAGGCGGTAACCCTTAAAACACCAACCTGATATTGTTGTTTTGAAGAAAACTGTCTTAGACTTGCTGCAGAAACGTACGCTCACTCACCTAATCTGAATTGACTGCTTCAAGATAGCCGAACTCAGCCTTAAAAGTTTAGCATGCAATGCGCAAATGAAAGCTGTTAATAGTCGAGTGCAGATAGGCTGAAAAGGCTGAAAAGGCAGAGAGGGAGGTGCATACTGCACTTACACGGTGGATACTCTTTGAGGCCTCAGCTTCAATATCGGGATTGACGATTCCATGCTCAGATGTGGCTTACGTCGTATTCATCTTCTTCTCACCTTGTCATCATTTTCAACTTACAAGACTTGGACGGCGGCGGGGTTACGTCAGCTTGGTAGGTGAAATTAAGGTTGTGGACCGCGCGTTGGGGGCTGTAATTCTCATTTCCCAGCCAAGACGCCACCTCCCACTTGCAAGGAAGAAGAAAAGCAATACAATCCCACATGGCACCCAATAATAGAAAACCTCCGAGATTTATTTTTTCAACGATCAAATCCGCACAGGGTAGGGGGGCAGGAGTGGATGTTTTTCGGCAGCTGCATGAATCTCAATTTCTTCTCTCCACCAAGGTACCGCCCACTCGCTACTCATCCACATCGTGGCCGACCACATCACCACACATCACCATCAGCCTTCCTTGAGCACCAGCGGACCCTCAGCTTCACAACGAGATCCAATCATCGTCAGCGTCGATGGTTTAGTGGTAAAATTCTCCGTTGCCATCCAGCAGCGTCGGGGAGCCGGGGGTTCGATTCCCCCTCGACGCAATTCTTTTGTTTCTCTGGCCGGGGGACTATGGATATAGTCTTTTTTGGGTGTTTTCGTCCACCGTCCGGGCTCCGGAGCCTCGGACTACGGGGTTATGGCACGCCGAAGGACGAATTTTCGGTGTGTATTACACGGCCGAGATGCAGAGTTTGCTTTCTTTTACGAAATGGAAACACTGCATCATGGGGGACCGCGGCTCTCATTACAGTAACCTAGACACAGATAAACGGGCCGAGCCGAAATGCAGAAATGGTTTGTTCCCTTAACTAAGTAGTAGTCTGGACGATGACGCGCGGAATTCATATCCCTCTTACCCACCGTAGGTAGGTAGGTACCCTGGGTAGGCGATAACGTGAACGAAGCCGACGGGATATGAAATTCAGACACCTTGGAAATCGCCAAGAGCTATTACGCCCTAGGTGGTAACGCCCTAGGGAGCAACGCCCTAGGGAGCTGGGCTTTGCCAGGTCGCATGTTCCAGACCAATGAGGTCATCCAGCTTCTTCAAGTGAGGCCAAACCTTGAAAGGAATTGTCCCATGTCGAACACCGTGGAGGTGATCCCTGATTCAAGTGCTGATTCAGCAAATGCCAAACTTGACTCGGCGGGGCGCAGCGGGAGAGGTGGTTCACCCGACCCGCGAAACTCCGTGGAACTTGACCCCCCCGCCTTTCCCCTGTCGTCGGATTAGAAATCTGGCGCAAAGCTTGGCGGAATCGGGGCGCACGCCGGATGGGTCATGTTTACCAAGACCTTACGAATAGTGAGCCTAGAAGGATTCGAAAGGGAGCACCAAGGTTTCTCGAAACGGCACAAATCGCGCCGCAGACTGGGCGACCGCCTCTTGCTGCTGCTGCATGCATAGGTAGGTATGCTGGATGGCTGGCCTGCTGGTGGTGTGTTTAGTCTCCGGAAATGCTGCGGTACACGGCAATTGAGCCATTCATGACGCGGGAGACCCCTGCGGTAGCTCCCCACCATGACGCACACGACCCCTAGTGCATTTTCGGGGCCGTCTGTGAGGGGCAATTTTTGGAACGGATTGATGGCCGAGATGGAGGGGCCGAGCCGAGGATGTGAATTTTTGACAAGAAGAAGAGAGGGAGCTTGCTGTTGGAATGATGGACAGATTCACGGAGCTTCGGTGGTTCGAGTAGAATGCAATTGGGACTTTTGGCCGGGTTCTGCATCCTAAATACCTTGTTATCGAAGAAGATGAATCCTTGGTGAGTCATTCGGCATGCAGAGGTCGAATCCATCGTAGAAAAGGTGCACCCTTCTAGGTTACATTCTTCAAAAGACCTACCTAGATGGTCCAGGGGCATCTTCTCGTAGCGCCAGCAAAGACTCCGAATGCCGAGTGGAGCAGAACGTCGTTGATCGGTCCCTAAGGTGGCGTGGCGGGGATAAAGCCAGGTTCTAATTACAAAGCAAAAATGTTTCAGAGCGGTGGACGTCAGTTTGGGGGCTCCGCTGCTGCGAACCAGAAAGCTGAATAAACAAGACAAGGTGCATGAAGAAGTGGACATGCGGGTTATTGAGACAATACAAAAACCCTCATCCCTCCCAGCCTTGTCTAATCCCGATTTCTTAAAACTCTAAGACATAGAGCATCAAGACCAGCGTCACCCACAGACACGTTCATCCCTCCAACATTAGACTTTGCGACAAACCTCCCCAAAACAACCACAGCGACAAACCTCCCCAAAACAACCACCACCATAGACACACACAAATCACCAAGATGGCACCCTCAAGATACGCCGCCGAGGCCGTGGACCCTAAACCCCTCGCCGAACCCCTCAAATTCGCCTTCTCAGGCAAAGTCGCAAAGAACCGCTTCCTCAAGGGCGCAATGACGGAGCGCCTCTCGACCTGGGACCCCAAAACCCCGTCCAACCGCGGCATCCCCACGCCCGAGCTCATTAACCTCTACCGCCGCTGGGGCGAGGGCGATTTCGGCGTCCTTCTCTCCGGCAACGTCATGCTCGACTACGACCAGCTCGAGGCCGCTGGCAACCCCATCATCCCGCTCGATGCGCCCTTCGAGGGCGAGCGCTTCGAAGGCTTCCGCAAGTTGGCTGAGGGCGCCAAGGCGCATGGCAGTCTGTTGCACGCGCAGCTTAGTCACCCGGGAAGACAGGTCGAGCAAAAGATTAACCCGCACCCCATCTCGGCGAGCGACGTGCAGCTTGAGGGGGATGTTATGGGCATGAGATTCGCGAAGCCGAGGGCGATGGAGAAGGAGGACTTCGAGAAAGTGATTGGGGGATTTGCGCATGCGGCTGAGTATGTCTACAAGGCTGGGTTTGACGGAGTCGAGCTTCACGGCGCACAGTGAGTTTCCCTCCTCTGCATAGTGCCATCTCGAGCAGTCGACTGACTTTGTCACCCAGCGGCTACCTCCTCGCGCAATTCCTCTCCCCGACAACAAACAAGCGCACCGACCAGTACGGCGGCTCCCTCACCAACCGCGCGCGCATCATCCTCGAAATCGCCGACGCCATCCGCGCCCGCGTCCCCGACCCGTCCTTCAGCATCGGCATCAAGGTCAACAGCGTCGAGTTCCAAGACGAAGGGTTCTCCACCGAAGACTGCCGCGACCTCTGCTCCGCGCTCGAGGCCGCCTCCTTTGATTTCGTCGAGTTGTCCGGCGGAACGTACCAGTCCCTCGCGTTCGAGCACAAGCGCGAATCCACAAAGAAGCGCGAGGCGTTCTTCTTGGATTTCGCGGAGAAGATTATCCCGCAGCTTACCAAGACCAAGGCGTACGTCACCGGCGGGCTGAGGACTGTGCCTGCCATGGTGGAGGCCCTGAAGACGGTGCACGGCATCGGATTGGCGAGGCCAGCGTGCAACGAGGTGGATCTGCCGCGCAAGATTATTGCTGGCGAGGCGTCGGCTGCGATTGAGACGTTGCTGGGGGAGCAGGATTTCGGGCTGACGAATATGTTGGCGGGTACGCAGATGAGGCTTATCGGACGGGATCAGGAGCCGTTGGATGTGAGTAAGGAGAAGTACAAGGATGTGTTTATGAAGTCGCTGGGTAAGTGGGCGGAGGCGATGGGGAAGAATGAGGATGGGAGCAAGTTTGGGTATATTGATATTGAGGGGTTGGCTCTGCATCCTTTTGGGAAGCCGTATGTTGCTTAGAGTCTAGACAGGTGGTGGGTGCACACTGCTCGGTGGTAGATAGAGTGTTAGAACAGATGTTCCAGTCAGTAGAATCAGTGAAATGAATCTTGGATATTGCATCATTGGTGATGATTGTAGCATGTAGTGATTCTAATTTGCTGTATCAAGATTCCAAACATTCTTTAGATGCATTCATGTGAGATACCAGCATGGTACCTAGACGTCAATCGGTTGCACACACACAGACGGGGCCCCGGGATACATCAGACCATTAACATCAGACGCGTCGAATCATGCGCGGGAGTCCTAGTGTCCAAACTCAATTGTAAATGCCAAACTTTTCTTGGCCTAGCGACCTCCTCTTGATGGAAGAACGACATCAAAAGTCCTCGAACTTATGCTTGTGAGTGGAAAGTGAGGCAATAAATACAAGCGGAAGCCGGAGAAAAAAATCAAGATACTCTCGGCAGTGACGCCGATTGCCCCGCCTTTTCCCCGCTGATTCCTCCCGGGGTCAACGGGCGTAGGCGAGTCGCTTAAGGAGGTTCTTATCAGGTACTTTTCTGGCAGGTACTTCATTGCTTCCCCGCCCCTGGAGCACCCCTGTCTTCCCGTCTGCCCTGTTCACAAGACTACCGACAGGGAGCTTCCAGGCGCCGTGCACTAAATCCGGGCAGTGGCCTGTCATCAGCCGCCCCCTATTGGCAATCTCGTCCCAACTCAACTTCTTTCCCGCCCGTTCACCTGCCACCCTTTTTTCCCATCTCCGTCACCTCACCTCCTACCATCACCACAACAATCGTCTCTCTTTTTTGAAGACACGGTAGCGACACCAACAAATAACAACACCAGCTATGCCGCTGTCGACTTCTTCAATTTCTCAACCAAACCACACTCGCTAATTTCGTGCCGACCGACCGTACCCAAGCCCACCATGTAGGCTCTCCGCACATCCTCATCCTTCACCAACAGCCACGCGCAAACAACTCCAGCTAACCTCTCCGCCTCCAGGATCGAACCATCCCTCCGCGTCCGACGCGCCATCACAGCAAACGACCCCCTCCTCGTCAAACGAATCCTCAAATCCCACCCCCGCCTCCTCCACAACCCAGACCCCTCCCCCGAAGCCCTCTCCAACTCGAACCTGCACCTCGCCGCCTCCCTAGGCCACCTCCCCATCGCCAAAGTCCTCGTCGACCACGGCCACGAACACCCAGACCCGGCCCTCAACGAGCACCACCAAACAGCCCTGATGCTCGCCGCCGCCGCGGGCCACACCGAGGTCGTCCACTTCCTCTGCGAACGAACCCCGCACGTCATCCTCCGGCGCGACATACGCTGGCGCGACGCCATCATGGAAGCGAGCCGCGGAGGGCACGATACCGTGCTGCAGATCTTGCTGACGTACGTCCCCGAGGGCGCGCGCGCCGCCGTGCAGAGGGCTGATTTGGACGGCAACACGGCGCTGCATTTCGCGAGCAGTAATGGGAATTTGCTCGTGCTGAGGACGCTGCTTGCTGCTGGCGCCGACGCTGAGCGGAGGAATGTGTGGAGCTGGACGGCCATGTCGTATAGCGCTACCGTGCAGGCCGAGGTATACCTCAAGGGGCTCGTGACGGAGGTGGAGCGGCGCAAGATGGTAAGGCAGGAGGTTGAGCAGCTCAAGAACTCTGTCAAGGGGGCGGCTAGCATCAAGGGTGGCGCCGTGCGGGTTGTTGAGGAGGATGTCGAGGTTGAGGACTGAGGCGGTCTACGACTTGGACTTTCAACTTTTCCGACTCATCAGCTCACGGCAGTTTGCGGGTTTCTCCATGGACATGGGCTCCAAGCTCGACGGTACGATGATGAGAATGTTGCAGCCCAGAGCTTCTGAGAACGGCACATGGATCATTCACGGCCCCCACAACGGCAAACCTCTTCACCAAGACACTACCCGCACGCAAGCTACGCGATGCATTCCCGAAACCGCGACGATATTGCAGAGCTTCTCCTCTAGATGGAAAACACGTCACATTCAGCAGAATCATCTGCCTCGCCCACATCATGTCGGGCTATGGAAAATGATGAAACCGCGATCACCAAATTACGAAGGCCTAGCGAAATGACTTGGTGGAGACCCGACAGTCAGCTTGATTTTGGCCGACCAAGATCGGTTGGCGCGTTGTTAGATGGACAGCTGCAAAGCGAGATCAGGATCTGGATGGTTGTCGGAGGACTGGTTCACTCTTCCTCGGCTTTGCCCATATTTTGGGTTCCTTTGGGCTCTTGAACTGTGAACATGAGCTTGCAGGCCGAAGGTGTGCCCCCGTTGGTTTAGCTTACATAAGACAGGAGTACTCACTAGCTCCAGCCACAACCAGCCACAACCGAAAGACAGGCGCCACAAACAGTTGAGAAGCTCAGAGCACAAAATCAACCAATTGAATAACACTGAAATCATCACCACTTGAGACCTTGCAAATTCCACTTCTTATTCATGTGACTACCTCGAAATCGAAATTGATGCAGAGAATCATTGCTGCCGTTACCAATTCACCCCGAACACTGCGCCATGGCAATGATTCACCGTCGGGTGCCAGCACCCATCATGCTCATCTCAACTTTGATAGACTCAAGGTGAGAATGGGAAGTTGTTTGCCGCGCATCACCATCAGTCACCGATCATCGTCTGATTAGACATTGACAGTGACTTTTCACATAGTTTGGTCCCATCTCTTGCAAGCTCCAAGTCACTGATTCACCCTACTGCTCAACGTCATATAAATTAAGACCAAATTGACTGGTCAACCTCTTCCTCGTCAATACTCGCATTCGTCTGCCCATAGCCTTCAAGCTCAGCATACCTTGGCCACTAAAACAGCCAGCATCCAACTCGTCTTCTCAATCACACAACATCCCCTAGTCAGCAGTCGCCGTGGCGTCCCATCAGTCTCTCGTCGAGGAGGAGGAACCAGAGTACCTGCCCTACCCGGCAACCAAGCTCATCATCGCGCAGTACTGGCACTGCTCGCGCAACCCGCCGTTTTGGGGCTACCTCATTGTCGGCACCTTTTTTGACCAGCACAACAACATCGTCTGGAGCACTGAGATTTTTGCTCTTCAGCGTGACACTCGCGGTGATCGGAGACACGGCGACGAAGAAAGGCAGTTTGTCGAGCTGTCGGATTCGGGTGAGTCACTGTGTTTTGTCCTCTTGCGTAGCGGTTATTCACTGCCAGTCAACTCAAGATTTGCAGTGTCTGGGAAGGATATATAAGAGGCGTCCATGTTCCCACCTTTGCTGACTTTTGGTCTCTTCATATCCCCAGATTCAAATACCAGCCAAGACTTGAACGATAGATTCTCCCGCAGCCTTAACCTCGCTCAGACCAACAACACATACCATCAATTGGCACACATCCCGGCATCCGGATACCAAAGACACCCGCACCATCTCTGGGACCCTTTACACGCAGGCCCCGTCCCCGGCACTTGGATCACGGAATTCAACCCGGAGCTCGGACACTGGGTAAACACCTGGCAGCCAAACCACAACTGATCCTACCTTGATCCACCTACATATCAAACAAAATGTCTAACCCCGTCAACGGTCCAGACATGGAAGGCCGCCGACCTCCCTGGGGCCCCCAAGGCATGCCCCTCCCGCGCTGGGGCGAGGCCTACATCCCGCATGCCGGCTACGGCACACCGGCACCAGCTGCAACCTACGGAACATACTACTACCCGACCACCACATCCTACCAGCCCTACCCGGGCTCAACAGCCTACGCCTGGCCCGGCGCCGGCATGCAGCAAGGAAGCTATTACTCAGGAACATACCCCCTCCAACCAAGCGGCCAAGCAACCTACACCCCGCGCACAGCAACCACCCTCCCAACCCTCGACCCACGCAACCCAGCAGCGCACCTCTCCAACTCAACAGGCGGAACGGGCTGCGAACCAGGCTACAACTACTTCTTCCCCGCCGCGCACACCAAAATCCACGTCTTTCGCACCAGCACGCCGCCGTGGCAGCTGCCGCTCAACGCGCGGATCCAGTTCTCTGCGTTCCACGTCCCCGTGAACACGACGCTGGCGGAGGTGTTGAAAGGTTTCGGGGCGACGAACCCGAATCCGAAGAAGAACAAGTGCTTTGAGATTGTGCAGGCCGGGAATGGGAGATGGTACAAGGGGTTGTGTTTTTCGGGGGACGATAAGGAGATGATGAAGAAGAGTGTCAAGGAGGTTGGGTGGGATGGGGAGCGGAGTGGGATGCCCGGGGGGAAGCCTGTTGTTTGTGTTTGGCTTGTTAAGGATTGAGGCTGGGGTGTTTGGGTGGATTGTTACTCACGGCTTCACTTTACAGGGTACAGAGAGAGGTTGAGATTGTGGCTTGACTTTTGAGGCTTGAGCGTTGAGACTTTTGAGTGGGGATCATGAAGATTGAGATTTACGGTTTGTGGGCGGCGGGCTTTTGAAAAGTTGAGATTTGGGCAGTTTTGCTGCGTTGGGAGGCTTGACTCGTCGACTCGTCCGATTCTGTTCTCTCTCTTCTTCCTTCTTGCCTCCTTTTCTTCGTTTTTTGTCTGCTCGTCTAGCGGGTTTCCTTTATTTCGATTTCACAAGTGGAGTTTGGGAACTTGTTTTCTTTAAACATTAGCTTTTGGCATTGGCACTTGGCATTAGCACCGCGGAGAGACATTAGACTTTGGCTGCTTTGCACTTTTTAGCAGTGCGCGCGCGCGCTTATCTAAGCTTACGCAAGAAATTCGACAGGAAGCAAAAATAAACTCTCGTCTCTGTAGTGTATGGTGCCGAAGGTTCTTAGTTTCTCGAGCTAAAGCTAAGCTTAAAAAGTTGTCTATTTCCGCAACGTTCTTTACTTCCGGCGTACCCGTTGACACTGCAACCTCTTGACCTTGTAGTGATGGTACTAAATGCTTAAGTGTGGAAACAATAAAGTAGCGTTAGGCATAATGATGCAATTGTTCAAGGCAAATATTCAATTATATCTTTCGGAAGGAGGGGGGATTGACGACTCAAGAACCGTTTGTGGGTGATCGTTGTTAAACTAAGGGGGGCGTGTTTGTCTGCCCGCCCACCGGTATCCCTGAGTCCTGGGATCATTTACAACGAACACCGCCAAGATGTCTTTGCAAACTCTGGTTCGATTTCGATTCCCGACTTTGTGGTTTTCGAAACTAGTTTTCGCACCAGTGGGAGGCGCCAGTGGGATGTAGCGTACCATCCCACCGGGAAACACACGAGCTTGCACTTAATCACCTACGCCGCTACGGATGCGCTTCCGATTTAATATGGGGGGTGTCTGGGCACTTTGGGACTTCAAGACACTGGCGGCTTTGGCACTGGAGGTTTAAAGCCCAGTGCATCGTGGGTCGAGTCGTGGCAAGAGGGCAGAACTTGGGGAGAGTCAAGAAAATCAATTCTTAATTGGTCTTGATTGCATCGCTTTGTGGGAGAGATTGCACCGATTTAATAGTTCCCATTTTCTCTTTATTTGATGGATCTTCGAATGATGGTCTCTGTGGAGGTGCGTGTTCGTATGAACCTGGGTATGGATTCTGCGAAAATGCCAACGCGCCAAGGGGGCCGGACAGCCGGGCTTGCGGACCCGTGGATCCCGCGGTTGGAAGACTGGAGTCGTGGGCGTTGGGAATTGAAGAGAGTAAGGACGCAAGAGACCGAGGGTGTAAGAAGCCGAATGCGCAAGATGCCGTGAGTGCACCTCTCTTTGACAGAGCATCATTAAATTTCCACACATGAGTAGGAATCAACGGCCTTGTTGGGATTTATGATCATACGGTCAGTTAAGAAGGAAGACGATGCAAAACACGAGAAAATCGAAAAAGTGTGTAGACTGCAGAGAATGAGAACACATTGTCGGACTTGCAAACCCTCAAAAGGCGTTTCCTCCGCTGTGCCACTACCAACAAAGGCGAGCTCTTCCCTTCTCAGCCTGAGAGTCTTTCGCACCATTCCCAAATTGACAGACGAGGGAAGTGGAGGTTGATTACAAAGTGGCTCTGGACCGTTGTGTTGGACCACAATGCGCCTCCTTAGCGCCTTGGCGCGAATCTATTCCCGACGCGCAGTGTCTTTCCCCCCCAGGCTCGGCTGCAGTGGACATTTTTGTCTCAATTTGAGAAACAATCTGCAGCCTGCAGAGTGCTGACAGCTTTAGGCGGAATTTTACAGAGTTAAGTGGGCTGAGAGGAGACTCTTGAAAAGGGCTAGCCGCAACCGCGCGCAACGGTCCTTTAATCTGGTCTTGAAGTGTCGTTCAAAAAGTGACCAACCAAACATGGTCCATCCCGGCCCCCACATCCGCACATAAGGTCCTTGTTGTGGTTAGGTAAGGCAGAGCTAGCGACATTTGAAGGGAGTGAGATATGGGCTGGGGAGAGAGTCAAGACACAAGACCTTGTCAAAAACCTCGATGAAAATGATTGTGCTTAATAGGAAGTAATTCAGATCTCCCAGGCTGCGGACTCAAGAAGTGGGCTTTATTCGTGTTTGATAGACGAAAACGATTAAGAAGAACATCTTCTTTAATTGATGCATGTGGAGACTGCGAGAGTTGAGAGAAAATAGAGGTGGGAAAGGGTAGGATGCTTTTGGCATCTTTCGGCTAGGCCATCCCACCCCCTTGTCTAATGCATCCCGCGCAGACAGATTGGGAGGGATGCTCCGAGTATGGTACATATATCCAATGGTCGACCATGTTTCCTTCGTTGCTTACTTGCCCTCTCTCTCTTGTCATCACCTTCATTCTTTCTCAACCTTGTTCTTTCGCTGTGTGTGCATTGCAGGACTTGGCTGGTTCATGTTCTGATATTCCCACTCAGACTTTAACCTCACATTCGTTTTTGACACTCTTTCAAGTCACCCACTCTCTCTAACCTGAAACTCATCGTTCCTTTGTCCTGCCATCTCTATTCAACCGAATCACCCAACATAACCCACAACCCCAAACGCCAAAATGCCTTCCATCGCATCCACCGCCGCGGCGGTCGCTTTCGCCGCCACCTCGGCCCTGGCTCTGACCTCCACCTCCGCCAAGTCCGACCTCGACGGCTCCGTCTGGAAGATGCTCGAGGGCACCTCCCCCGCCGCCTCGGCCCCGCAGATCCGCGCGCGGAACCGGCCCACGAAGCGCCAGACGGGCTGGAACCCGCCCTCTGAGCTCTCGGGCGCGTTGAAGGAGGTGTGGGCGCACTACGAGAAGACGTACGACGGCGCCATCGAGGGCAACAAGAACTGGGGTTGGGACCAGATCATGGCCAACAACGGGTGAGTCCTCATGCTGTCTCAACGACTGATGCAAAAAACGAAACTAACACCCGCAGCTCCATCAACGTCTGCGTCCGCTGGGACTCCAACTCCCCCATCACGGCCGCCCAGCGCACCAAGCTCGCCTCGACCTACGCGGCGCAGTACCAAAAGTGGTTCAAGTGGCTCTACGGCTTCGACGGGTTCCCCTACGCCAACATCGACGTCAACATCGTCGGCTACGCCACCAACAACACGGCGCTGCTCGAGGGCTCGACCGACGGGCTGGACGTGTACACCTCCTTCGCGGACCCGCAGGGCATCCCCGCGTGCGACCCGGCGTGCGACCGCGACGCGCACCTCGACGGCGACTACAGCGGGTGCAAGGGCGGCGCGGCCAGCCACTTTGACAGCTCGCTTCAGCTTACGGACGGGCTCGAGGGCGGGTTCGGGTATTCTTGGGGTCAGCAGGTGGGCAGGGAGTATATGCTGAACAACCTCGACTCGGAGAGCATTCACATTCTGTTGCACGAGATGGGACACACTTTTGGACTGGATGATTTCTACGACTGGGAGCCGACGGGACAGAGCAAGTTCATCATGCTTGCCGGGTCTGCTATGGAGGTTACGGATTTCGATGGGTGGATGTACCGTAACTGGTGGTACGAGCTCTCGCAGAAGCGCGGATGGGCCAAGACGGGCTCCGGATCCGGGGCTGTCGCTTCTGGTGCTGCTTCGACTTCCGCCACGCCTTCCGCTACTGCTTCTGCCTCTGCTTCTGCTGCGCCGATTGTCAAGGAGGAGGAGGTCGCCGAGACACCCGTTCCCACGCCGACTCCCACCCCTACGCCTACGCCTACCCCGACGCCCGCGTCTTCGTCTTCCGTTGCCGACGTTCCCGTCGCGACGTGCGCCGAGACTGCTGCCGAGCCTAGCGCGGCTGCTGCGGAGGAGTCCGGCCCCGAGGTGGCGGCGAAGTGGAGCCAGTGCGGTGGGGCTGGGTACTCCGGGCCCACTGCCTGTGCTTCCGGGTTGACTTGCACCAAGACCAATGAGTGGTACTCGCAGTGCTTGTAAGCGGAGTGTGCGCTTTACTTGAAGGCGTGTTTGCAATATGGGCGATTTGCATTTGAAGGCTTTGTTGCGAGGCGTTGCGAGAGTGAGGTGGGATGATGGTGTGTAGTGGTTGGATGTGGGCGCGGGTTTCTGGAGTGATGCGTGGGCTACCTTAGGTGCCGTGGTTGAGGCCACTTGGCCGCATTGCATCGACGTTGTATTCTTATTCTGTATATCTACATTGCGGGCTACGAACGTGGTCTGTGTATTTAAAAGACGAAACGTAAATATTTCACATCATTGCTTGCATCACTTCTTTGCACTCTTCAATCTCTCAAGTCTGATGACGTGGTAGCATTGGCTGAGTGCTAACCCTACCTGGTTTCGGGATGTATTTCAGGATACCCATGTCGGTGGGACATTTCAAATACCAGGAAAAGCCAAGGTGCCATTCAAAGACAACTGTTGAGTTGGATCACGCTAGCGGGGCAACTGAAGTAGGTTCCATTGTGTGGTGTGATGCGTAAAGTCAATAATGGTGCTCGCAATCTTCATGGGGCAGCGGATGAAGAAGAGAGAAAAGGAGGCAAACAGCAGCAAAAGCAAAAAGCAAAAGGCAGAGACTAGCTCGAACCTTCCACTCTTCAGCTGAGGTTTTCATGGCCGCGGAACGATAGGCTATTAACCACTCAGGCTTCCCGACCACTTCCCCTACCGGCTGATGATTATTCTCGACGGTTTTCGTGATATCACCCCTTCACTGTCAAGCTCTGTAGGTAGCTGTTCTAGGCAGCCAACTACTGGCTACCTCCAGCACAGTGTGTAGCTCCAGGGAATGATTCACCAATCAAGTGCCCTAACGTCCCTACAGCAGCGCTCGATTCGGCAATGGCCCACGTGGACTACAAGGATGGCGCAGACGGGAGGACCCGCGCGCCACAGCGCTAGTGCCAGGGGCCGAAGGCGCCGCAACCACCTAAAAGTCGCGACGTTTGCTACTATGATTGGCATCAATCGAGGCATTCAGCAGTCTGACAGTCGCCGGCATCGAGTCTCGGCGCGGAAGTGCAGCATATCGAAATATCTCCCAGTCCGGTAAATTGAATCCATCGCATACAGCACGTCGTACCTACTTGGCACTCCTCGGATAGAGGAACAAACTCGGAAATTCTGCCTCTGATTTGAATTCCTAAATCTTCCTATTCAGACCTAGCGTCTTCCAACGGACCCCGTTTTCACAATCAGCTCGAACAGGAGTCAGCCATATATGTCGACCATGCTCCTGTCTCGAGCCTTCAATAACAAACCATCACCTCTTCCCGTTCAACTCAAGATTACATCTTTGTCTTCTTTCATCTTGTTTCCGGGATTCGATATGGGAGAAAACGCGCGATTGTCTCCCTGGCGAGGTCCCGCAGGCGCAGGGTGGAACGTCGAATCTGCTGCACACTGGGGGCCAGATTCCGGCTGTTCCAGCAAGTCCTGTTGGGGGCCCTGATTCGACGCCTGTATGCTGCAACACGCCCACCACACCACCCCTTCCCGAAAGCGTTTCCGAAAGCGTTCCCGCCACACCAGCAGAGTCGCGAGGTACTTCTTCCCCTGCATCAGCCTCAACCTCTTTTGCACCTCCGCCTGGGATCGACCCGGCCGATTGGGCTACTGCCTTGTCCAGGGAGAGAGCCAAGACTGAAGGTCAGAAAAAAGCCAGAGCTGAAGTCAGGGCTAGGAACGCCGCCCGAAAGAAGGCCGAGGCCAAACGCAAGGAGTTCGAGAAGCTCATCAAGATGATGGGATATGACAAGCCTCCACCCATTATGGAGAATCATGTCGCCGATGTCATCAAACGCCTCAAGACCGGCAAGAGTCCAGGCCCTGACGGCGTCACGAGCGACGCTCTCAAGTACGCGTGCAGCTCCCTGTCGCCCTACCTCGCGCACCTCTTCAATGCTTGCTTGCGGTTGAACTGACAAGACACAACCCCGACTGCTTCAAGGCTTCCATCACAGTCGTGCTTGCAAAAGAGGGCAAGTCTGACTATGCCACATCAAAGAGCTGGCGCCCCGTGGCGCTGCTCTCCACTATCGGCAAGGTCTTTGAGCGGCTCATTGCAGACCTTCTTCGGAAGATAGCAGTCCATCTCGGACTGGTTCCACCCCACCAGTATGGATTCGTCGGCAAAGGCACTTCCAAGGCCGTTGAGTTCATTTCCAATGCGGTGATGGACGGGTGGCTTGCTGCGTTGAAGACGACTCTCTTGGGGCTCGATATTGCAGGAGCCTACGACCATGTCAGTTGTGGAGAACTGATCATCATCATGCGCGCCATGGGAATTCCCGAGTGGTTGTTGGCTCTGATCATATCGTTCTTCTCCGATCGAAAAACCAGGCTCCGAATGCCGGGCTATGTTTCGACGGAGTTTTTCGTTGACATTGGTATTCCTCAGGGAAGCCCACTATCGCCTATTCTCTTTACCTTCTTTGCTGCGCGGATCATCGAGATGTTCGACGAGTTCGACCCCAAGAAAGGACGTGTCTTTGCACTTTCATACGTCGATGATACGTACATTGTTGTTACTTCAAAGGAGTACGCGAAAAATTGCGAGCTCATCGAGAAGTGGCATCAGCGAGTTCTGGAGTGGGCTGCACCGCGCGGTATCAACTTTTCTCCAGCCAAGTACAGTGTCATGCACTTTCGGAAGCCTGGTGATCAAGGTGAGCCGTATGAGGGGGTTCCCAACATTCCCAACATGACCAAGGACAGCCTGGTCAAGGAAAGGTTGACAAAGAGAAAGAAGAGGGCGGTTCTAAGGAAGAAGCGAAAGGACCCAGCGAAGCGTCAAGACCCAGCGGCTAGAAACGACGACGACGACGACGACGAGGAGGAGGAGGAGGAGAAACTTGGCGGTCTTCGAATTCTGGGCATTCAGGTGGATCACAAACTGACGTGGGCCGATCATATTGATAGCGTAAGTCTCTCACCATGCCACTCACTCAATTGCCACAATGAACCATCATACAGAGGCAGCCAGCTAACGCATTGAACCACCAGATTGAGCGCAAGGTTGAGGCGAAGATGAACTCGCTGCGCCGCCTGCACCAGTCAACGTCGGGACCAGTACTTTATCAGATGAGGAAGGCATATCTCACTGGCGTCAGGACGATCATCTCCTATGGCTGTCCGGCATGGTTCCTCCTTGGCGACAACCACATGATGAAGTATCATCTCACGCAAGCTCTCGTCGACCGGCTTCACTCACTGCAGACGCAATGTCTTCGGATGGTGGCTGGGGCCTTCAGTTCGACACCTGGCGCTGTTCTCCAGAAGGAGTTGAATATTGAACCCATCACGGTTCATCTCCAAAGACTCGCGACGTGTCAACGTGTCCGTGCACTCGATGGAGACGACCCGGGCTTGATGGAGAGCATGCACAACCGCTTCTATTCAAGACACAAGTCCGACAAGTTTGACAAACAACCTTATAGAGTCGCATACTACTATGCCAGGGCCGTGGCCAGCGAAGTAGGGATTGAGTATGATGATACGACAAGGACCAGGAACCTCAAGCGCCCCGACTTTTGTAGACTCGATCTCATGCACCGGAAAACCGCCATTACCAAATACGTCCAGCGTCAATCGACCCTGTTTTGTGCAGAGCTCTGGCGAGACTATTGCGAGCAACGCCAGATGTCAAAATCTCGCGCAGACTTCAATCGCACTCCGGTCGCGGTCAAGGGGAAATGGGGCAAGGAGAGTCTCAACATCCACAAGGACCTCACCCATGCCCAGAGCAGCATCCTGATCCAGTGCCGCACCGGGCACATTGGACTCAATTCATACTTGTCTTGGAGAAAGGTACGATGGTCCCCCCGAACTCTGTTTGCATTCTGCGTGCCATTTGTTCTGACGCGTTTCGCAGTGCCCCGACGTCGTAACCAAGATGTGCCCCTGTCGCACAGGTGAACACACCGTCGGCCACTTGTTCTACGCATGCCCAGACTTGCAAGAGCAAAGATCGCAGCTCCCTCTCAAGGACTTCAGGGGCGGCAAGCGAACCCGCAATGGCATGTGTACCCTGGAGGGCCTGCTTACTGAGGGTGCCGCCCAAGCCTCCCGCTGGGCCATCAACCATTTCGGCATCCAGCAGTTCACATGGACTTCGAACCATGCCGACTTTGCATCGTTCAAGGATATGGTATATGCTCATCAGGGGGGTTTCTGAGGCCCCGGTCTTGTTTGCTCTTCTTCACACACACACACACACACACACACACCCACACACCCACACACTGTTTAACTCGATCGTTTTGCATTACTAGAGGATTGCCGCAGTACATGTAGATGCTACCCTGCCACCCAAATTCCGCACTGTTCACCCTTAGCCCCTTTCGTGAGTCCCCTCCCCCTCCTGCGCCTCTCCTCTGCCTTCTCTTTTGTTTCACAGAGTGGTTTGTTTTTTTCTCTTGGTCGACTTTCTTGTTGTGCGATGCCTTATAGACCAACACTGACGGCGAGGCTTCCTCGAGACAAGCTAGCCCTTTTTCCTCCTTTCCACCCTCTCCCTCGTCAAGGGATCGCCATAATCGCCGCCTCAACGGCGATGAGGTAGTTCCGCATCAGGTGAGTCTCTGACACGCAACAAGGCCACAACGAGGTTCCACATGAAACAAACGCTGACGTTTGCATGCTGAATTAGGGGGTGTTGGAGGTCAGCCAACCACCGTGTCTGTTTGAAATCGAGAGGGACATGGTCCCGAAGGTGACGATAGGCGCGGGCGAGATAGTTGTGCGTTCGTCTTAGTTGTTTGCGTTGATCTGATAGACGATGGTCTCTCAGCAAGATGGCTACGCCGAGACAGGCCACAGGTATGTTTACCCCGTTTCCGAGACCGACGTCATCTTGCATCGAGTATACTGACGAAGCATGTCAAGCAGCGATGTCTCTGTCGGTGCCGATGGGTAGAAGCTCTCTTTTCCGCTTAGACAGTGCTCTAATGTGGGACGGCGATGTTGCTATTCGGAGAAGGTTGTGATTGAGCGTGAGTCTACCCTATCACTGAGAGCGTGGGCATTCCCTTACTAACATGGCTCTCCCTATAGCGGACGAAGCTGGTGAGGACAGTGTCCAACTCGCTGTTCTCCATTTCGTTCA